>CM067273.1:10844166-11453333 GCA_033220335.2 Troides aeacus
CGTATTGTATTCCTATAACTTCCTGATAAAAATGTTATATAAGTGCCGTTTTATTTTTTACCAATTATTTTTTAACTGTCATAGGTATAGGGACTACTTGTGATAACATATTTATTTTGACAACACAGTTGTGCTCGTAATCTATATATTTACATATAAGAGATTTCCATCTATGTAAAAACTGATGGCACATCTCTGGAACCATAATATCTACACTTGGAGTTTGGTAAGAATATTCCCATTACCAACTATAGTTTCAAAAGAGAATTGTGAGGGTGTTAACAATAAGAAGGGGGCCCTGTGGGAAGCGAGTTGCAACCGGGCGGGAATATTTCTGACAAATTTCAATTCTAATTACGGTCAGCAAACCGGGGCGTGGAATAGCTAATAGGTTATATACGAGTATATAGAAGATTTGATTTTTCAACATATTTTCCACTTGCTTTTAGTGTATATAACATATTAAAGCAATTTATATAATTTTTAACATAGATAAAAAGTATTATGTTAACTTACTTCGTAAAGTATTACAATTAAGATGATTAAAACCAATAGTGCAACGACCCCTGCGCCCGCGTAAATCCAAAATGGCGCCGACGGTATCGCAATCTTCACAAGTGTGCTGTTTGCGCTGCAAATAATAATGTTTAAGGATAATATTTGCACTGTTAAAAACATACTTTGAAACAGTCTAACCAACAAACCGTCCTAACGATATTCTAATAACCACCGAGTTGACCATAATGTATTTAAAAAAAAAAAAATTATTCGACGAGGCGACAGGACGAGCGAGACATTCATCTGATGGTAATCAATCCTCCTGCCCATAGCAACGTGGTACTAGTTAGGATTATACATACAGCATCTCTTTTTGCTCGTTGCCTTGCCACAAAAGATTTAAATTTTTTGCCTCAGTAATTATAGCTACAATAACCCTACAAATGGGAAAGGCCTATGTCCAGCAGTGGATAAACAAAGGCTGAAAATTATGATAATGATGACCCCTTCAAAACAACAGTAATGTTTGCACACTACTGCTTATCGACAGAACTAGACCGTCTCAGGGAACAGAGCCCTACCACTAATAAGAGAAGTTTCAAAGAGCATTTAACGTGAACGTTATCCGTATCCTTGGGCCCTAAGTCCGATAAATTTGTAAGTTGCCAATGAGTCTAACAACGCTTACTACATCCAGAAGAAAGGATATGAATCAATGGGATTTGAAGTTTAAAAGGGATGCTTGGACGAAGACTTACCAGCAGCACACACTAACCTTATTGTTTTGATTTCGCCGTACTGCAGTAGACGGAGCCGTGTTAAAACATTATAATTTTTGTTAATATCAAATTCATCTGAAACAATAATCGTCATAATATGCAAATTAATAAAGCAATATTATATATAGCGTCAAGACTAGCAAGAGGTTGTTCTGATGGTAAGCAATACACCTTGGCTTAGTTATTCTCAAATCGAGGGTCCAATCAATAACAAACGTCACTGTGTAGTGTGTTCAGTTTAATAAAGACCGTCACAGCAAATTTTCACAATCAATTTATTCAAGAAAACGATACTACGTTTTACAATATGTCCAGCGCCATCTAGTGGTATTCTAATAGTCATCCCTGTATTCCACAAAAAGCAGTTAAAGTTAATTTGATAATAATGAAGATATGTTCCATCTCTTTCGATTTGAAATTATAGAGAGAACTTTACAGAATTGTTTAAATTAGATTAGAAGTGACGAGACGAAGTTTTCCTGATCTGTCTACCCATAACAACGTCGCTTTAGTTAAGATGACAAGCACTTCACATTGTCCTCGCCAGCCTAAGATATTGTGTCTCGTTATCCCAGTAATTTCACTAGCTACAGCGCATTTCAAATTGAAACGCTTCATGTTTTCTCAATACCTTGTTAGTGGCTGAAATAAGAGCTGCGGTTGTAACAACCAACTTTTTAAGTTACATACTTACCACTGGGTATCGGTAGAATACGCAGTTTGACCATTATGAATATCTTCTGGTTTTTTCTGATCTCACTGATCGGGCAGCTAACAACTGTACCATTAGCTACTTTTATTCTTAAGTTGATATTACAAAAGCTGTTTTTATTGTCTGTATATATCTAAAAAAGAAAGTAGAAATCTTACAAGTATTTTACACGAAGGTTTTGGAGGTAGCTACTCTTATTCAATATTCTTGTATATCAAATATCTATTAAACATCTTCAAAGTAGTTCAAATTTACTGCTATCTATAGACTTTTATCACAGTTGCTATGTAAACATCTCGAGCCCTTATGCTTGAAAGTCCAATTGAATACTAGGGCTACTGTTTAAAGCAGGATCACTTTGCAGAGTTTGAATCTTATCCAGCTAATGTTATTTATCTCTTAGGTGTTATTATTGTAGTTCATTTGTGTATTTAGGTAGTATTGAATTCTTTTCTTTCATTATTATCATCGTCTCAAATAAATTCATTTGTACATTGCTGTGCTTGCTAAGTTTAACTTTCATCCATTTCTTACCAGCGATTGATCAGTAGATTGTCTCTATAGTTATCCTTATATAAAAACCTTTGATCTTAATATTCTCGATCTATTATTATTTTTGTTTAAATGTTCCAAAACCTTATCTATCTCTGAAGACATCACATCAAATAGAAATATTTTAGAGTTTTGAATAAGTTTCTTAAGATACCTATCGAAGAATCTATTCTGTTGTAATTTCTTAGAAAGATATTTTGTTTTATATTAAGAAGCGACGAGATGGGCACGACGCACGATGGTAAGTGATACGGCTGCCCATAACAACATGGCGCTAGTTAGAATGTTATACACTTTACCATATTGCGCTCGTCGTCTTGAGACAAAATGTTGGAGTCTCGTTACCCCAGTAAGTCCACTAGCTACAGCGCCCTTCAAATCGGAACACAGTAATGTTTGGCGGCAGAAATAGTCGCTGCGGTGATACCTATATAGACGGTCTTCGATAACAGAGACCTACCACTTCACTTACCAATAACGGATTAACAATTTGAGTGTATTGGTTGTCTACAAAAATTTCGCTTTGAAGGTCAACCCATTTCGTAATACCATTGTTGATAATCTGAAAAATATCATAGTTTATATAAAAAAATTAAGTAATTATATCTTATGATGAGAAGTACTGTGACGACCCCACATAGCTGGGAAAAGGGCAGGAGGAAGAAGATATCTTATGATGGGATAAAATGGGGTGTAAAGTGTCCCGCACAACAACTCACGGGATCCAAGCTAACCTCTGGTTCCCACCAACCGGCATTGAGCCAGCGTGGTGGGAAATAGCTCAAATCCACTAATATAAACTCATACAAACGACGGCTCGCATTGTCCAGCAGTACCGGAGGCCATGTTGACCGCGTGAAAGTCGCGAGAAGCTGCTGGATGCGGGGAACGTAGGACCGATCGATGCGGAGATCTTTGGTGTAGGCCTAAGTCCAGCAGTGGACGACATTCGGCTGAGGAAGATGATGATGATGGGATAGAAAGCTATTATATTATTTTACCGTGTATAAGTGATTTATTTCAGTTTCCCGAGCGACTGATGTTATGTTTACAACATCTCCAGGAACCGCTTCGCTGCAAATCATTATTTATTGTCAATCCAGAAATGTGCATAGTTTTAGCTTCTATGTGAGATTTACGAGCCACCTCGGTTCAAGTGCTAGTTCAGAATATATCAGTAACAGCAAGTACATTAACAAATACTTCAAACTCGTCTTGTCTATCATTGAGGTCTCTATCGAGATCGGTTATCGGGAAGGGTTTTACCGTCTAACATTGATTTATAAGTTGAGTTTGATCAGTTTTACAATGATCATTGTTATAACTAAAGATGTTTCTCTGCATCAAGGTATACTAGAAGATGATGCCAATGGCATTAAATCCACATTGTCATTACAAGACTAAATAAATAAATAAAGACCTTAATTTTCATTTGAAATACTGTTTGTATTGATTCTTGGAAAGTAATGAACTAATTGTTAAGAAGAATAAGATGTATGCCTAGATTATGCATGTCTAAACTTTCACAGCATTGTACCATAAGTGAAATAACCACATTAACAAAGTATCTAAAGCAATTCCTAAAATACGCTGTTTGATGTCTCCTGGTCTACAACATCAGGGCCACTGTTTCTCACCTCATTAAAACTAACTTAGATATGTCAGGTTTCAAATCGTAAACCACTTGATCAGTCTTTTTATCGGTTTCGTTATCGCAGTGATTGTAGGTGTCTACAATAATTTTAATATTTTTATCTTTACTAGATAAGAATTTAGTTTCGAGTGTAATCTTGATATTGTCCTGTGAAATATGAAGGATTCATTTAAAAGTTTGTAAGCTTTATTTTGAATGGATTAGAATAATTTTAAGACTACTACATCATGATTTAAACTTAGGATGCCGGAGAGAATAACTAGTAAATTGATATTGATTTCAATAATCATTGGTTGATTGTGCAGATGTCTTAAACATAATAATGGTAATACCCAAGATTGATTAGATCGCAGCGGAGTCCCAGGTTCACAAATTAATGTTGTGCTTTCATCGCTTCGACAGTGTGTTGAATGTAGAGCGCGTACAGTGCCAATGTATATGCGCAAACAGGCGTCGTATGCAGTCTCTCCGGAATTTGTGACATTAAAGTACAGATCCTCAGTGTCAGACGAGCCAATGATGTATGGTGATCTGATAATTATAAAAAGGTAGTTAAAGAAACAGAAGCAGAATAGTGAAAGATAGAAAAAAGTATAGGAAGAGAAGCGAAATAAGAAAGGAGAGAGTTATATCGATTTTGTGTCACAGTGTCCATCTATTGAAGTAACTGTTTCCAAAATAATTAATGTTATTAATTACTAAGCCATACAATTGTTTGATATATTATACTTACGCTATAGATGAGATTGTTGTCGATATATTCGGCGAACAAAATGTCAAATTGCAATCCGATATCCACACCGTTCTGAAAGCGGAAAGATTACTGCGCTCTGATAGTATAACACGTTGAGGATTGAAAATTTTGGACTGTCTGGGATCATCCTCCAGTTGAGCATTTGCTGTTATCTGTATTGGGTACAATTCGACATACTTATCCTAAAACATAATGAAAAGGAATGAAGTTTATACAAGTAATTACTTGTTATCGTTATGAATACTTGAATCTAACATTAATTCCGTTGTAATAACTTGAGTCAAAGATTCTTTGACACAATCTATTTAATGATAAATATATATGCTAACCAAAGGAGTTATAACATCGAAGTCGTCGCAGTAGATATTTTTCTTCGTGTCTACTTTTATTTTATATGAATGATTTGGGTATTTACTCGCCGTAAATGTGGCAGTTGGATGCATAATGCTTAGATTGATCAATACGTCTGTAATAAACATGTAAAGATGAATATCAAGATGAACTTCATAAAAGTATAAGTAAACGTACATTTGAACTTTCGTCGGAAATGACATTCAAATTTACACTTATTCGAATTTCTTTAACTTTAGTGTAATTTCTTCATTTGTTTCATAATAAGTAACATATGATACAAATGAGGAATGAATATATTGAGTGATTAAAAACGGGAAACAACTTCAAAAAACTTACCGGCGACAATATTTTTAGGCTTTTCCGGGTATGAAACGTTAAAACAATTTTTAAAAGTGAATTTATTTCTGTCAGCACTTCCTCGATCCTGCAAAGCAAAACATAGATTGTAAGTCGTACAAGTTTTTACGGGACATAATATTACTTCTACCACCAAAACTGTGCTGTACATTGGAATCAAAAAACTAAAACTAGGAAATTATTGCACAGGAATTATTGCCAAGCCGAATTATTAGCAATTTATGAAGCTACGAAAAAATAGAAAATATTATTACAAAATCCTAAGTGATTCGAAGTCCGCTTTGTACGCAAAAGCACAAAACGTCTCTTACCATCCTCTTGTAACAGACGTTAAGAACAATATATTAGAAATAAATTACCAAAACAAGAAAATGGAATAATATTGGATTAAAGCACATAAAGGTATAGTGGGAAACGAGCAGATAGGCTTGCAAAAGAAGCTGCTAAAAATATCAAAACACAACCACACTATGATAAATGTTCCATATAATTTCATCAAGTGAGAAATACGTGAAAACTCCCTTGATGAATGGAATGATCGATACGAAAATGGCAAAACAGCAAGCACGACTACGATTGTCTTTCCTCGTGCCATTAAAGCATATCCTATAATACGACAAATAAAATTAGATCCTCTACTAATACAAATAAACGCAGGACACGGTGGATTCTCAGAGTACTTGTATAAATTCAAGAGCAAGGAGAGCCCGGCGTGTGTTTGTGATAAAACTAAGGAAGAAAGCAGTATACACCTAATAGTAGAGTGCCTGATATACACAGGAAAACGAAATCAGTTAGAAATAGAACTTAGGATGAAAATAGAAGCTAATAATTTAAATAATTTAATAGCGTACAAAGTGCAATAATAAATTTTTGCAAATATGGAACAAAACCTGTAATATAAAGAAATAGAAGCAAGCAATAGTAGTACTGAACTGCTAGATATAAATAATAGAAATAGGTACAATAAATATAAGCACAATACAAATATCAGCAGTAGGATGCGAATAAATTAAATGAACATTGATATCTAACAAGTATATAAAGAAAATTGTAAATAAGGTCCCCGAATAACTACAATATCGGAGGAAAAAGTACCTACAATAAAAGAAAAAAACTGTGGTGTACAAACATTACTGTGCTCCGGTTTGAAATGTGTAGAAATCAAATTATTGGAAGAAAGAAATTTAACACATTATACCTCAAACACTACGTGGTGCAGGTTATATATAACCGTTACTAGTGTGACATTGTTGTGCTAACGAACCGTTTACCATCAGGTGAAGGTCTTGTTGACCTTGTACCTTCGTTGATTGAAAAAAAAAATATGAAAAATTCTCGTTATTATCGAACAATGGTAACTATAATAATAATTAGATGGTGATGGTAATGTGATTCTTTTCTTCATGGTGATTTTTTTATATTTACATATATAGTCTAAGACTTAGTTCTAAATGGTGATATGGCTGCAAAGTGTTTGGTATAATAATCAATTTCTTCATATTTACATTGATTCATAATAATTGAATAAACGTTTTATCTGTCTATCCAACAATATCCTTTTAAGGAAACCCACATCTTATTTAAGCGACGCTTGTTGAACCTGTTCCGTTCCTTTGCTGTTCAGTATATGAATGAAGAGCTGATGCTTTTGTTGTTTAATAAATTACCTGTTCGTTACGAATTTCAGTATAGACATTCAAGTCGATGGATGAGAAGCAGCTTAATATAGCTACTGCGTCACTATCGGGCGCTCCGATCGCTAATTCTGGAACAAAACTCAATAAATCTATATCCACTATTTTATATTTCCAAGTTGGTTTTAATGAGTGGCTCGGTATATATTAAAAAAAAAGAATTAATGACAATCGATGAAACATTCAGATTCTTGATTTAGGTTTTTGGATAGTGGTTTTATTCAACTAACCACCACCCTCATAATTTCGATTGTCGCCATAGCATAATTGCTATGTTCTTATTTTCAACATATGAGAGAGTATCCTAAGCGAGCAAGTTTTTTTTTCGACAGCCTCATTGTTATTTAAAACTACACCAAATTGAAATCAAGTATAAGCTTATAACAGATTAAAAAAAATTGTCAGGTAATACCAGTATAAAAAACAGATCTAAACACCGGTACAGTAAGTTACCGCTGAATTGAATTCGCTTATGTTAGGGAATAACTAAATTTGCAAATATAGGTTATAAACAAATTAAATTAAAATCGTCAATCACTTTGAACGTGAACAGAATTTATAATTAGGGAGGTAAAATTACCATTGCATCCATTTTCATCGTAATCTTTGAGCACTGCCAAGCTAAGGCCAAAAGTCTGTAGCGTTTCTGCTTGTATTCTCTGGGAATATGAAATATCCATTTTGTCAGCGAGCAAGTTATTTGCCGTGTAAATATAGACAGCGCCTTTACCGTCGTCCTCGTAAGGAGCTCCTATCGCTACGTCTGCAGAACGAACAAAATATTTTGTTATTTATCACATGAAATAGTCGAAACCAAAATAAGCTACCCATATGGTTCTTTATTGGTGTCGTGGAGAGAAATCTTCGAAAGATGTCGTTCGTCTTTACGAGCTGACTTGCTCTTAAAAAAGTTATCAAGGAGTTCAACCCTATCGGTTGTTGTTAATGAGTTACTAAGGACCGGAGGACTAATTTCATGAGAAACGCACCTGTGCCACTTGCTCTGAGCCCTTATTAAGGTTTTATATTGTTATAGATATTGTTTGATAAAAATATTAATAAAGAACTGGATAATACAACCGAGGCATTAAGTGAAAATGGAAATCTTCAGCAACATGAAGGAACAACTTGATAATGAAAGGTTAAAATAAAAGATTATAATAATTTTGTAAAGGAGTAAAATTTTTAAAATGTAAATTGATACTAAAACAATAAAAGAGTTTATGTATTGCCAAATGAAGACTTAATTATTCTATCATAAAAAATAATAATACCATCTCTCTGGTCAGAATCCAAATCTCCGACATTGACGATGGCGAGTCCGAAGCGCCCGCCGTTACTGTGTCCTTGAATGATTTTCCTCAACGATAACAACTAAAGCAAAATAATAGTTATAATGAATTTAGTAACTCAACAAATATAATTAGAATAAACTACTGGAGAAATACTTTAATATTCTGTCAGAGTGATTGCTTCTTTGTGAATACAAGAGCAACGCAAGAAGTATAAAGAAATGTTCATTACTTTCTCGCCTGGCGTGTAAATATGAACTGCTCCTATATCCATATCGTGACTATCATCTGGGACGTAAGCGGGAGCTCCGACCAGCAGCGAGGACCGTACTCGGTTTAGATTTACCGTGCATAGAACAGCTCCAAATAGAGTTCCCAATCTTGATTCCTTATCTATCAGAAAATCTATGTACTCTCCATTTTCTGTATAGAAGAGCACCTGTAATGAAGTAAAATTTTATTAACTGGAATGTCTTGCAAAGTTGTGGGATCGCTTTTCCAGCTTAACATCCAAACGTTTTTTTAAGGTTATCAGATATTTTACTATAGCAAAAACATCAGAATATCTAGACGGTTTGCTCGCCATTGATACTAATAAGGTATCTTAGCTAAATCATCTTACAGAAAGGAACACGTTGAACTGTTTTTGGACATTAGCAAGAAAGTATTTCTTTAAAAATTGATCATTTCATCCGGATTTTTACTCCTCTTTTTTACTTACATAAATGAATTCTCTTATATGAAGAGTATCCACATATTTCAAAATAACGTTATGAACGATAAGATTAATTCAATTTAGCTTACCTGGCCTACTCCATTGTTACCATATGGAGTGCTGATCGCGTAAGATATATTATTAGGATCGTCAGAGAAGAAGTTTCCACTAGCTATGCTGTAACCTTAATAATTAAATTGCTATTAATAAAAGTAAACCGCTTTATTTGAATACACTTTATATATCATTTTCAATGGGTATGGCCTCCTACAGAAATTCTTAGGAAAACATAGCATTCGCCGGGAGGACGCCGTGGGAACTCGAAGCGTAGTCGCTGGCGCGCCTCTACTGGCGGCAGAAGAGGGTCCTCCAGGTGGAGGGTTCGCTTCCGTCGCCAGACGAGGTGGAGAGGCGGCGCCGAAAGGCGCGTCGAGAGGTGCTTCGAAGATGGGAGCGGCAACTCCTTGAACCATCGTACGGTCGCCTCATCGTTGAGGCCGTCCGGCCGATCATCGGTGACTGGCTGGACCGGGACTTCGGAGTCCTCAGTTTCTGCCTGGTGCAGGTACTCACGGGGCACGGTTTCTTCAGGAGATATCTGCGCCGGCGGAACTGTACAAGTAGACGGACGAGGCGTGCGACGAGTGTGGCCACCCAGTGAACACATCGTCCCACACCTTGGCCGATTGCTCGCGATGGGGGGGGGGGGGGACAGGGCCGCGCTCGTAGCGGCGATAGGGAGTGACCTCTCGCTACCGTCCGTGGTCCGGACCATGGTCAGTAGCGAGGCGTCATGGAATGCGGTATCCCAATTCTGCGACTCTGTTATGACGCTGAAGCGGGAGACCGAACGTATCCGAGAGCGGGTGCCGAGGGGACAGGACGCGACAGCTCACCGCCGCAAGGCGGAGCCGAGCGCACGACCGCCGAATGGCTCCTCGGCAGGAACCTGGCGTCGCGATCGACAAGTTCCGTCGGGCCGGAGCCCCCCTTGGAGAGGGTTCCTGGGGTGCATATGGTGATCGCCACGTAGGGATTTTTTAACGGGAGGGGTGCTTCACACCCCTCCCCGAGGTAGGCCCGGTCATTCGGGCGCCGTTCGGGGGGTCGCGGAGGAACTGAAATACTTTATCCCGCGACCCCACGAACACGTGGACGAGAGTGAAATACCGTGTGAAGCTTTTTAGTCGGTTGGATCCCGACACTACCACCAACGCCGGCCCAATTTGGCGACGGGGTGTCGTTTCGTTAGCATTTTGTTACACACGTTAATAAAAAAAAAAAACATAGCATAGAAGATGTTATGGCGATGAACTCAACGTAGTGATGGTGAACAATCTATACTACCGTATCATTGCTCCGTCAGGGGTTACCATTTAATTTAAATTGTCAGCTTGAAGGTGCTTATTCCTGAGCATAGGAGTGTCTCTAAAATCTCTACACAGATCAGATCTGCGCTTTCCATTTTCAGTTACTTCACGCTACTTTCGCCAGATCGTTATTTTGTGAGCCTCCTTTTCCTCCTGTGCTTCCTAACGGTTTGTTATTTAATGTAGTTTAGTATTTTACTTATTGCGAAAATAAACAATTACAAACCGAAGTTGAAAAAATTGAGCTCCGTATTATTGTCACTGGTGTCTGGAGGCAATATCAGTTGCGGTACGTCGTGTGTGTCTTTGTATTGAATTACACGACCTGCAATATAGGACACTGTTTACAAAGGTACCTCTACCGTCAGATATACGATGATGATGAAAATTCTTTAGTTTGATAGAATTGTTACAAAAATTGTCGCAATCCATTGTACTCCATTAGTAAAACTGTCGGAACTTTTGAAATTATGTTTATTTTATTAAGTTGTCTGCTTCTGGAAAAGTTTCTTGACTGCTGTATTATATAATTACTATAAATTGTTATTCAGACGGCACGTCATAACATCAGTACTACAGCATTAAGACTCACTGCAGTGAGAGTTATATACTTATTTAGCATTGGACCGTTGTCTTCGTTTTTTATTTTCCTTTTTGGGTATTTATTTGTCTGTAAAACTGTTCTTCCTCGCTATGATTTAGTTTGGATACTGATATGTAACTCACCTTTAAACATCGCTGGTCCTCCGATCAAAATGTTGCTGTGCGCTGTCACGTCCATACTCCATCCGAATGTATCGATTCTATGTTCTGTAAAATACTGTTCTATCGATTTCGGTTTATATTTTACTATTTTTACAAGCTATTTATGCTCATTTATGAGTGTCTTCGTGTAAGTTAAGTTGTATGCGATGAATGAGACAAGTGTTCCTACTACATTTCACTTCGCTGTTTAAAAGATGATCTTGCAGCAAGTAGTTTCATACACACTTTAATTGTTTACTGCTGTATTTGAGTTTGTTTCTGTTTCACATTTAGATTTGTATAATTATAAAAATCCAGCACTTACCGTATTTAGTGGTACCTATTTCACGATCGCTGTTCTTCATAGGAAAGAGTACACGTGTTTCGTTATCGTCTTTTATTGATTTTATGAAACAGCGTGCAAAGGTACCGCTTCTGTTTAATTTAACTAAAAGAAAATTAATAAGCTTTTTACTATTTTTGCATAATAGAAACCTCATAATCTCATGGAAAACATGGAAACTAGATTGTTGTGGAAATACATATCATACAAGACATGAAGTTACATTCTAACTTAAAATATAATTGGATGTAAATGTATTACCATTTTTTTTATATATGATATATTACCTAGTTGTTACTCGTTCCCTTTACTAGCTGTAACACCCCCGAAACCTTTTTTGAGGGTAAAATTTTATAAAATCTGTTCTTAATTGATCTATCATCGGTCAATGTAATATTCTTACTAAATTTCATGTCACTAGGCCTTATGATTCCAGAGATATTGTAATGAGACTTTACTTATGTGGAAATCTCTTATATATACATATAATATATTATGTATAAAAATAAGATTTTTAATCTTTTTGTAAAGATTAGCAACTTTTTGCATACATAGCGTCTATTTTTGCATACATTCTATATTCTTTTGTCTGATGATGATTTGTATAATTAAATCCTTTTTTTTTTTTTCTTTTATATAGTCACGCCTTTTTCCCAGTAGGGGTAGGCAGAGGTGAATAAACACCCACATTTCGCCAGATGTGGTCAGATTAGGTCCCATGTAACAGGGGGCGAGCCTGTTGCCACTTTATTGGGACCACCCCACACACACACACAAAGATGATATCAGTGTGCGGGTTTCCTCACGATGTTTTCCTTCACCGTTTTGTATCTCGCTGTTGTAACTAAAGTTCACAAATGTACATAACATAAATATTAAGTCATTGGTACATGCCGAGATATGAACCCGCGATCTTCAGAATGAAACCGCACGCTCTAACCATTAGGCCAGCGAGCTAATTAAATCCTATATATATATATATATATATATATATATATATATATATATATATATATATGTATGTATAAGATATATTGAAGTAAGAAAAGACAGTCTTACCATTTTTCATTACTCGTCGTGGGGCGCAAGTCTGAAAAATAACACCTACTCAATAAGAAGCATAATTTTAAAATATAGATATTTTGATAAATTTTTGATTTCGACCGTGATCACAAGCTGTTACATATAGACCGGATATCCGGTGCTACGGGCCATCAAACAGATGATCAGATATGTTGAGCAAAATGAAAGGTATACCGTGTAAAACGAATCACCAGCTTTCACAGTAGCACCAAGCCACGAACCTGTAGTATTGTCATCTATAAGGATAAAAAAGTTTGAAGTTAAGATAAAGTAAGTACACAATAATGAAGTTTAAGTGCTTAAAAACATGTTTTTTTAAACCTTACCTGTTTTAACGTTGAGGTTAAGTTCTGTTAAATCATTCAAATTTATGTTGTAACTGTAAACTCGACCTTCATCATCAGCCGTCGGGGCACTTATTAACAGACTGCGGAGCAATAACATGCTAAAGAACTTTCTCGAACATAAACTCTTGTTTCCACTAATCACAGTACTGTAAAAGCTTCATATACAAATACTAGATAAGTTATACTTGGTAACGATGAGGTTATTTTTGAGAACATTTCTATTATAATATAGAAACCAATATGCCGTCCTATTTATTTCAGCTTAATGATGTGTCCCGCTGATGGAGATGAGATCGCTGTCTGTACTCATCATTGAAGACGAGATGGATAGCATGTTCAGTGTGCTAGTAAAGATGATAGGTAAAGCCGTCATTTTCATAAAGTTATTCCTTTTCAGTCGCCTTTTACGACAGACTAAAGTATATCGGAGTGTAATAACGTTTGTACTATATAACGGCAGAGTTCGGTATGTCTATTGGTAGCAGTTCTCTGTTGCCGGAGACCATCTAAGTAGGTTCCATTGCAGCTCCTGTTTCTGCTGCCAAACGTTAGAGCGCAAATATTACCGTTCCGGGTTGGACGCTGTAGCTAGTATTACTGTTCCGAATTGGACGCTGTAGCTAGTGAGATTACTGTGATAACGAGACTTGAATATTTTATATCTCAAGGCGACGAGCGTGATGCAGTGCTGTGTATTTAACTAGCGCAGTGTTGTTATAGACGGGTGTATCACTCACCATTAGGTGAACATATCACTCGTCCCGTCGCTTAGTCAAATAGAATTTTCCATCATACATATTTTTAATAAATGTAAATTATAAGTAATTGCCTACCTTCGCATTAACGGCTGATAAGTGATGCTGTAACCGAAGTACGAATTGTTCGGTAGCGCAGTGTAATTCGACGACAAAATTAATTTCATCGACTTCTCGTGATAGTAACCGTTAATAAATGAGGATACGGTTAGCAGAATAAGAAAAGAGTTCTGCAGTATAACTGAAAGAAAACAGAATAAAAAAAATTACAGTTTTCTTTACATCGAAGCTATTGATTGAAGGTGGAAACTGCCTCAGATTCAATTTCTACTGGTAAGTAGTAATAAAAAAAATATAGTCTCAAAGTGATCGGTATTGGGATGTTGTGTAATTATCTTAAGTTGTACTACGCTATGACCACAGTTATCATCAGGTGAACGTTCTCCATATCCCGTCAAGTCGCAGGGTGATCATTTAAGTTAAATATGTAACCACATGTACGAAACTATTAATTGGGTTAGATTTATACATAACAAGAATTAAGATAAGATGGTGATAATAGTTAAGTGATAACTTACCGTTCATATTGTTTAAAAAAAAATTACATTAGTAAGTAAAATATTTATGTCACTATAAATCAATTGAATCAACTTATGAATGTTATATTAAAGGAAATATGGGATTGGGTGGCGGTGGGGAAGGTGGGGCGGTCTGTTGTATAATATTATCATATTTTCCTTCCTCAAAATATTTTTAATACAGATGTTCGTTTAGGTAATAAGTATAATTTTAAAAGCCTGTAAAAAGGAAATAAAAACTAACTCGAAAATTTGCTCAAAAACCAACTACGTTCAGGTATAACGAAAAAGTGGAGTGTAGAATGATCTTTTACTAAATAAATGGTTTTTTTTTGTATCAACTACCTAATGTTTATTTAGTGGATTTACAAAACGTGGTTACTGCCCCACGATTTCTTTAGTTCCATTATTAATCTTCTTTAGAAACGCATACATGAAATCCTAAAGCCAAAGGAATATAAAGGTTTGTTCTAACACAATGTTGGACGCGGTCAAAGTTTCTTATTTCTTACTTTACCACTCAAAATGCTTATAAAGCTTTGAAGATCTGTTCCCTTCATCATCAACTACAGTGTTCTCCCTTCCTTCTGTTCTTTTTTATGCCATTTGTAACTACCCCCTGTTCTTTTTTTTTCCCCTTTTCTTCTCTTACTATTGTCGATATGTTGTCAATCTAGAATCATTTTGCCTCATCGGTTGCTCTTACTTCATCTAATTGACTTTGTTTCTTTAACTTATCGATTGTTATTTCCGTTAGATGAGTAGTTTGAACTTGATGATAAAATTCGTTCGTTTCGTTATAATTTCACCTGTTCTTCATGCCGCAACAGAAGCAAGAAAGACCTATCATGTCTGTCAGTTTTAGTTCTTATAAGGATCTCTGCATTCTAGATTATCGACTTTGAGCATCTTTTTGATCATTTTTGAGGAAGGCTACATCTTCGTTCCATCTCTTATCACCAGTAGCAGAAATTATTAAAAAAATTCTCTATGTGCACTGCACTCCTATATTTTTCTACTTGTTAGGCAGTTGTTCCAATATTTTCAAATTAAAGCTATTGAATACAATCTATAGCTATATATTCTGTGACGTTTATGTTGCAATGCCTGACACACTAGTTAGGTATTTTTGGAGCAATAATAAGGAAAAACGGTACCTAATAAAACATTTGGTGTTTAAGTATATTAAATGAGTATTATTTAGTATTAGTTATATTTCAACTAAGTTTCATCCCTCCATTGTATGTAACGTTAAGTATAATGAAAGCCATATGTTTATTTCTTATTATTAAAGCCGTTGAAGCAATATTATTTCACGAGCCATCGTTCATAGAAATAAAACCTGCTGATGATATAGAGAACGGTGCGTTTGGTTTCTCAATGGGATTTCAAAAATCTGGGAAAGTAGGTACGTAAATTTGTATTGTTTTAGATATTTAATATTATAATGCATGTTAAGATAATATACATAGTTAAAGTAGAGAGATAATGTTAAAGAGAACAATCAAATCTAAAGTATGTAGGTAAATGATACTTAACTATAGTTCATTATCCCGTTAACTATATATATTTTTAAACTTTATTATATTTATAGTAAAGTAGAAAGCTCAAGCCATTGGCAGTTCTTCTCAAATTCAAACAAAAAAAAATAACAAATTTCGTTCCCTTATTTCACTTGAATCTTAAAGGTAAGTACTTATATTTGTATAGTATGTTTTAATGCAATATTTGTATCAAAATTGATACTTTACGTTATTACTGTCATCTTAATTATTCATTTAATCGTTGCATGAAGTTTTGCAAATTAGGTTAGAATTTTATCCTTATTAACTGTCTGATTATATGTATGAAGGAGTTTTCGGTAAGCAGCCTATAGAGAGACGGACACGTTATATACTTGCAGTTATCGCATAAAATTTTACTTCGATTGGTAAACTAATTAACTTGTTTCGTATATTCATATAACATAAAAATGTTTTATTTCAATATTTTACACTAATACTACAGGGTGTCTGGTGGCAGATTTATGTTTTCAAATTTAAATAAAAAATAATATGTTTGACATATAATATAATTTTACTAAAAGTATTAAAAGATAGAGTACAAATGCGGATTTCATTTTTTAAAGATAATGTCATCCAAATGTCTTCCATCCTGTTGCACACACTGTTCGAAACGGATCCTCGTATTCCGTGCCACACGCTGCAGTAAACTTGGTTCAATTGCGCTGATTTCTCGCCGAATATTTTCTTTTAAGTCCACAACAGTTCGCGGATTGTTGGCGTAAACTCTCTCTTTGAGGTAGCCCCACAAAAAAAAATCCATTGGAGTTAGGTCGGGTGACCACGGTGGCCACGGGATGTCCCCAAAGCGACTAATCAGTTTTTGAGGGAGATTTTCTCGCAACAAATCCATCGAAGCTCTGGCCGTGTGTGCGGTCGCACCATCCTGTTGAAACCACGTGTGTGATGAGAATGATGAATGATCTCGCAGGTTCGGCAAAAAGAAATTCGAAATCATGAGCCGATAATTCTCACCATTGACATTCGTCGCTTGGCCCCGTGCATTTTCAAAAAAAAATAGTCCGATTATCCCATTTGTGGATAAAGCGCACCAAACAGTTACCCTTGGGCAATGTAATGGTTTTTGGTGCTTCAGTCGAGGATTGCGAGTTCTTAGAGCCCAGTAACGGCAATTTTGCTTGTTTACGTGTCCGTTTAAATGAAAATGAGCCTCGTCGCTCCAAAAAATGGAATTCACAGTGCGAAAACGCTCCAACATGGTTTCACAAAAAAATTTGCGTGACGCAAAGTCATTTTTTTTCAATTCTTGAATTATTTGAATTTTAAAAGGATGAAACTTCATATCTTTTTTCAAAATTTCTTGCACAATTGCTCTTGGAAGTCCCAGTGAAGCTGCCCTTTTCCGTATCGAAAGTCGTGCATTTTCACGTAAACTGCGTTCAACCAGTTCAATGTTTTCGGGGGTCCTTGACGATCGACTAGGTCCTGGCCGTGGTGTGTTCATAGCCGAAGCAGTTGCGCGGAACCTCTCCACCCACGAACGAATTAAATTCATACTCGGCCCATCGCCTATCCGTCGAATAATGAGATGTGAACAAAACTGTCGGCGAGCGAGTACGTAAGAATCGTTACTCTTGAAAAATGCTTCAATAGCGAACGCGCGATGCTCACCCGACCGCTGCGACATCGTGACTAAGAAATCCGCACGATCGGTGACTCTAATGACACCACCTTCCCCACCACCCCGCACTGTTTATAACTTATTGAGATATTCGTTTTTTAAAATATAAATCTGCCGCTAGACACCATAGAAGTAAATGTATTAGGCAGATTCACACTTAATTTTTTAATTATCGTTTAGGAGACAATCATTTGGAATAGCTAAGATAGATCTTATTGTAGTTAATCTGGATTATTTTCATTATTGTAAATCTTTACAATAATACAAATAATAACCAACCCAGATTCGTTAAAAGGCTGACATTTCATAGCGAACATTTAAACAAGATAGTTAAAGATTAATAAACATAGTAAAGGTAGGAGTAAAATTTGACATTGAAAGACGTTGCTTCTAGATAGTTTTTAGTATTAAAAAACTACAGTCATAAATTCTCTATTTTCAGTAATTGGTGCGCCGCGTAGTGATCTCGACGGGCGAGTGTATGTTTGTTCAATAGATGATATAATGAAGAGAAATGGTGTGTGCAAAAGGGCCGATATCGACGTGGACGCACTCACTGAATTCTCGACAAGAGGTACAACAATATACTATTAGTTAAATCTTACAAACATACTGTGTGTTAATTTTGTATGACCTTCCGACATTCGCTTGAGCTGTAAAGAAGTTCAGATGCTTCTGTGTCATGAGACCACTAGTTGAAACAAAGTGGATAATGAACAACCTCCACTAATATAATACATAATATTTATATAATACTTTAAGACGTTGTCGACTTTGTTTATTTTTTAAATTGGCAAACCCTCAAACATTTGTTTATATTTAAATATGCACTATCACAGGGTTTTTTTTTAATATGGAAGAAATTTGCTAAAACTATCAAATAATGTAATACCTTTAACTTTCAGAGAACAACACAAACCAGCACTATTGTCTCGGAGCATCTATCGCTGCGACTGAAAATTATTTTTTGGTAAGTTGATTTCATTTAAATATGACATTTTTAACCACCAACTGAAAAGAGAAGTGTTATAAGCATATCAAGGAACTAGCACCACAGGCACGCCCGGGTATCTATGTGCTTGAATCATTCTGCATCAGGTTTCAAATATTTGATTAAATAATGTTGGAGTGATTTTAGATTTTGTTTCGACTTCTTTCAGACGTGTGCTCCTTTGTGGGTGTCGTCGTATAAAAAAATTTATCCGGATAAATTTGCTAAAGTATCCACAGCTTCGTATGGAACATGCTTCATCTATAACGGTACCGCATACAGATACGATGGGATGTACGAACAGTTTCTAAAGAAATCAATAAATCGAAGTGAGTACTTAGCTATTAAAATATTATTACAACGAAAAGTTTTCAAATCTCAAGAGATGGCGCCACTAGAAACAATAATCACGCTGTCGTTTACCATAAATCGAATCGGCTGCTGATGGTGAAACAAGAACAAATAAGTGCATACTCATTATTCATTACATAATTACCATAAATTAAAAAAAAAGCACGAAAGTTCTAATAGTAACATTTTTGATTGCCGGTAGTATAAATAATGTTCAGGGCATTTTTTTAAATAATTTGTAAGAAAGAGCTAAGAAACATGATCATGAAGCTCCTTGTCAAAACCATAGTCATTCCACCTTGAATAATCTTCTGTTTTTTACTTAATAAAATCTATGGTAAATTAAAAAAAAATATTACCATATGGTCATTAATTTACGAGATCAATAACATCAATAATGAATAAAGCTAACATGAAGCTTCCGATTCTCAGATTCGTTCTCCGGCGGGGTGGGCTGGACTACGCTTGTTGACGAGAGTAACGATTTAATTCTGATATCAAAGATATTCGAGATAGGACACATTAGTTTCATTCAGATAAGTGATCCCTTGGAGCCTGCTCGCTCGACGGTCGACTCTCAAAAGTTCACACAGCATACAAACAGTTTCCGTGGTGTCGGTGAGTGTTTTCATCATCACAAAAAGTATTCTACCAACGGTTTTGATGTTAGCGATTCTTTAATAGCGCAAGACAATCTTCTTATGGAACTGAGCAATTCATTATTTACTTGTAATGTATGGTAATCGATTACGCTCCTTAACAACGAATTACTTTATCGGATATTTACCAGTTTGCATTTCACTTCTCCATATGTGTTTCTCCAGTAATATCGACTAGCCATGGGATCTGTAGACCTCAATGCCATTTGCATATAAATATCTAGCGGCATAAATGTTGCGGTGTCACAGATATAGAAGACCAGACGACAATCTTAGGCACTGGAGTACAATCATCAGTAAAGTAGTTCCACTATGGAATGCACTTAATTCATTGGCTTCAAAGTTGTAAATGAACAATGGATAAATACTAAGATATAACAGGTTGTACGCAGATGCTAGAAAGTATATTAATCTCTTTCTTTCTTCAGACACAGATTGGAAGGTATCTCTTATAACTTTGAGTATTGAAAGTCCATATATTTTTATAAATCACTATAATTATCAGGTGCTGCTCTTGCTTCGGGAATTTTCTCTTTTAACGGGGTCAACCAAACTGTGTATGCATTCACCATGCAGGATAAGGGTTTGACGAATAGAGTAAGTTATCCTGAAAATTTATTAGAATGTTTACACTGCTCCTCATCCTGATTGTTATGTAGAGACGTAAAAGTTCTTAATCTCGGTACCCTAGTAATTTTACCGGCTATAACATCCTTCAGATCGGAACAGTGGTGGTAAGTCTTTATTGCCGTAGACCGTCTAAGTAGATATCATGGCATCTATTTCTGCCACCAAAATGTAGTGTTTTAAGGACGTTGTAGCTATTGAATTCGCGGGGCACGAGACGACATCTTATCACATTCTAACTAGCTTTCTATTGTCAGAGATAAGAGCACTTAGGCCAACGTCTTGTTGCTTTATCAAATAAAAAAAAATTGTTTGTTTTCGGTTCTTATGTTACAGTTGTTTAGTCGTTAGTAGTTATTAGTAGTTAGAATTATTTTGTACATTCATTTTCTGGTGTATAAAGATATTTATCTAAAGAACTCGTTAAAAGATACCAATCATCAAAATTGATTTTCAGATCGAGTTCGTGCGTTATAATAAAAAGAAAATATTGTCGTTGATTAGAAAAGTGGGAATAACTTTCGAAGTAATTAACACGATGTTCGGATGGGCAATGCTGGGCGCGGATCTAAACGGCGACGGCCTCTCGGAACTGCTGGTGGGTGCGCCGGCGCAGTGCAACGAAGATGACGTATACGAAACCGGCGCTCTACACATATACACTGGAGGCGACTTGGTAAACTAAAATCAACACAATACATAAAAGAAATTATTTCTACATGATCCTTACCACAGTGATATTAAACATTCTAAATTTTAGAAAACCATATATACCACACTATATTCAAACATGCATACATCAAGCAGAAGTACTCAATTATATTTATTATATGATTAAGTGTTCTTAATATTATTTTCATTTAGGTCTTTTACAATTTGTTTTAATTTTATTTCTTACCCCTAATCTCTGTATAGGCATTGACTATCTGATACAGGTAGTTCTCTTCACCTAAAATATATCGTAAAACGTCTCAGTTCAATAAAAAAAATTGTTTTGATTTACTTGGATTTGTAAATTCTGATTCAAACTTATTGATTTTGCATATAAATTTTAATCTAATTCTTTTACTTTAAACGTCATTTCATATAGTCTATTCCGAGTAAATGTTCTGAAGTAGGTCATGCCGTTGGACTTGATCTGCCTTCTTATAGTTTTTCTTATGAAATATTTTTATTGTTTATTGACAATGGCAATTTTTAATTTTTTTTTTATTTATATATAAAAAAATCTTTATTGCATGTTCAATATTAATGTGAAGGAGACGATCGGAAAGGAAAGCAGAATGCGCACAATTTTAGGAACAAAAATTGGTTCGAGATTCGGCACTGCTATCGCTTCAGCCGATATCGATGGAGACGAGTTTCCAGGTAACTTTCGTCTACATTTTTTAAAAAGGAATAGTATAGAAAAGATAGTTTGAACTAGTGATACCTCTTCACTATTAATGGGTGACTCTTTAGAGTCTGTTCAGGTACGTAGCAGTGCTATGCGTGTATCTGTTAGACAGTTGTGTACACTCTGATGTGATTCCGTTACTGAGAAGCGAGGTTCTGTTCTTACTTGTGAATAATCGGCACACTGTTACAGATACGCGTATTGATTACTCATCGTCATTTTGGCAGTCACATCGTAGTCCAGAGCTGAACACAAGCCACCCCAAATATTCTTTATATTTGCCATACTCCCTGCATTATGAGAGCGGTCCATTGCATTAGAAACGATCACGCTTTCCCTGGATTTATTTTCAATTTAATTGCCTTTTACTACATACTATCTCTTAACTAAGGATACCTAAAACCTTAACTTACTTCTGTATACCACTATTTTCAACAACCAAAGTAATAATAACTTTAAATTTCTTTTCAGAGGTCATCGTGAGTGCACCGTATGAAGATTCCGGTTCGGGCGCTGTGTACGTCATATCTGGAGAGGAACTGAACAGGGTGCTTCTTAAGGATAAATCCTATAAATCAATCTCACTCTCACAGTTTGATTTGACGCAAAGAATAGAGAACAAAAAGTTCAAATCATTTGGAGTCACACTCCAAGTCATCACTGATGTTGATGATAATGGACGCGATGGTATGCTGTTTGAAAATATAAGATTTACATACTAAATACTATTTAAAACATATCGAACGATTTGCCTTTTGTATAAAAGACTTACATACTTTGATGAACTATCTTAAGTTGATTCAAACTATCATCAAAATCATCAGCCGATAGACGTCCACAGCTGGACATAGGCCTCCCCCGAAGATCTCCACGTTTGTAGGGGTTCATATGGGAAGGGGGGACTTAGGCCATTTCCCAACACGTTGGCCCAATCCGGGTTGGTAGAACCCAACGCCTCGCTTGTTTATTAAAAGGGTCCGCCACGAGAAGGTAAGGTTGGTTTGGGTCCCATGTTAACTGTGCAAAGACCCCTTATAATCTAGACTTAATGATAAACTTGCAAATGTCTATGACGTTGTATATTCTTTGTTTTTTTTTTTGTTTGCTTTAATAGAAAAGGTTAAAGATTCCTTCCAACAAACATATGAGAGTTCATTAATTTGAATTCGACTATTATTTACAGAATTGGCTGTTGGTTGCCCGGAGAGTTCACGGGTCATCATGTACCGCAGCATAGCTTCCGTCAATGTTTCAATTTCAGTACAATTGCTTGGTGAACAAGTAAGGATAAGTTTTAAACTATTTTTTAATCATTTCTCGTTCATAACAGCCATTAAAGGAATGTTATTCGATTTTATTTAAGGTGGTGCGAATTAAATGCAGCAATTTCACTGTACGCGTTAAAATTGATATTACGTATCCTTCAAAACCACTGAATATTACAGGAAGTATGAATCATTTTTTTTTATGTTATTGTCTTAGAAAAGACAATAATGGTTATTTTTACAACGATAATAATGCTCATAATGTAAAACTTATCATTATTGTGTTATTACTTTTTCTATAATATGAGGCTGCAGATTGGATACTATATCTATTGCCTAGTTTTTAATGTATGCAGAGATCTTTACTACACTTAAAGTTGAAAAACAAAAGAACATGTGGTAAAACATACAGAGTTCATGTGTAATCATCATCTGAATCTATTGCTGTCTTCTGCTGAATATAAACCTTTCCAATTATGAGAGTAATTGGTGTATTTACTCGACATGTGTACTGTCAATTTCAAAATGTTGGTTTCCAGTAACGCTGTTTCTCTTTTTCTCTCAGTATGTAATACTCCCTCTCAATCTCCTTGTATATATGCTAAGAGTATAGGAGCATAACTGGAGGAATAATCAAAACTGTATCCTGCCTGAAAACCATACAATTATCCTCAATTCAACGATTTAAAAATAAATATACTTCTTCTAGAGATTTTAGTTCAAAACAGTATAATCGGAAACGGAGTACAAATAAGAAAAGATCATGAAATAAAGATCATCGACTTATCACACAAGGAAACAAGTACAATATTGGACGTCAGTATTGATATAGTAAGTCAAATTAGAAAATCATTTAAATAATATTTTATCGTTTGTTCAATTCTCTAGATTTTTAAGTATATGAATATTTACATAAGATATTATTAGCTTCTACAATTATCAAATGTTACGTCCACGATAAAGCCTACAAAATTCATCTTGTTAACCTGATGTTGTATACATCGTTCAAAGGTTCACTTGGTGGAAAGTAATATTCGCTGTTCATAACAGTGTGGATAGATTCAAGATGTTTGTACAGCACTACATTGTGCCCATCGTCGATACATAATGTCACATAAGCACAATTCCACTGGCTGTAGTGTCTTTCAGACGTAAATTGCTTGCTTAGACGATAGGTGTTTTCTTTACTACATACAATGAAACTTTCAATTTGTTAAGAAAACATTTTATAAGCGAATTGTCATGATATAGTCTATTTAATGGATCAAATTGTCACCGTAAATTAGTTAAAAAGGACTAAATAGTATAAAAGCCACGTTAACAAGTACAAAAAATTTTTTGTCTTCTTCCTTAAGTTTGAAATTTTCGATCGCTTAGTTAAAGGAATTCATCAACATTGGACAAAGTTGTTTATTTCCAAGCAAGTTACATATCCACAATTCACAACACTGGTTTTAGAAATACCTTAGTTTATAAAGTAAATCATTAATTTTTCTTTTAGGACGACTACGAACCAGGCACTTACATGTTCACAACTTCAGCTGACGTAGACACTAAAGATAAAATTAAAAGCAAAGGTAAAGAAACGAGAAATTTCTATTTAAATCATTTGTTATAGTTGCAATTGACTAATTGTTATACTTACGGAGATTTAAATATATTTCATCGTATGTATTAAGTTCCGGGACATTGTTTTACTTGTTTTTTTTTTAATGTATCAGATTTTAATCCATCGTGGGTGACAATACGCCAACAAAACCCTACTGCTTCCTTGAATATAGAGCGGCGTTGCTCAGGGGAGAGTTGTTTACCGCAACTAAACATGACAATGGAATGGTCGGGCAGGTACGCTATTTTAACAACTAACTGTATGTATGAAAACTATTCTGATTCCGAATTTAGAACAAATTAAACTGTTTTTAATTAAAGTTTTAAATTAAGAGCAGTTACTTGATTTTAAGTAGATACCATTAAAAGCGGAGTTTACGGTAATTATGAGATCAAAATTTTACTTTGCTCGCAGTGCATCTCCACTCGAATTGTTACGAACCTGCTGATACTCGTTTTTAGTGTTATCGAAGTATGTTGATAACATTAAATTGAATTCATTGAAATATTTATTTCTCTACAAAATGTTTATCATTAAAGTCATAGAGATATTACAGTAAACCTTACAAACTCGGCTCCACCATGTCCGAAGTTGTGACGATTCGTTTTAAAAATTACGGCAACAGTTCTTATGCACAAACCTGTGTATATTTGAAAGTCAGCGGCGCTCTGGTCGATAGTGTTGGTTGCCCGTATCAGAATGGAGTCTACAAGTGTCTTCTACCCATTCCTATTATTAGAGAAGCAGAGGTCAGTAACCAAGACAGCGTTAAATATTTTAATATAGCCAATGTTATCTCAATCCAGATCCAAATAATACTAGTGTTAAACACAAGTTGCTAATGATCTCTTGATTTAAAGTTAACGTTAACCTTAGTCTTTTATTTGCTTCTTCTATCTTTGATTCGTTCTTTGTAATACTGTGAAGACTTTTCCCTTATTTTCCTTCAAGGTTTCTACTAAAACAATATTGCTATTATTTTGTATTATTACGAATTCTTGTTTTTAGCATTTAATAGATTTGATGCTAAATATGAGCGAACCTACGAACAAAGATAATAGTTTAAATATCGATGTAAAATTCTACAACACCAGTTGCACTTTACTATCTGAATACCAGAACTTAAAATTGATCGTACCTTATGAATTGGATACCGATGTTATCACTATGTCTGGGTAATTATACGCAACGTTATTATTGAATGGGTTTTAATGCAATTTTTTTTTGTACTCTTCAAATAAAAATTCAATAAAGATAATTTGAACTCAACTCTTTTTATAGTTTATCACATGAACGAATAGTTACTGACAGCGACGTGGTTGATACAACGGTGCAGAGTTTTGAAGATGCTCACGAATACAAGGTTAGTTATTTTTGGCAATTATATAGATAAAAGAAATTTGTGAATAATAAAAATTTTATGTGAAATTAAGTTGAATCAAAAAGCTAATATTTATAACAGCTTTAGACTTAAAACTTTCTGAAAACATCATTCATTGCCTCACCTCTTGCGGCTGATTGTTTTGGACGTCAATGACGTCATCATCAGTCATTGGTATTGTCTCCTTATTTTTTCCGCTTTATCAGCTCGCTAATTATGAATTACATTGTTTGAAAATATTAGTACAAGAACGTGTACCAACAGTTAAGTCTAAAGAAATATATAAATATGTTTTGGCATTCCATATAGATATTGATGAAGTCGATAGGGTTAAATTCAGTAGGGCACAACTAAAAGCTGAAATGATGATCGTGATTAAAGTTTATAAAATGTTGATTCAAAATATAGTTTTTTTGTACTTTAGTGAGTCGTTTGAAAAGTGCACAAGTATTTAATCCAGTTTATTCTGTAGATCGAAAACAATGGCAACACATCATGGAAAGATGTCCGCGCTGTAATAAAATGGTCGCATCAACCGTTCGTTAAAAATTACAAAGTAAGTATATAGTTACATTAAAACTATAAATTTTATATGAAATTATCTTTTTATACAAAATTTTATCTGCCAATAGATAAACTAACAAATAAACAACTCAAACCTTTAACAAAGTTTGTACGTATACAGGCTCCACAATTATTTCTTGATAACTCCTCACTATTGAATTTGGTTCTTCTTATTGTAGATACTTCTTACATCTGTCAGATACAACTGTGATCGTGAGGATACAATAGGTGAAGCGACATATATCTGCACCTTTAACTTGGATCGAAATGTCCAAACAAAAATCATTCCTACAATAGAAGTATTAGAAGAAGCTGTCGGTATGAATTGTTCAGAATATTTGATATAGATTCAAACAGTTATAAACGGTTCTCGCCTTTATTATTGTCAAAAGTTGTTTGTTGGACTTTAAGGAAATTTTAAATTGAAAATTTTAAATTTTGATTAAAACTTAAATACTATTTTCATTTACAGAAAAGAACTTAGTTGGTGACAGCGTTAACGTAACTTCAACTCTAGAGTTGCATTTATTACCAACTGATATAAAGAAAGAGTTATCGTAAGTAAAAAAAACTAATTTATGACATAGTGTGATGTATCATACTTTGCATTTCTTTCTCTCCAATGATATCGACGTGCTTTTAAATGAAGATGATTGACACACCTCTTGTGATATTGGAGAAGGGCTAAGGCGTGGCAGTAATGTACCAAGTTCTTCAGTAAAAATTACCAATCCATAAACAATTAGTAAAAAAACTACTAAAATAAAGAGTAGATTAAAATTTTAATGGTCGTCGATCTCTGTTGTTAGATTCTGTCTAGTTTGATACTACAGTAGTGCATAAAATTACTAGGATAAAGAAACTTAGCACCTCAAGGTACCAAGCATAATTTAGTGTTGTATAATCACACTTACTATCGCCATATTGTTTTGAACAATTGCTTCAGTTTACGTAAAGTGAATGTTTAAGATGCTCCGCAGCTCCAAATTTCAAAGTTTTATTCCTAATATGATTGTTTTCTCTTTTCAAGATTGTCTACAGTTATACACTACCGGAAAGAGTTGTCGCTCGGCCAGAACAAGTTGTTGATAATCATCATTGCAACTATAGTAGCTATTATAATATTGGCCTTGGTTATCTTCATACTTCGTAAGGTTCGTATTTTTAAAAACCTTTTACTCTCTTACGTTTTCTTTGTTTCTCAGCTGAAAGCTTTTCGTTTGTTTAGGCGGTCACATAAGCGAAATAAAAATTGTAATTTTTTTTTTTTTAGAGAAATCCGTACGAATTTGGAAATGTTTTTTATATTATCTAATTCTTTCTAAAAGTTATCTATCTTGGACATCAGTATATATTTAACACATCCTTCACAAAGCTTACTTATTATGATGCTAGGTTTATCACTGTATCCAGATTTAACGATTAACTGTTTACTAGTACTTAATGTTTCTGAGTTTCTGCGATGAATATTACTGTGAGCAAGTTCTGGCATCGGTGCTCTTATTCTTCAACATAAGCGTCAGTTATTATCTATATTTTAGAAACTAGTAGGAATAGTACTATTTTCTGTAAATTAGATTTCTATTGATGAATATGAGCGTATCTCTTAGGGCTCAATCGACATTGTTAATGATACTAGAATTACTCTGATGTATTTCATGTGATTTATGTCATTTCGTACTTTTCTTACGTTTAATATTGATACATATTAGATTTATATGAATTTGATGCAGAATAGTCTCTTTCTCTCTGTTTAGAATAATTAATAATTATAAGAGTATGAAGAATAATTTGTATTAATGCGATATAAAGGTAATGAGTTTCGTTCATAATTTTTTATGTGGGTGAGCGAGTGATGGAAAAGTTTTCCCACATTTTTATTGTTATTAGATATGGAAACATGCCTTGAAGCACAGAGGTCCTAAGCTCGATTTTACATGTTAAGTAGTATCTATAGTCGTAGGGTTCTTCGAATCGCCCTGACTAGTTACCATATAAACATCCTGTTCCGTCTATAAACAGTACAGTCCGAGTAACATGTGCGAGCTTTCTCTTCCACGGTCGCTTTGACATTTACCACCGTTTGAATTGAGGTTAAGTGTTATTGTAGATAAAAAAAACATACTTAAAAGTACGAAGAACGTAAGATAAAATATTACTTTGTGGTTTCTGTTCTCACTTCCGCTGCCAGTTGTATTAAAAACCTTTCTCGTGCTTACATTTAACGCTAGAATTTTAGAGGCCATTATAGTGATGTTTCCCGACTACCAACGCTTTTTTTGTTATAAAAACTTTTTTTTAATGCATTTACCTCGTTTCATGAATAAAGATGAGGGGAAACGAAAATTATCTATAATATTTTAAATACAATTTTAATGGTATGTTGAAGAAAACGTAATGCCTTTTTCAGTTTGGATTCTTTAATAGAAACACGAAAAAGAAGTTGATTGAGGAGAAAAAAGAGGACGAGAGGAGGAGGAGCATGGTGAGTAGATAAATTCAGTGATTCAATTTAGTGTTTTTAGCTATAATGAAATAAAATTGTACAGAAGTATAAAACAGATATTCCTCGCTTTCCTTTATACTATTGTTACTGTTAAAGATATTTAACTATTTGAATATAACTATTGTGAATGCATCATATGGATATTGATCTGAAGAAAAATGTTTAAATTTGCTTAAATTATCTTTTATCCTATCATAATTTAAGCCTTTTGATGTCCAGTACTGACCATAAGACTCTCCGAGAGCATGGCGAGTGTATAATTCTAGTGAGTTTAACCGGAAATGTTTCTCACTCTTATCTAGAGTTTTATGTGTTAGTCGTCTTTTACGACTGAACCTAGAGTGATGCTAGAGATAATAAAACTCATACAACAATCAGAAATATAAGAGAATAAAGTAAGACGATCAAAATCTATTCCACAGTTCTTCTTATTAACATAACGAGATCTTAATAATTTCACATATAATAGGTTGAGGAAAAAGAAATCCATTATTTTTATATGAACTTCAGGACTTTATTTAACATGCTTCGGATTGTCCGATTTGGGTCAAATATGCACCGTTTTGTTCTATGATTTGTTCCCATTTTAAAGGTAACTTCATAATGCCTCTCTCGTAGAAGTCCTGGTCTCTATTTGCAAAAAATTCTAGTAGCGGATTTTCACAAACTTCCCTAGATGCCAATTTTTAATCACTAAAGAAATATTGTAATGCAAGAAAAAGATGGTAATCGCTTGGTGCCAAGTCCGGACTGTATGGCGGATGCATTAAAACTTCCCAACCAAGCTCCCGAAGTTTCTGACGTGTCACTGTAGACGTGCGTGGCCTAGCGTTGTCCTGGTGGAACACGACACCTCTCCTGTTGGCCAATTCTGGCCGTTTCTGATCAATTGCTATCTTCAAACGATCCAGTTGTTGACAGTAGAGATCAGAATTTAGTGCTTGGCCATATGGAAACAACTCATAATAAATAATCCCCTGCACATGCACAGCAGAACCTTCCTGGCCGTTAGTCCTGGTTTGGCCACCGTTTGAGGTGCTTCACCGCTCTTTGACCATAATCGTTTTCGCACAGGGTTATCGTATGTGATCCATTTCTCATCTCCAGTCACCATCCGTTTAAGAAATGGGTCTATCTCATTCCGTTTGGCCAAGGCTTCGCAGATGGAAATTCGATCCATCATGTTTTTTCTGTTAATTGGTGTGGCACCCAAACATCGAGCTTCTTTTTGAATCCAGCTTTGTGTAAATGGTTTAAAACTGTTTTGTGGTCCATTTTTAGCTCCTGGGCGATGTTACGACTGCTAACATGCCGGTCAACTTCGATCATTTCTCCGATTTTATCGACATTTTCGGCGACCGGCCTACCTGTGCGAGGTGCATCTTTAACATAAAAATTCCTGAACGGAATCTACGAAACCAAAATTGCACATAATTGGCTGTTACAGTATCGGGTCCATAAACACCATTCACAATTTTAGCCGCCTGGCTTGCATTTTCGCCTTTGTCAAAGAAAAACTGTAAAATGTACCGAATTTTCTCTTTGTTTACTTCCATTTTTAACACCCTGTAACTCACAATTGAATGCACCAAACAAAAAACAGCAAAAGATTTTTTTTACTGCGAAATGTCACCTTTCCTTACGAGCATAAATCTGAAACTGTTTGATCGATACTTTACGAGAAATTTATCACTACAGCCATCTACCGAAAAAATAATGGATTTCTTTTTCCCCAACCTAATATTATATATAGTAAAATCCTTACCTTACCCCTTAACATTAACATCAAAAAGTTTAAATCAGAATTATTGTCTATGTTCAATCATAGTTTCTTATTATATTCTAATATATATCGAAACTTCACTATGTTATAAAACATTATTGTATTTGCTTAATATAGTAAAAAAAAAAACTTTTACAAGGTGCGCTCAATAATAATTAGCTCATTAATAACAGATTTCCACAAATGTAAGAGACCTATCATGTTATTTCCATAAGAACCATAAGGCCTAGAAGTTTGATAACAATTTACCCTTTTACCAAGTATAGGTCAGCTAAGAGTGGATTTTACAAAATGTCTTCTCCAAAGGAAGTAGCGGGAGTATTATTGCCAGCAATGCGGGTTGGGAAAAAGTAGTTAGTTGCAAGTATAATGAAATAATAAGTAAGTTATGGTCTTCTTACAGAAACGTCCTGGGAATTCAAGGCCTGAGAATACTAGTGTTGACACCAACATTGATTCTATAGATGTAAGTCATTTTATTAATTGAATTCAATCAAATATTATATGAAATATGATAAATATACAACATGTGATAAAATGTTTTTATTAAACTTTTGTACAGGACGGATTGGAAGTTGTCGAAGAATCCTTGGAGAGGGCACCTATGAAATCAAACGCTGAAAATATCCCCAAAGAGGAAAACCTTATTACAACATGTGAAGCCGAAATACACTAGAAAACATAAACTAGATGATCTAATTTGTCATTTTCTGCTTTTTTATTGTATTCTGGTACAAGTTAATAAAGTACTTCTTAAGGAAAGTATGAAGTCTAAATTTGTTGAACTAAATTAGTTGTTAGGCAAAAATTTTAATATATATTGAAATTATCTACATCAACTTGTTTTTAAAAAAACCTAAACTACAATACCCTCTGGTGTATCGCGGGATAGTAAGAAAATGTAATAGTTTTTTTTCATTCATTCGGCATTCACACGAGATAATGGATCGAGCTGCTCGGTTCGGTTCCTCGATCAATCAATTGGTAACAAGCGGTGACTTGGGTGTAACAGCGTCGAAGGATCAATTCGATTGGCACGCCTTCCCATCGGTTAATCCTGATGGATCCCATCTAAGTAATACGTTGTGGAGCATCATCTGACATGTGTTAAGGCTGCAAGTAATAACGCTTTGATACCCACAGCCGATACTTTCACAACTACTTTATATATATATATGTTTTTTTCATACATTTTTGTCCTCAATTTCACGTGGAGTTAAATCGAAACACAACATTGAAGATTTACAATATGAATGTGTTCGGAAGTCAGGCGGATACGAACCTTACTACCATCTGAACTTCATAAGATTTTAACTAGGCACCTCCATATTGCAAAGTAAATACTTAAACACTGCACTATAGAAGCAGTTGGCTGTGGTTATTGTGACATTAATGTTGCGTAAGAAATGTTAAATATAGACTATCGAGACATGTAACAATGTGATAAAAGTTTGTTACCAACAATACAAGTGTTGCTAACTTAAGCAGTTTCCGTTCGACTCACAAATACATGTAACTGATATTATGTATATTCTTTATCATCACCATCAGCTGATAAACGTCCACCGCTGGACATAGGCATCCACCTAAGACTAGTATTTACTAAACGATTTATAATAATATATAGATATTACTTAACATTAGGTGAACGTCCCGCTCGTCTCGTTGTTTAATTTATGTATATACATAAACTAAGTGATCATGTACTTCATCATCAGCCGACAGATGCCCACTACTGGACATAGTCCTTCCCAAAGATCTTCTGGTCCTGCGCTGCCCGTAACCAGCTAATTCCCACATCTACTTAAGAGTCATGTTTTCTACATCATCCCCTATTAATCATGTTTTGCAAGACGATTTTGACAATTTAACGATATTTCTATATATATAACGAAGTAGTAAATTCATGTGACATAAACCTGTGCTCTGTACGAGACACTAAAGTTAGGAGGATATCTAAATGTCTGAACTCTTTATCGTACGATTCAACCCAAAAGCTTCTAAACCGTTTAGTTTAAAGTCATGTTAGTGCCCATATTTAGTAATCTGTTTAAATTAAACTGAATTATTTATATTGTCTACTAATAATTATCTTTTTTTTTCCTTATCAGTATTACTTGTTCATCATGTATGTATTATTTATGTACTAAACTACATCCGGAGATCGTGAACTCCTTTGGTTTAAGCATAAAATAAACTTAAATGTTGCAAAACTGGCAAGTCCCAACCAACTCGAACTGGGCCAGCGTGGTGGGAAATGGCCCAAATTCCTCCCATATGTACCTCTACTGCGGCAGCGCACTACTGATTGATCTAGGGGTCTTTAGGGGAGGACTTCCAACAGTGGAAGTCTATCGGCTGATCAAGATGCTGTAAAACTGATGAATTGTTGACAGGCTAGATTAGAGTGAGGCTATGGGTAAATGACTAGATGTATGATATAATTTTTTTTATGAATATAAATAGTTAAAAAAAAATCCAGCTTTTGGATCGAATTGTTAACCAATAACTCTGTTACTTACATTAATGTTGCCAACTCAAAGTAAATTTAAATTTCATATACATGATCTATGTCTTAGTATTTCATATAAAAAATCCTTACAAAATATATAAATGGTATAATACATTTTGTATACTTTATAAACATTAGTATTTCAGGTATTCTAAGGTTATAAAACGAGTCCATCTGATTATAGAAACGCAAAATAATCAAGTACCCGCATTCGCAGTTTTAATAGGGGTAATTCCAAATATCTCTTACTCTCGCCTTGACATGTTAATGTTTGCTATCAGGTCTAGCCTGTTTGATGAAATGATCGATATGAGTGACGATGACATAAAATCGATTTTACTTATTACTACTGGTAGGTCTCTGTTGCCGGAGATAGTCTAGATCTAGGGTCTGCAGCAACTATTTCCGCCGGTTCTTATCGAGGTAACGAGACTCGGGATGTTACGTCTTTAACGACGAGCGCAATGTGATGCAGTATATATCATCCTAACTAGAGTAGAAGCTTTAGGTAGTGAAATTACTGGGGTAACTAGAATTAGTCGTAAAATTTTACAGCTTAAAGCGACGAGAACATTATGGTGCTGTGTATATTATTACAACTAGCGCCAAGTTCTTATGGATAGTCGTATCAGGTGAATTCAGTCGTATAATTGATGAAAAAAATTAATGAATTAGTACTAACTACATATAATAACGACGCTGAACATAACCAGTGGTATATGGACTTAAAAGACGAAAAGTGATATTCTCTTTACCTAAGCCTTATCATACTTTTCTGTTAAGATGTTTACACAGCATCACGTTTCGCATATCGTCTTACGATACAATATATTCAATCTTACCTCATTCATTTTGAACAGGAACAGTGATTTTAGTCGATACTGTTTTAGGTTATATCTAAGCGCTGTGGACCTAGACGTTCTCCGATGAGAGAGATTTATGACTAGTAGATATCACATAAAATTAAGTGCTTTCCCAAGTGTTACAATCGTGTTCTCCATATAATCTCCGAGAAGGCAAACGTAAAGTTTTTGCGGTATTTATTTTATAAACGCGTTTTGTTCTTCAAGAATATTCTTTATATATAGAAAAATACGAGGGTTGGTATGAAAAGTACATTTCCTCCCCCTTCTTTTCTTAGGGCGCGGTGATAGAAATTGTGGTATAGATACGATGGAAGAAACGATAATGAAACACGAAGAATTTTAACAACCTGAAAGTGTCAGTGTATTCGTCCAGACAAGTGGTGATTCCTTAACAATGGATAGAGCTCCTTTAGATATTTAGGCTCTATAACTACATTATCTACCGCCTTACCATCAAGTATGGTATATATATAAATAGTATATATAAGTAAGGAGAATAGGATTTGCTGTTGTCGTGCAGAGTTCAGTTCTGCGTGTGTAATAGGCTCGTGTGCTCTTTAATGGCGAATAAATTTCATTCAAAATTCTATTTGCGGTGAAGATATTGTGGATGCCGAGTGCAAAAACATATTTTGCGGTTGCAACAAAGTGCAAAAGTTTGTACAAACTAATTTTCTGAACGTTAATCGCTTCGGAGTTTCCAAATGGTGTTCGCTGTAGTGGTTTCCAGTACATCCATACCTCATTGCTTTGTTTCATTGCTTTCATGCTTGCACTTTGATGTAAATTCATGTATATTTTGGTTCTGCGGTTTAAGTTTAAACGTTACTTGTAATATCTATTCAGAGATAGTTCGTGAAAGTGTTAATCTAGGTTAGCGTGATGGTTACTGGATCCCACATTGCTGATGCGGAGGAGCTTATTATCCTCGGCTCACCTACGGTGTTACTTCAATGCCAAGTAAAATGGTACCAACACGTTTGGACCCCAACTTAAAATTGCCTCGAAGTAGTATTCTCTCTCTCTAGTCCAAGGCCTATGAAGGTAAGTATTTTTATTCAACAAAGCAAGGATGATGTTAACAGTAAGTGATATGTCTGCCCATAACTAGGTGCTAGTTAGGATGATATACACTGTCACCACATTCAGCTATTCTCTTTCAGACAAAAGATGTTAAGTTTCCTTGCCTTTGTAGTTTCACTGGTTTACAACACCCTTCAAGCTAGAACATAGACTATTTGTACATTATTTTCGGCGGCATAAATAGGATATAGATAATCGTTAATCTAGATAATCTTCGACAGTGAAGATCTTCAGGTTGTGAAGGTATTTCCACTACGTAGAATAAAAGAGAAGGAAACGAACTCGTGTACATTTAACTATGCTTTTCTTCATAATTATTATTAGCTAGTACAGTTTGTAAGTAGATACTACTCTACTCGACAACGGATCGCGTAAGTATGAATTGTACTGCCGATGAGCTTGAGCTTCCGTTGAAGAAAATCATCATAAAAAATCGACTAGATGCAAGAACAGCTTCCTCGAGCATATGATAATTTAATCTGTATTTGGTAAGTGTGGTAAATGGCTCTCTTGTCCCTCTTCCGCCCTAATGTAAACCTCCTTAATATTCCTTAACGTTGAGAAGAGAGAGAGATACCCACGCGTATTTCTTTCCAATATTATTTCATACCTTCCATTTTCCCTCCGAAGACATTCTGGTTTATACCGAATTCAATTACAAAATAAGTGATTATAATCAAAGCAATCAGACATTGTCAAGGGGTCAGATGTCTCGTGACCTGCTCGCGGAAGACATATGGCTGCTTAATGTAATCAGTCGGTCGTGGAAATGGAATGGATTACTTCCATCGGACCAACTTAGTACTTCATCAATCACTAACATTCGGTGACTGGAATGTGATCGAGTTGTATCATCAATTCGACAAGAGCGTGTATTCGCGAATCCTGATGGATGACCAGCTTCTCTTGTAATCACTGGTGGCACCAATAGATGAACATGTCATGTGATAATAGAACTATCATATTGAATATTACGTTAAAAGTTTAAAGTTTTCTTTTGTTAACAGATTGTAATAAATAGTAATTAAAAATGATGATCATGATGAATATGATTATTTGTTGAATATAAGCGACGTGTTTTAGATTTCTAGATAAATTATTGTTAAGAATAAATTCAACTATTTCCTTCTTAGTTTGTCGCTTAGTAATCTGTTGTTGTATTTATAAACCTATCGCGAGTACTGTTTAATGGATGAATGAATGAAGACCGGAGGGAAGAAGAACGCCCGTATCCTATCAACCTCTCATCGTTATATATATGTTCCCAGTAGATGATTATTGCGGGCTGATAATGATTAGAATATACATTAAGCAATGATGGCTTTTCTGCTGCTGGAAGCTTAATGAGTGGTCGAAAAGCATCACAGCCATCCAATTACTTTAACAGTACTTGTTACTGGAACTGTTTGAGATTTCCTATATATCCTCTTATTTTATTATCAATAGCATACGGCAGTACATTATTGGAAAAAGATTCTCAAAAGTACCTCTTTGTCCGTGTATTCGGTTTGTAGCTAGCGGTATTGCGAAAGTCGTACCTTCATCTGACTATTTACTTGCCAGATTTTTTTAGCTGTATCGGTACCTATTAAACTATGACAAAACACATCATCATTAGCCGATAGACGTCCTGATAGATCATAGACCTGTGCCGCGTTGCTCGCATCGAGTGGGTTCCTGCGATTTTCACCAGATCGTCAGTCCACTTTATAGGAGGCCTCCCAACACTACCTCTATCGGTACGCAGGCGTCACTCGATGACCTTAATGTTCCATCGGCCGTCAGCCCTTCGAGTAATGTGCCCTGCCCACTGCCACTTAAGTCTAGCAATCTTTTGGGTTATGTCGGTGACCTAAGTTCTTCCGCGGATCTCCACATTTCTGATTCAATCAGGCAGAGAAACTCCGAGCATAAGCCTCTCCGAGCTTAGGTGACTTTGAGCCTTTTTATAATGCCGGCAGTACAAATCACCTCGTTACCGTCAAATTATTGAATAAGAAATAAAGAGAAGGAAATCTAAGAGAGAGAGAGAGGTCTTTAAAAATGAATAAAGTTTGATTCAATCTTGCTCTCGACGATGTGCCAGATGAAACTAATTAGCCCGAATTTGTTTTCATTTCATCAAAAGCAGTCTCGCTGGCTGAAATAGGATGCTGGGGAGATAATTAAGTTTGCGTACACCACTTTCGAAGATCTGTGAACTAAGATGTTTAACTAACATTGAAAATGGATATTCAAAGAACAAATTTCAAAACTCTTACGTAAGACATATTAAATAATCTTAATGTATTAATAATGTTTATATCTGTGAATCCATGCTTTGTATTAAAGCTTGTATAATCTACGTAAGTATAAACAATCTGAGTAATTAACATATATTCACTATTTTTTTTTATTCCATGAAACGATGAGACAAGCGAAACGTTCACCTGATGATAGCGACTGCTATAACGTGGCGCTAAACATGATGACATATATAGCGCCACATTGTGTTCGTCGCTTGAGACCTAAGATGTTGAGTCTCGTTACTGTAGTAATGACATTAGCACAGCGCTCTTCAAACCGGAGAGCTTTATTTGCACACTACTGTGTAGTGGCTGCAAGAGGCACCGCGGTGGTACCTATCTAGATAGTCTCCGGCAACAGAGACCACCAGTCAAAATTCCCCGTCCCGGTCCCTGTTCCTGTCCTGGTCCCTGTTCCTGTCCTGGTCCCTGTTCCCGTCCCTGTCCCGATACGTACACCTGATAATAAGTGATATACCATAACAACTTAGCGCTAATTACTATGACAAACACAGCCCCACATGGTAGTCGTCGCCTGAGACATATGTTGAGACTCGTTACTTCAGTAATGACACTAGCTGCAGCGCACTCAAAACCGGACGGCAATATTTGCTTACTACTACGGCAGAACTACACGCTGTGGTACCTAGACGGTCTCCGGCAACAGACCTACCATCAGATTTTCCTGTTTGATCAACTTAACTCGATAACTATTCAATTTGATGGATGCATTTAAGGTTTCTTCACGCAAAAGTAATTATAATGCTGTGACAGTACATCTTTTGTACTGAACTAGTTTTTATATATGGAGATAAAAACATGTTTTGTATATTTGTTTAAATAATACCATGCCAGGTGGTGTGTGTGTGTCTAGGTCAACCTTTTTTTCCCAATAAGGAGTACCTTTAAACAATGCGGGCACTCAACAGTTTATCATCGCCACTATCAGATACCTTTGTTTATTGTATAATGAGCTGGAGTGTATAAAGATCGTTTACACACTTCGAACGAACAAAGAATAATAAATATTTAAAACAATCTTTGGACGTTGCATAGTTTCTTTTGTTATCTATTTGCATAGATTTGCCATCGAGACCTTCAGCTTTGTTGCTATCAGGAGATCCTTCAAGAATATGTACTTTTCCAAAATCTACTCAAGCTGCTCCATCTGTCAGGTGTAGATGCTTTGTCTTAAAGGATGAGGATACAGAGATATTGCTATCATAAGAGTAATTTCTATTTAATTAAAGCAGGAAACCGATTTGTCCTGCTTTAGTTTGATGTTTAAAGGGTTAACTATAACAAACACAAATATTTCTTAACGATGGACTTTTCAATAATGTTTTTTTTTATTTAATACTTATTTTAGATTAAACAGACTGTTAAGTGCTGTACTTAAATTTAAGTTTTCAAAGCTGTATGTCGTCCTTAATAAAGTATTATGGAAAAATATATCAAATAAAAATATATTAGGTAATAACGACTAAACAACCTTCCCAAGCGTTTGAAATCTAAAGAATTTTGTAATCATTGAAGAGCCTGCGATATATATACTCGTAAATACATATATATGTAGAAGTAGGGGGATTCTACAAGACTAAGGGAGCAGTGTTTTAAAATGAGGGGTATCCTTTTGTTTTTACTTTTCGTACATTTTGTTTGCAGCAGTTATGCGCCCGCGTACAAAACGTATGAGAATTATAAATATATCAACGTCCAAGGCGAAAGTGGAGGTATTGAGATATTACGAGATACTTTATTAGCAAGCGATGTGAGTATAATATTTAACATATGTTAAAGTTAATTACCTGTTTAAAAATTAAACATAGCTACAGTTGTGGTACTTCAGAGATACTTTGAAAACTCCTACGTTGCGTTTTTAACTTAATTTTGTTCTATATTCGTAAAGGTTTAGGTTTGTTTAATACATTCCCTGTATCGGTTTTACAATTAATACAATATCTAGTATCATTACTTGATAGAATTTCTTTATACTTCATAAAGTTGTATTTCCATATAAATGTTTGTTAGTTGGTTTGTTGGTGTTTTTAAAATATATATAAAGTTGTAAATATAATAATAATACGCTGGGTTATAACAATATATCGCTAGTTAGAATGACTTATTGCTCCACATTGTGGTCGATACTAGAGGGTCTCTAGAACAGTGACCCTACTACCACTTTATCGATAATATTGTTAATAAAACAAGAGTAAATCGAAAGTAGTTGAAGATATTAGACAAAATAGTAATTATTTACTTTGTTAAACTGGAAATAAAAATATGTCCTAAAGGATTCCCTGGCATACAGCGACAGTAGAGACGGAACAGAGTTTGCCGTGGCGCCTGATTTAGAAGACATTTTCAATGAGATCGTAGCTCAAGAGGAATTGAAAGCTACAGTCGTTTACGATGACATATCCAAGTAAGTATCTTAAATGGATTCATCATCAGCTGATAGATATCCAGTAGGATCTAGGCCTTCTTCTAGACGGTCCTTCGCTGATTTTAAATAGCTTCTTCACACGATCTCTGTGGCTTAGCGTTTAATTTATTTTTCATTAACAATATAGAATCCAAAGTATATTAAGAAGTTTTTTTTAGTTTGTTTATAGGTTTATTGATTTTTTTTTCTATTGTATCTTTTAATGTTAAATTGCAGAGTAATACAGTCGGAGAAGTCAATGCTTAGAGGTAAGAAGCAATTCTCATGGACTGCTTATTACGACATTGACGATGTAAGTATGAATTTTTTTTGTTACAATTTTCATCTTTTATTAGCTAAACTACTTAGTGGTTGTAGTTCTTAAGAGTATTTACTTTTTTCGGGCGGTTGGTATCCTTGTCGGTAACCGTCAAGGAGAGTCCACTGCAGCTTCTATTTCTGCCATCAATCGGCGCTGTATTTAGTGTAGTTACTGAAGTAACCGTAGGTCTCAAGGCGATGAGCACAATGTGGTGCTGTCTATATCAACCTAGAGCTACGATGTTATCGGCAGGTGTATCACTTACTATAATGTGAACGACACACACGTCTTGAATAGAATAAATCAAAGTCCTCCTTAACGTCATTGTGTAGAGACAAAGGACTTTCACTACATATTATCACCATATATTAAAGCGATCTCTTTAAAAAGTTCGACAAACATATCAATTTACGCCTTGGAAAAGATCAGGTTTTCGCCTAACCTGTCACATTCCCTTTGAGGGTGAATTGTTTTTTCATACATCGAAGCGACGAGACGATGAGGACGTTCACCTGTGATAACAATGAGACGCTATTAAGTATGTTTATACAGCATCAAATTACTCTCGACTTGAAACGGAAAAGTCAGGTTTAATTACTAATAACAATGTCTCTGTGTATAGCGGCATAGAAATGGAACACATTAATGTTTACACACTAATTGGCAATAGGAATTGATTGATGTTTACTTATCATCAAAAAGATTGTGTATTCAAAATTCTTTGTCCAGATACATTATTTCTTGACGAACATCAGTAGAACTTACTCGGATTCATCAGAGCTCATCGTTGGAGGACGAAGCTATGAGGGTCGCTCGATTCTAGGTATTCGGATCAATACACCTGGACAAGATGGAATTTCTAAACCGGTCATATTTATAGAATCAGGTATTTTGTTTACTATTATTAGTTTTGAAAGAGTAGCAATTTAGTGGAAATGTCTATTAATATATAGATTTTTTTATTTAATTAGAGTAGAAAGTGATATGAACGGGCAAGCTGTAACAGCAAATAAGATAACACCATAACCTACTAATTTCATTGTCTACAAAGACCTTCAAACTGTTGAATATTGCCTTATGTACATATCTACATCTAGATTTCTATATCTTGAGTAAAGTACGTGTAATTAATATCAGATGTTTATTATGAAATGTAATGATCATGAGCTACTTTCAGGAATAATATGCCCTGTTTGGAACTATGATACCATAAGATAATATTACAGCATTTGCTGATAACATTTGTTAAAGATAGTCCGTCCAAAGTTGAATTTTACATTCACTTTCATCTAGTTTCTTTGCCGTATGGAAATTGGACCTTAATTTCACAGTTGTTGAGGGTCACTCTTAAAAAAATATTCATTTTTTTTCAAGGCATTCACGCAAGGGAATGGATAGCTCCAGCCACTACAACGTACTTCATCAACGAGCTGCTAACAAGCAACGATGCAAACATACAAGCGATAAGAGATCAATTCGACTGGCGCATATTTCCGTCCGTCAACCCGGATGGCTACCAGTACAGCTATACCGTGGTATTTATCTTGTACTCCTTTTTATCATTATCATCAAGCAATTCATGAGGAGGAGAAGGTCTGCTCTCATCTTTCTTAACTTCATCTGCATCATCTTTAACATTTAAAGGGAAGTTGTTATTTAGTAAGCCCAAATACCCGTTTAGAAATAAATGAATGAGATGATGTTATTTAAGTATATCGGTTTCCTAAACCGGAAGCTCTAGATCAGTGGGAATCGAACCCTTGTTTTTTTTTATAATGAACGTTATACGTATGTTAAAATGATATCGTATAGAATTTATATGCGGGGTACCATTTTCAAATCTTATAAATTGAATTACAAAACGAAACCCTCCGAATATTACAACGCAACCTCGATACGTAACATAAATTGGACCCTATATTATCTGTTTTCACTTTTTGATGTTAAGTTTTCAAACTCGACCCAATATATGTAGGTTTGGGTGTGTATTATCGCTGAATGTAACTTTTATGTTGTACGTGAGAAGAATTAGAGAAGTAAGGACGTACACACATATATGTAAGCACGTACAGTTCTGGGATGAGTGCCAGTTAGAATTGTAGCTAGTAGCTGATTGTATTACTATAAGTAAAGTAACGAAATATAACAATATGTAAATATTTCTAATAACTGTTACCATGGCACAGTAGTGGACAGATAGTCTAATAATACAGAGGTTACCGATACGATTTCAGTACTACATGTTGTGCAATTCAGTTGATGGTAGATTTTCTTTGATCTTGTCTACCTAGCTCATTGTAAATCTACTTCGAAAACAGCATTGCTATGGACTACAATAATTAACCATATACTGCTTTATAATCAATTGACAGGATGTGAAAATTCGTTGAAACTCCTTTTAAAAATATTTTGAAATAGTAATTTTAGATAGTAATAGATTATAGCTCGTTTTATCAAAATCATTGATATATCTAAAATGCTTTCTCAAGATGCAGGTGAATGTAGTTTGTTGAAGGGAGATGTAAGCTAATGCAGTTTGTAATATTTGATTTTTCTAGGATCGTATGTGGCGAAAAACCGTTTCCAGATCTAACTATAGATGTTTCGGCGCAGACGCAAACAGGAATTGGGATTATAACTGGGGAAGTAAGTATCGGATAACGCTTATGATCTAGTATGTACGTCGTAATCAGAGATGGGTTAGGATTATTCTATAGCTAATCTAACCTAGGTAATTTGTAAAAGGCGGCTGAGAGACAAGTTCAGGAAAACAGCAGCAAATTGCATCAGATCTATAGACAGTACCTTCCTTAAGGAGTTCTATGTTCAGCCGATAGTGATTATTAGACTGAAATAAAGACTAAATGTTCAGACATTTACTCTTTTCATTATATAGAAAATTAACTCTTTTATATATCATTATATATGATACGTTAGATATTGAGATCAAATTATTCACCTGATGATAAGTTATACATCAGCTTATAATAATGTTAATTTAGGGTATGTTGTAGTTGTGGTGATGAACATAGCACCATGTGCTCGCTAGTCTAGTTATTTCAAAGTAAAAATAATATTTACCGTTAGAGGAGGAAATATAAGCTGCTTACTCACGTCTATTTCTGGCGTCACGGATATAACTAATGCACTTGTAAAATTTCAAAATCGTAATGGACATATTTTTAATATATACTCTATACCTTTCTAGAATATTCTTCGACTAACAATCCATGTGATTATCAAACTTACGCTGGCGCGACACCGTTCTCCGAAATAGAGACGCGGTCACTGTCGGAATACATCCAGAGCATCGACAACCTAATGGTCTACGTCAGCTTCCACTCCTACGCGGCTATGCTCCTCGTTCCATTCTCAGACTCTACCCTACATGTTCACAACTACGAGGACTTGGTATGTTTCTGATTTTATATTTACATTTGTGTTTTTTTCCGATTTTACTACGTATAAATGTTCAGATTTTTACTAACCTTTTGTGTGCCTCTAAGCTTATTCTTTCCTAACATTTATTCCCATGTATCTCAAATAGGAAAGTGTACACTTTAATCGCTTGTAGAAGGATCAAAATGTGTTACTTTATTATTTATATATCATAGTTACTAAACATTGTCTTCTATCTATATATTTGCAACGAAAAACAAAATATTATTTTCCTGAACGTTCCTAGTTCGATTCTAGATTCTGTCCTAGCCACTTTGCTATATTCCAGCTGTTCATATAATAATCTACCTAGAGCCACTGGTACATGGGTCGAAATTCAAGTGCTTGATTATTACTTATAAAAAAGGATATAGTATATTTAAAGATTTTGTAAAACTTAAATAATTTATATTTTAACAGGTAAGGGTGGGTAATTCTTCGCTGGATTACGGATCTAAAGTTAGCAAAGGAAATAGATATCGTGGCCCCGAAACTGCCGCTAATATGCTTTGTAAGTGAATATTGTTATTTAAACTTGATTACATTCTGTTACATTCATCATCCTCATCACCCGAGAGACGTCCACTGCTGGACATAGGCCTCCCTCAAAGATCTCTACATCGATAGATCTTCGATTCTTTTACTATTCTTCCAATCAAAAAAATGTAAGTAGAATGAAAAACCATGCTATGATTTTTAATACGTGAAAAATATAGAAAATAGTTTACTCACAGACTTAACCAGATTATCACTTCTCCTTAAGGGAAATCATCATTACTTACTCTATAACCTCAGTGGCTTCATTATTTCCACTTACAGACAAGGCATCAGGAGGCAGCATGGATTGGGTGCGCCAAGCTTTGGGAACACCCTTGGTGTACACTTACGAGCTGCGCGGGAATTCTTTCCACTGGCCACCATCCCGAATTGCTGAGCAAGGAGAGGAGGTTACGCAAATGCTGCTTGGATTGGTGACCGAAGCTAACAAACTAGGATACTACTAGACTTGACACAACAGTTCCTTTGTCTTTATTTTGTATTAAAGCATTTTCGTTATTTTCTCAACCTTGTATTGGTCTTCTTATCCTCATCATATTAAGCTACACAAGTTTATGATCAAAGACAAGTATTCAAGTTTGAATTACGCTGTAGTTAATTTAATGTCTGTCCATTGTAAGGAGAGACGGTTAGCACTCCCGTTGACAAAGGTCGGACACATAAATTGGTTAAGGCACAACTTGACTACAATTGGTCAGACCTGTAGTTTCGGGCTAGTAAGAATAAGTTTAAGGTAAACCCTGCCTGACGTAGAAGGTGATTAAAAGGGTCTAGGAGTTTCTCGGGCCTTGACGGTGGGGGCACTTACTGCTCCACGAACCTACCTGCGTGACTTGTTGACCCCCCAAACGTTTCCCAGGAGGGTTAGACCCCTTCTCAAAGACGTGTTAACACGAAGTATAGACGGGCACAGGTGGTTTTTATAAGAGATCCCGGAGCCTTTCCGAATGCTCTGATGCGGACCCACTGGGTGACTTTCCTGATTTTCCCTTAGAACATAATGAATATTACCTTTATGAAGGGTAATCTCATTGTACTATTATGTATATACTTCGAGTACCATCATTGTTCTGGACATAGTATATTACATGACTTATCTTTCGATTTATGTTGATGATGATTTAAAATAAACTTCGTCAACATCGCTGAATTTTTTAAGACAAAATACTGGAACCCTGCATACTTAGTAAATATATTCTCTTGGTGCCAAAGGTTTTATTTAGATACTAAGGCAGGCTTTTTTGGTATCCATCTTTTGGTAGAGATAATGGGATTAATCCTTATACTCTACAACATTCAGATTTCAGTCTCAGATTCATTAGTGCAATTAACAACAAATAAACTGGACAAATTTGTATTAATCTTTCATTACATTGCATTAGATATAAGACCAGTATATGTGTCAATTTAAAATCGGTAAGTCAGAATTCTTTATCTCGTCATGAGCCTGTGACGTCAACTACTGAACATAGTCCTTGCCTAAAGACGTTTATCGCATCCAGTGGGTTCCCGGGATTCTCACCAGATAGTCGGTCCACCTTGTGGGAGGCCTCTCAACACTACGACTACTAGTACGCGGGCGCCTCTCGATGACCTTACTTCCTCATCAGTCGTCGGTCCTTCGAGCAAATCGCACCACTGCCGCTTAAGTCTAGTAATCTTTTAGGCTATGTCAGTGACCTTAGTTCTTCTGCGGATCTCAACATTTCTGATTCGATCGCGCAGTGAAATTCCGAGCATAGCATATATTTATCTATTTATATAAAAGTTTCCACCTACGCACAGACTCATGACGATATTTTTGGAACCGTAAAGCCTAGAGACTTAAAATTGGGTAGGGATAAATTTTACCAAGTATAGTTGAGCCGAGCATAGATTTTATGAAATTTTGCTCCAAAAATAGGTTGTAAGGGTATTATTAACGGGTAGAAACCTGCTGGGCGATATTATATATTAGTAAGATAATCGAACCCAGCTCTATATGACGACCAGCGAGGCTGACTTGGAACAGCTCGTAATTGGACGTCCTAATCCGCTCAATACTAGCAAAGGAAACACCTCAGACCTGAGATCAATGGACGAGTACAAATACTGCTTTTAAATGCTAAAATATCTTACTAACATCATCATCATCATCAGCCGATAGACGTCCGCTGCTGGACATACTAACATACTGCTTGAGAATTAACGCGATATATCTCCTCACATTATCATTGAAATACTCATCAACGGTATTGGTAGGTTTCTGTTGCCGTAGACCCTCTGAATAGTGTTCTAATATTGTAGTGATCCGGTTTGAAGGATGCTGTAGCTAATGTAATTACTGTGGTAACGAGACTCAATATGTTGTCTCAAAGCGACGAGCGCAGTGTGGTGCAGTGTGTACCATTCTACCTAGAGCCGTGTTGTTATGGGAAAGCGTATCACTTACTATCAGGTGAACGTGCCGCCGGTCTCACCACTTCGTAAATAAAAAGAAATATATGAAATTGAGGGATACAGAGAATTACAATGTATATTGTGATGGTACTGTCAGTATACCGAATAGTAATCATCAACCGATTGACGTCCACTGTTGGACATAGATTTCCCCTAAAGAAACACACAAAAGTAAGTGATGTTTTTAGTCCTTTGTGTGACAGTTGAAATTGTGTGAAGAATTTGAACAATTACCACACCACAGATGAAAACCACGGCCGTTACTGAAGATGGCTTACGCCTCACTGCATGCTTTGAACGCAGAGGAAATGTATAAAAGGGGTACATTATTTAAATAAAGCTATTATCTGTGTAGACTGAAAGCGATTTTTTTTAAGGACAATTTCATCTGAGGCCATTGAAGACGATTCCTGTGCGCATATTTCGAAGGAAACGACGCTTTCGTATTTTTTATTTGTAACATCAAAGTTTCTCGAGGAAAAATACCTCGCTTCATTACTCTTTATGAGTAACGAGGAAAAGTATGCGTTGTCAATTGATGATGGAATGAAGAAAAGACAAAATGATTCAGGCAAATCATTACTAAATGTCATGTTTAAAAAGTCAATATTTTTCCTAATGATGATTTACTTTGATTTAATGTCTTCCGAGATAATGCAGTGCTCTTAGGTTCTCATAAGTTTGACTCCTTGGTTTACGACGCCTTAGAATAAAATAATGACCTCCGCCATCCAAGCAGTCTTAGTCCTCTTTTAGTAAGTTTTTTTTTATATTCAATGAAGCGATGAGACCAGCTGGATATTCACCTGATGGTAATAACGTGGAGTTAGAGAGGATGATATACACAACACCACATAGCACGTGTCGCCTTAAAACATAAGTTGTTGTTACAAGTCTTGTTACCCCAATACTTTCACTAGCTGCACCGCCCATCAAACCAGGACAAAGCAATATTTGCATACGATTGTTTGGCGCCGGAAATAGGTGCTACTGTCATATCTATCTACAGGGTATCCGGCGAGAGACTTACCACTAGTAAACTAATATAGTTTTTCATTTCTACCTTCATTATCGTATATCTTAAATATCTTTGTTAATATACTATAATCTTTCTCTTTTATCAATAGGAATAGATATAATATACATCTGCTGAAACTTTCCTCCTCAAATAGTGGATTTTGGCTATGGCTATTATAAGCAAATAAATTAACCCCTACATCTTTAATCTCTATATCTTCAGAGCAACCAAAAAAATATCATCAACTAATTTGTCAGTCCGCAGAACAACGAGAAGTTCCTCGCCACAATGAATTCCTTTTGAAAGATGTTAACGAATATTTTGATGACAGCATCTCACAGATTTGTAAAAGCTATTAAAGAAGTTTATAATTGAAATAAAGGGGTAACAGATTATACAATAAAATTTGTTTTTAAGTTGATTTTGATATCAAAACACGATACTGTCGGTACCTGGTTTCTGAAGACAGTACCCAATTACTTGTCAAACATTGCATATTGAGTGAGTGATATGTAAGCGGATTGAGCGGTATGATTGAGTTGGTTGGTACAGTAAAACGATCTTTATGATATGAAGAGGCACTGCACAGGAGCTTTAGCTTCCGGTTAAGGAAAATGTAAGGAAGCCGGCATGTTCTATTAACAACAGCTCTCCAAGACATGCGACATCGTAGACAGTGCGGAATAAATAGACAACCCTTTAAGAGAGACAACTCTTTCTTTACGACGACTAGTCCCACTTTTGGGAACATTAAGTGGGCTATGCTAACTTTAATATTCCACTATATTTTCACACGGTGATAAAATATTTACCTTATGATGATAAAACAACATAAATGCTTATACAAGTAACGGGTTCAAATAGTAAATAACTATAAGAATGTTTACCCAATTAAAGGTAAGTTTATTACATAGTTATTACTTTATATATTTGATATATCAACATACGGTATGTCTGTCTACGTGTGAACTGTATGAATTGAAACATAAAGACATATAAATACTTCGAGGGTGCGAAATAATTAAAGTTGTTGTTTGCGGAGCGGAAGCCATGCGCGTTTTAATTCAACACAACGTTGATTACAAGCGATATGTACTGAACTATTCTGTTTGACTACGTCTAACAATTACTTGGAAACGGCGAAAACTTGAATAAGTTAAATATTATTACAACAACAGTTTTAAGTAAACAATTATCACCGTGTTGTAATAGAAAACGACAGTTAGTTCGGGGGTTAGACGAATTGATAGATTGTCGTATATACATTAATACATACCTCCTCTACATTATGACCTATATTATTTTCATTTTAATATAACGAAACGATTAATATATTTTAGACCCTTGTAAAGGTCTTTTTAAAAGCATTTCACTGTGCGGTAGTGGTACTTAAGTATACTTAAAATATTACTCGCGCTGTATTCGAGTTTGTATGGTTGCTTACTTTTGCAAAGTATATTATAGTATCAATACAAACATTCTGTCCTTTTAAATTTTATAAAGTTTGAAGCATTTATACTACCGGTGGTAGGTCTCTACTGTCGGAGATCGTCTCGGTAGTGTGCAAACGTTATTGTCTTCAGGTTGGCACTATGATAATTATTATAATATGGCAAAACCTTTACCTCAAATGAAGATGTCAAAAACCACCTGAACCAGTTTTTTGCCAGCAAGGACCAAAACTTTTATGAGAGGGGAATTATGTTACTGCCAGAAAGATGGCAAAAGGTGTTGGACCAGAATGGCCAATATATAATTTAATAAAATATTTATTCATTATATGAAAACTGTCTTTCATGTTCCCCAAAAAAAACGAAATGACTTTCCGAACAACCCAATAGATTTAACTTCTCATGTCTTTAGGCGACGAGCACAGTGTGATCAACGTGTATAACATTATAAATAGCTTCACATTGTTATGGGCGAGTATCAACACTAACCATCACTTAAACCTTCTCTTGTATAGAAATACTAATATTCTATGTAAAGCTATGTTATACTTATGCAGTTCACCACTGTAAAACGGTGGTTATTCAAATAAGCGAAGATACAAGCGAGACGTTCACCTGATGGTAAGTTATACGCTTGTCCATAACAAAGGGATGCTAATTAGGATGATTCTCCAGTAATTAGACTAGCTCGACACTCTTCAAACCGGAACATTGTAATGTTAGCAAATTAGTTTTTGGCGGCAGAAATAGGCGACGCGGAAGTACCTGCCTATACAGTCTCCGGCAATAAAGAAAGAGTCGTCTCTCTTAATGATAGAGTCGAAGCTATTAATTCCGCACTGCCTACAAAATTGCATATCCTTAAAAGCTGTTGTTAATATATCATGCCAGCTTCCTTATGTTTTCCTTAACAGGAAGCTCAAGCTCAATGAGGATCGAACCAGCGCCTCTTCGAATCATAAAGCTCATTTCACCACACTTACCAACTCCATAATACCGCTTAATCCACCCAAATCATACTTATACAGCTTACCGGATATTTAGCTGTGAATCTGAAGCATTAAAACACATTTCCTGATGAGACCATATGTTTTTATAGTCACTGAAATAGACGTGTTCGTAGCGTTATAGTTTTCGTTGGAACTTTGCGAAAGTCTAGACGCGAGCTCGAAACCATCTCCACGCTCTCCGTGAGCTGTTTTAAAATACTTGAAATACGAAAGCTGTCGCCTAGTATGTTTTCAGACGTTGAAACAGCCGAGTGTGAAACTTAAACGTCTTTAAGTTATTGTATCGCATTTACCAAAACATTTTAAAATGTTCTTATGCACTAGAATTTTTAGGAGCTATGTATGCAACTCAACGCTGTATATAAATATCTAACAAAGTAATAGGTATTAACTTAAAATTGTATGGAAACACCTCAGGGTATTAATATATGTGGGTATGCATTGGAAAGTAAAGTTTTTTCAGATTTTTCTGGGTATATAGTTATATTATTCTCATAACGTGTGAATATATGAAAGCGGGAGGGAGTATTCAGTAGAAGAATGCTTCACTATCATAGAGATTATTGTGAGTTAACATCGTGTATAATCAAGTCAAATGATTATCTATAGTCAATATAAAATCTCCAGTAGATCGTTCCTATAATGGCAAGTGCGAATTTGATCAGCTCTTAACAATGGACCATGGTTATTGCCGTCTTCTCATTATTATACTATATCACCATGGATACAGTGTGAATGGTTAAACATTTTTCTTTAAATCTAGGCAAAGTCTACGTCGCCGCGTTCCTTTTGAACGACGTCGTAGTCTATGAAATTACCAAGGTAATAACATTAGAAACTTGCGTCTTTACATTAACGGTATACACTACACCCTTAGCTCATTGCGGGGAAAAAACATGAAAAAATTTTAACGTCATATTCCTAAAGATGTCTTACTTAAGCAAAGACTCCAAATTAGTATTTCATTTGAACAGGGCATTAATTATTTTCCTTTTCGTCTATATAAAACGCGAGAGTCCTCGTTAGCGAATTACTTTGAAGGTTTTTTTTTTTTAATTGATTTCAAGCGACCGTCTGTTTCTGAATGTCGTTCCTTGTCATGTAAAGACTCCATTAAAATTTTCAATTCATAGCTCCAATCAATTTTTTTTTGTATATTATCACGCCTTTTTCCCAGTAGGGGTAGGCAGAGATGAATAAACACCCATCCTTCGCCAGATGTGGTCAGATTAGGTCCCATGTAACAGGGGGCGAGTGTGTTGCCATTTTATTGGGGCGAACACATGCACAAAGATGATTTCTGTGTGCGGGTTTCCTCACGATGTTCTCCTTCACCGTTTGTATCTCGCTGTTGTAACTAAAGTTCACAAATGTACATAAAATCAAGTCATCGATACATGCCGAGATTCGAACCTGCGACCTTCGTAATGAAAGCCGCACGCTCTAACCATTAGGCCAGCGAGCTACTTCCAATCAAAGCCACTGAATAATGTGTTTCTTGCGTAATAAACTCGTGTCTCGGATGTTGCTCAAAATTTGTGTGTTTCGCTAAGTGTTTAACAAGTGAGCAAATGCTATCGCTGTGTGCACAAACTAATTTAACTTAGTGTTAGTGAAGTAGCTGCTTTAATGCTTCAGCGTCTTAGTGCATTTAATGGTATAAAACAGTAATTAATACATGTCGGGCCAAAGCGAACATGAAGATTGATACTTGCCTATCAGTACCGTAAAGCTTAGTTTTATTTTACATCCATTAGTATTAATCATTGTATTATTGTATATTAATTTTGTATACTAATAATACAGACCGTGGTGGTTGGGTAACTATTTTATATATAACACATTTCCAAAATGTATAGATATGTTATATGCTTAAGTTTCTTAATAAAAATCTATAAGTTACAACTTCATCTTCATTCTCTCTCCAGCCCTTTTCTCAGCTATGTGAGGTCGGCACAGTATGTACTTCTCTTCCATATCCCTCTATCAGCCATGTCTGAATCCATACTCTTCTTGCACATGTCTCCTTCTACCCTTATAACCATCCACGTTCATTCTCATCACTTTCTTTGTTATATGTCCTTCATCCCTCGGCATAACATGACCGTACCACGCTAACCTCTTGCTCCTCAATTTGTCTATCACAGGAGCAACAACAACAACTTCATCTTCATATTTTATTAAAATACTGTAACAAAGGTTTCAGACGGCGTTAAAGATATTTTCAGAATCACGCCCATTAAAAATGTTTTCTGTGAAGAAATATCTGTAATCTATCATTACTGGAATTTTAAATTTGATAAATGAATTTGTTTACGGATAAATACGTCTTAACATCTATCAAGCTATTCACGAGGAAGGAGCCACCGTACAAATTACTTTGAGCGTCGCCCAAAAGAAATTCTTTAAAGAGGACGAGCTTTTGAATATTGTGTTGCGGAGTGGAAGAAATTTTTCGCAGACGATTTTTTTTATGTAATGGCTCCGTAATGAGTTCAAAATGGTAAACAGGAAACGTTCTATTCGCAATACGATATTCGTTAATTAAAGCTATTTCTTTCGCTCAATATAGCGCGATATATTTATCCACGCAATCATGATTTATCATTTCGTAAACTATTAGAGATAGACATACCTTTTAATTATTTGAACGATAGTACTTTATTGCGATATAAGTAATAAACAAAGAGAAACTGGCTCTAATAACACCAGCGTTAATATTAGGTCCCTGATCTGAAATATCTCCTATTTGGTTAAGAATTCCTACAAAAAAGAAATTTATACATTCATTTAGCTGGTAGATATGAGTTTTGAAATCATTCATTCGTATTTTACTCATTATTTTTTTCTTTGGCGTCGCTTATTACCGCACAATGGAAAATATGAAATATCGGTAAATTTATGAGTACTAGTTCTACCGTGGCACCAGTGCTGCAGAAACAGCTCGAAGGATTAAGGATGTGTACGGCGCTGGTGTCGCAAAAGAAAGCACGGTACGATTTTGTTTTCAACCTTTTCGTTCTGGAATTTTCGACCTTCAGAACCAATCCCGTGGACGGTCGGAGAAAAGAATTAAAGGCTATAGTGGAAGCAGATCCATCACAAAGCACTTCAGAGATAGCTGCAGGCTTCGGGGGAAAAGTATACTGCGGGCAAAAATCTACTGCGAGGGAAAGTCTACTGCTAAGAAAAGTATAACGCGAGGAAAAGTCTACAGGGAGAAAAAGTTTATTGCTAGGCAAAGTCTACTGTGAAGAAAAGTGTATTGTGAGGAAAAATCTACTGCGAGGAAAAGGTTATTGCAAGGAAAAGTCTATTGCGAGGAAAAGGTTATTTGCTAGGAAGTCATTTCTTAGTGATGAAGTTTTACACTTAAAATTAGAGTTTTTAGTGAGGCTCAAGTTAGACCGAGCTAGCGTAAAATTAATGTGTAAATTGAGTCATCTCGGTCAAACAGAGTTAAACGTGAATAAATGTGAGTATTGTCTGCATTCTCTTCTGTATCACGGTTTAGCCTTTTAGGACAAGTAACACGTGAGTATAATCGTAAAATACTTTATATTTTATCATAGCGTCGGAATCGCAATGTTTATGATACTGCGTTGCTACACGAGGTAGTTAATTTAAGACAATTAACAAAAAGCTTCTCAGATATTGGACTTTGATAAAAATTTAACTGACTATTTATTTACCTTTAACTACTTGTAAAATTTTGTTAAATAATAACGCCGTTGGTTTCATACTAATAAATTGTGCCTTACAAACGGGTTGGGAGCCCGCGGCATAGTGCTCACCTTTAACTACGTATCTGACTTCGTGTTCTGTCATCAAGTCAAGTGTCGATCGAGTCGATCAAGTTGGAAGTTTCCCGCGTGAGCCATGTCTCGCTCACAATCACGACACGGAGCTTGTCTTTTTGACCTTTCGCAGCACGAGGCTTCGCCGTGTAATTAAAAAGGCCTTTTAAAGTGAAGCGTCCCATGTACTTCATAAGGGCCGCTATATCGGCTGCGCCGCATACATCGAGCACCTGGGGCTGGACAAAGTTGTTCAGCGGTAAAGGTCTGTTAGCAACTGGGGGAGATGCGGGTGTTGAGGCATCGGCAAGGGTTTTGACCAGGCCGATACCGCAGGGATCAGACCCGGTTGAATAACGTCAACCTTCGGTAACCCAACGGTGAGAGAGGAGAGAAGGCGCGAACCCCGAATACCCGCGATCGGCACTTTGGGTTTGACGGGCGCCACCATATTCCTGCGTTTGGTTTTGGAGCACCCGCGGTAGAACGCCAGGTGACCGTCGGACATGCACAAGCAACAGCTTGGCGGGTTCGGGGACTCTTTGGTGTCGTGGGTGCATTTAACTCACCGGGGTTGGGCGAAACAGTTCTTGGCAGAGTGGCCATATAACTGGCATCTGTGGCATTGACCAATGATGCCGCGCTTATATGGTGGTTCAACTATGACATTGATGTTTCCACATAATTTATTTATGTCACTAACTTTCTTCCCCTCAGGAGTGAGCGGAAATCGTTTTGTTCGCGTTGTTCTAAAAAATATTAACGATACATGTTTAATAACTATTATTGTGTTAAATTATTGTTTCAACCATTAAATAAAACAGGGTTTAGAGGCGATTATTGAATTATATCATTCTTAAGACTTATTTGAAACTTTTTTAACTTCCACCTTGTGTTTGGGAATATGTTACATTTCTATTACATATTACATTCAGCGATTTATTCATCATACAATGATCAGAACCATTGTGGATAAATTACTAAACTGATTGCAACGAAACAGTTCCCATCAATTCAACGGGAGCGTCTATTTGTTAATCTTGATGGATAGACAGGTTCACAATCAATGATTACCGCACTGTACAGTGAATATATATTGCATTATGGTCAGACGTATCCACTCAGCCACTTTGAAATCTCCAGATTTAATAGACATTAGTATAGTAATATCGAATTGGTCAATTAATAAAGAAGGACAAAAAAGTTTAATGAAAAACAAATGAAACTAAATTTGAATCTGTATAAAAATTGAACATTCATGTTTTTTTTTTATAACATCTAAGAGGCAAACGAGCAAGACCTGATGGTAAGTGATTCACCGCCGCCCACGGTCACCAGCGATGCCAGTGCGTTGCCTACCCTTCAGGTAAGAATATGTTCTTTTCTTGAATAACAGTTGTCGCAGTTGTTGGGGAAGACCGCTGATGGCAACGAATTCCAAAGATTTACTGTGCGTGGCAGAAAGTTGTTTTTAAAACGCATTGTAGTGGAACGTCAACCATCCAGATGGTGCGGATGATAGTTCCGCGAGACGATCGGTTGCGAAAATCAGCGGCTTCTATTAAATTGAACAACTCCTCGGAACACTCCCCATTGTAAATTCTGTAAAGTATGCATAGGGAAGATAGATCCCTACGCAGTGCCAAAGGATCTAGCCGATTGGCAAGTTCAGGATCGTCGACAATCCGAGGGCCCTACGTTGGATTCGGTCAAATGGAGATAGCTGATAACCCGGAGCCCCGGCCCAAAGGTGGCAACAATAATCCATGTGAGGCCGCACCTGCACCTTATACAGTTTAAGACGGTGAGCCGGCTTGAAGTACTGTTTGGCCCTGTCTATTGGTTTTCATCATCATCATCATCATCAGCCGATAGATTTCCACTGCTGTGTATAGCCTTCCCCTTCGCGCGGCAGTCGGCATCTCCGACACCGCCGGGTACTATGGGCCGTCGTTTGTAAGGGTACTTATGATGGAATTTGAGCCATTTCTCACCACGCTGGCCCAACGTGGGTTGGCAGGAGCCACAACTCCGTTTTTGGAAGAGCAGGGTGCATCACGAGCAGGCTTGCTTTGGTCCGTTGAGTTGTTGTGCGGCACGTCTTACACCAGGATTTATTTTACACCTCAAATATTTAATAATACCTAATGTATCCTTTTCATAGATTTAGAATTTATTACGATGTCTTCTAGACTAGGTTTCTTAAATTTAATTACGCTTTGGTATCCAGACGATATCATCAGAAGTACCTACATCGAAATTCTATTGTAGCGGGTACTTAATGGCCGATTATCACCGTTACTATCGAATTGATATCGAAAAGTGGAAACTCTTGAATGAAAAGGATATCCTCTTCTATACTGCGATTGTTGTGTTGCTTCCTTATTATAATTGCTTTATTAACACTTGACATTTCTTTATTAAACCGATATTTATAATTAGTAAGGTTCGGTATTAGTTCTACTGAATTTATATTATTGGGTTCTATCTCTAAACTTATCATGAAGTATTTATTATATTCTGGAGACGTGTCTACAATGGAAATAACTTTCTAAATAACTTGTGTTTAAAATTGCGGTCTTTGTGATGTCGGAGTTCAGTCCGGAGCCACAGCTTTGTTGGCTTAATTTTCGCAGCATAACAAAACCGCAGCGAATCGCTGCGACCGAGGTAATTTAGAAACAATGACCAACTATTTATCTTTGCAGGTGCACCTGAATTGTTTTGACAGAAACTATTTTTTGTGATAATATAAGTATCTTAGTTACTGTGGTTATTTTAGTAAATGTCTAATCTGGTTTTTATGCAACTGTGACAACAGTATAAGTCGCATTTGGCAAATCCGTGTCATTTCAATCAGCGATAGAATATTCTGTAGCTACTACATCAAAATAGTTCAGCCACATTTTAACCTATTTATTTTCGGTAACAAATTTTTTTTTTCGTACCGAAATATTGTCATAGTTAAATCCAATTGATAGACATCATTGGGTCAATTCTATATTACAGTATTCTTCTGGATTCTTAACGACTAAAACCTCAACATTCTCGTCTCAAAGTATTACGCTTACATATACAATTGTAGTAGTTAATCATTGCTGTAACACTAGGTGAAACGTCTATTTACGCAGACGAGTAAGAACTGGATGCCTAAGCTTGCATCTAGAAATGGACGAATGTTGGCAATGGTAATAATCTTCTTCATAATACGACTCTTCCTCTTCAAATCGTATTCATCATGTATAAGGGTCGTGACTTCTTCCACATGTTACTCTCGTCTTCATGATGTTTCGTCGTCTTGTCTTATCTCCAGATGGAGAAGATCGTAAGTCGACTGTATTGCCGATAGGCTACGCCTTTGCCTCCTTTTTTCACTTTGCCATTAACTAATACTTTTATCAAGGTTATCTTTCCTAGCAATGTGTCTCAAGTATTCTAAGATTAGCAAAATAAGAAGGAAAGTATTATAGTAGAAAGCATTGTTTTTATTTCAAGCTTAGCAAGTATGGATTCGTCGATCCGAAATGTAGTACATGACCTGTCTCTTCGGAGCATTTTTCTCGAATGTTTGATACCACTAATCGTTTATTATAATTAAAGGACTGAAACTTTAATTACAGTCAAAAAGGACATTATCAAATTAATGCTGTGTTAGTTGACGAAAAAATACTTTTTTCTTTGAGAGAATTGAATATAATAAAAATACTTCCGGAAAACGATTCCAAATTATACGAAGATTCATCGAGTATTCATAGTGATTTCAAACGATAAATATTTATTGTAAGAAGCAAAGGAACTTCATTTAGATGAATGAATATATACACCCTGTTTAATATACTATTTGTATGGTAATTAAATTGATAATTTCTATTGAAATTATTGCCTTTTTTTTTTTAAAACGTGTCATCGAGGTGGAAAAAGGTAAGTAATCAACTTGCCACTTTGAAACAAGAAGTTAAATTAGTTTTTTCTCCATACAACACGCTCGCTCGATTATATGCACCAGCGAAATTTTTTAATTAAACCGAAAGAAAAAAAAAACAGCTTTTTAAAATTAACCCCTCGCGAGTTTTAAATAATTACATTTTTCGTATGTTTCGTTAAAGTGAACTGATAAAATGCTACTTAACTGTAAAAATTCCTTCTTTATACAGGTAAAGGTTTAGCCCCTTTTGCTTTAGCTCTATTGCTGAAGACTGTCTAGGTAGGTAGGTGACTGCAGCGCTAATTTCTGACGTCAAACAATAGTGTGGAAATATTACTGTGTTACAATTTGAACGGCATAATTACTGGGGTAATATCACATCTTGTCTCAGGCTATATGGCGAATATGGTGCGGTATATGTCATACTAACTAGCACCACGTTGTGATGGGGGGGCGTATCACTTACCAGCTCGTCTCACAGCAGTAACACAAGACCAAGGTATATGTTAATATATTTTTTTGAAATAATGTCAATGACAAAACTATTTTCATGGTAAGTGATACGTCTGTCCAACGTGGCGCTAGTTAGGATGGTACGCAGTACACCATACTGTGCTCATCGCCTTAAGACATGATATGTAATGTTTCGTTATCCTAGTAATTTCACTAGTTATAACTTTTCAAACTGGAATACAGTGATGTTTTCACTCTACTGTTCGGTAGTAGAAATAGACGCTGTGATGGTACCTTCCACCAGTACAAAGTATATACATGTACTAGCCATTGTAGTAGTACATTATTAATAGAAATACTAATTTGGATATGGTATGATTTTTAATAAAGAACATACATCTCTTTTCCCTAAGCGAATAATTTTTCACTGTCGCGATTTACAATAAAAAATGTACATATTACAAGAAGTGCGACAAAAGATTTTTGTAAAAATAAAAAAAAATCTTCGTTTCATCACCGTTGGCAATTCCTCAGAGAAATCATGCTTTCGGCTTAGTCAAATATCCGATATTTTATTCGATAGAGGTAAAGGGAAAAAAACGTAACCCAACACATTTACGTACCCAGCTCCCCGTGTCCCTCGGTGAAGGTGTAGTTACGTTAATGAAAAAAAAAGCATTATATATCTTCCTTTTTTTTTTTAATCAATAGCGATTTTTTACAGAAAACAATACTTAATATTTTTTTCAAAATTTTCAAAAAAAATATCTGTTTCATGGTCGTTGTTAATAGTCGCTACAGGTCTAACGCATAAGTTGCCGGAAGGATTTAGATTCCATATAAAAAAAAAAAATTGATGTTCCAAATCAGAGCGTGGAGGGAACCGGAAGTGGAGTGAAAAAAGTATATAAGCAGACCTTGTCATAAGACGGGATAAATGCTAAGAAGAAAAAGAATAAAGATATTTTGGACTAAACCAGTCCATTGTTCATTGAGTCCTTTTTTAACTATTATTCCTCAATAACTTTAGATTTTTGGGTGTATCTTTTGATTTTCTATTTTAATATCATTCCTTTAAAAGTGTATGATAAATCGCATAAAATATTTATAAGCAACCTCCGCCATTTACTTTTTAATCACTCCCGATGCTTCCGAGTGTTTATTATTATGTAAATGTAAGCCACTTATCTCTAAGAGGCAGAAACAATTTTCTACCCAACAATTTCGCTGCTGAGGGATGATTCCGTATAATCTGCCCTCATTATCTACTGTAACAGCTTCATCCTATTTGTTGTGCGGTTGTACTGTACCCTTCCGATGCTCGACTTCCTTATATATTATTTGTTGAAAGAACCATAGGAGATTATGTCTAAACGATTAAACGTTTATAATTTCTGTAAATTATTCATATCCTACAATACAAGTGAATAATTTCAATATTGATGCATGAAATATAGAGTTTCTTTAGATATTATCAACAGATGAAATTTATCTTTCGAATTGTCCACCTTCAATGTTGAACCTACTTTTCAATTTATATCAGGCTAACTTTGACGTGAAATATTGCCGTTACTACTCTACAAGTCTTGGAGTGGGGTGAAAAACTAAGCAAAAAGAATCTATTCCAAGAAGAGAGCAGCTTTCTCAAGACTTTTCTAACATATTATGCCCGCCAGTACGCTTGTGAGTGCAGCAAAAACCCACGAATTGGGGTAGCTTTTGTCCACCAAGGACGTAATTGAAATCATGATATGAATACTCTTAGCAACATAAAAAGTATTTTCAAAGTATTTCTGTATGAATCTGTGCATAATCATACTGTACATATAAAGAAAGGATAAAAGAAGATAACCTATAAATCGAGATACTTCTTTTAATGACAAGTCAGGGTTTGTAATATATTTATTGAATCCTTAGCCCCCACAGAGAGTATGGTAAGCAAAACCAGGATCGTAAATGAAACTTCTAAACCATACTTCCTTAAAGATATTTCAACACATCCCTTCGCTGTTGTGAGCCGACATGATTAAATAACTATACGCGAAGACTTTCTTAAGGAAATAAAGTACCTCGTTCTCTTTGAGTCAGTATTACATTACGCTGGTTTGTTTTACCCCCGGTTGTGTCGTTTATCATGGTACGAAGCGGCGGAGTATGCTTTGTAAGGGGACACTAAATGTATTATTGTGGTACACAGGATTTTACTACAATCTTATATAGTTTATTTTATGAAGCATCTAACAAATATTTAGCGAATATTTAATAACAATAAACACATTATCTATTGAAATTAAATCTCTAAATTTACCTATTAATTATTAGGTTCTCGATTGCCTAACTTTTGAACTATTTCTTAATGTCTCATACATTAGTAGCAAATATTTGCTTCTCTTTCTCCTTCACTTCTCCCAGTTCTTGACAGCGTCATTAGCTACTTGGAGCTTATATTATCAATTCACACTAGAACCCTCTTCTTACTACTTAATTTGTCTGATTGTCTTTGCCCGAGCAGAGAAATCTGTGCCAATTTACCAATTACAGAATTAATACCATTTTATAATTATGACTAAAAGTAAAAAAAAATCATTAATATATGATAATTATAATTCTTTGTACTTCCTTTTGAACGATCGTATAATTTCATTAACTATTTGTTGAAAAAAGCTAAACAAATAAGTAAGTTTAGCATTAAATAGTATTTTAATGACAAACAATGGAACTGGCAATGATACTTTTTTCATAGTAATCCGTAATTGAAGAAAAACTAGATTTTAATAATTTACAGTAATATTCATTCCGTGAAATCCTAAAAAATTTGGCACGGAGCTGAAGCAGAATTTGCTCGAAATGGGATAGTTTGAAACAAATGGTTAAGTTTTGTTTAATCTCTTTGGAGCTAGCTGCTAAACTTTTTGCCCGGTGGAATGCTTTTAATTGTTGATTTGGTTTCCTCAGTTGTTTTTAATATTGAATTTTGATGTTGGAGAAGTCATGTTTTTAAATACACAGCGACATTGTAAATTATATTGTGTTTTTGGAAGTAATAGAAACGGGAATATAGCCCAATCTGATGCAAATTCAATATCACAGACAATACAGTACTCTTTTAATAGCGTTATAACTTGATTTGGTAACGTTAACGGATTATGAACTATTTGAAAAGTGATAAATAATTTTTTTCGTTATACTTCTTGCAAGTAAAGGTTGCAAGAGGTTCAAATTCCCTACATAAATCCCTGTTCGATCGATATGGGAATCTTTATGGGAGGCTTATGTCTAGCAGTGGGCGTCTATCGGCTGATGATGATAACGTCTCATGCCAATTCTAAAACCTTTTTCTTCCTAAATTTCTACATTTGTAGAAACAAAATGATAATAAACTTTAGAAAATGTCATATTAATGCTTAAGATAGTAGTTATTTTAGTGATTTCCTTAACTCCACGGGTGTTGCAAAGATTATTATTCAAAGTTTTATATACACTATCACCAACAAAATGTCGTCGTTATCTTTATTTTAAGATATGTATGACCACTGCTAGACATCGCTCTATTTTCCTTTATTCTTTCATCTAGAAATATTTCTGTTTTTGTTTTATAATTCTAATAGAAATTCCAATGCTGTCTATGATTTTTATATACCAAAGGGGAAAAACAATGTATCTTATCTAAACTTTTAATACGTCAGCTGTCCTAACACATCCATTGTTGAAGCCCTTTTCCTTCAAAAAATGAACAATTGCGGGTAAAGTGATATATGAACTGTCACCGCTCGCAATATAAAACCGGATGAGTTTTGAAATAAGCGTTATTTGTTATGGGAATAGAGTAATATTATGAAATAATACAGCTAACTTTTTTTTTAACCGTACCGACAGATTTTTGAACAATCTCAAGAGTTACTCGTAATTAATGTTCTAGACTAATAAAGATAGGAAGATGTAGTAGTAAAAATTATAATGGTAATAAGCAAGTGACTTATCGTACCCACAGCAGTGATTAAGGGTCTTTGCAAACTAGGAAAAAGTCCAGTCTTATTTTCCACTACTCAGGCCAAGTTTGGGATGGTGGAAAGAAATTCTATTTAACAGAGTAGAATCCAAATGTTTCATTGAAGTATGATGTAAATACACCCTAAGAATAAATATAGTGGAAATGGATAAAATGCAGAATACAACTGTTCGCAGCCATGAGGCATCAAACCAATACGTCCCTGTTTATACTACACTCTAGAGATAAATCTAATATATTACCAAAGGTGAAGCCTAGAAAGGGCGATTAAAAATACATTTTTTTAGCTCGTCATCATCAGCAGATAGACATCCACTGCTGGCCATAGGCCTCCCCTAAAGAACTCCACGTCGATCGGGCCCACATTACTCGCATCCAATGGGATTCTGCGATTCGTTTAATTTAATTATTACTGTGTAAATCCTAAGTCTGTACATATAACGAGAAAACTATACTACGTTTAAACTGTCTTAATAAATAGAAAGAGACATAGCAGTTTCTATTCCCAATTTAAATTTCCATTTCGTTTATAAATAAACGTGAAAGAGCTATCATTTTCAATTCTTATTTCGAGTGCTATACCGAAGTTGTCTCGCAGAAATAGCGTTAGCTTGCCAATTTCCGGTTTCAAACAGTATCCATAAAGACAACTTTTTAAAGAGAAACGTGTAAATTTTTCTGTAGCTGTTGTAGTTTGTAACCTGTTAAGTTCAAACGATTCAATCCAAGACTTATTACAGTGCTCGAAATTGAGAACAAGATAGTACTGCAAAAAACAGATCGAGATGAAGATGAATGAGATGAACCTGGTGAAAGATTGAACAATAATAAATGTAAAATACTGTAGATTAGCAAAAGCGCTTAAGAGATATGTACGGATAACATCTATGAACAGGCAGACACAAATTGTCTACAGATGGCACGAGTTTTGTACAGGAAGTGGTACAAAGGTTAAGACAAGAAGGACAAAGGCTGGAATAGTTCATATTTGTTGTCTAAGCGCTGAAAACTAAAATGAATGAAATTTTTAATAAAATAACTTGAATAATTATTTGTTATACAATCTGCGCAAGAAGAGCTCAATGTGTCTAAAAGTCTTCTGTAGGTGTGCTCTTCTCTTCTTCTCTTTAGAAATTAAGTTGTATTTTATTGAAATTGAAAGGTTATTGAGATTTGGTATCACTCTTCGTAGGAATCGGAATGGGGTTATTTTGCAAAGGTTTGCGGTTCATCAAACTTGATATATTACTTAGGATGATCCAAAGTATAGTCGCAAAATGCAGATGTCCTAGTGTGTTGATGTTTTAGAGTCCTTTTAAACATGTCTTTTCACATGGGGTTGGTATGTTGTTGATATTAAACTAAGATCGTTGATCTGGTCAGCTAAGCAAAAGAAGATTTGTCTACACGTCTTACCTTTTAGATTGAAGATGTTACGTCTCATGATTAAGCGATAAAGAAGCCAGAAAATTGTCAAGCTCACTCACTCAGGATATCAGCTATCTATAGTCTATCAGCAGTGACCTAAAAATTATCAGAATCCTTAATGTAAATGATATTTGCTTTGAAGTAATACTACTTTTTGCTTACTAATTGTGCTCAGGAAAATTTATATTCTGCAAGAATTCTGTTTAAACAGATAATTAAATTATTCAAATTCGTTATACAGTATGACGTTGTAATCAGAAGGCATTGTCCAATTAAATATTTAAATTAGGCTAGTTAAAAGTTAAATTTATGTAATGTAATTAACAGATTAATTAATTTCAGCTTAAAAGCATCTCTTATTCTGGCAAGTAAGCTAATGACTGAGAAAAAGGTTATGACGAAATGTTACTAGATCTTACTCTTTTAAATTTACTACACAAAATATTAGTTACATGACAAAGTATTTATCAATCAAAGATTACTCTCGGAGAAGGTTTAATATTTAGTTTAACAACAAATTCCCTCACTCTTAGAGTTTTGTTTTAATTTAGTTCAGAATGGTATATTTTTTTATTAAGGCTTCGTGAATGGAAATCCATATAAAGCTAAATTGGAGTGGTTGAAAGTCGACGGGCGGTTAAATCCACGATTTAGTTTTTCCCTCTTTATCTTAATGCCTTGCAATGTGTACTCTGAATCGTTTTAACTTAGATTAGTGTTTAAAAATTTGTTCTTTTCGAAGTTCTCTTGGGAGGTTTTGGAATCCATATAAAAAAGGATATAATAGTAATAAGTCGTTATGTTAAATTTTATGCTGAAGCTTTAATAGCTCTGTTAAAGTACACTACGTGTCAAAAAACGCGAGTTCTAATGAAGATAAACATTACGAGGAAACTACCTAACATGTTACAAGGATATGCGATATCCACCAACCCGCTCTTGTCCTTAACCTAGAAATCGTCCGATTGTGAGAAAGTTATGAGGGTTGTATTATTCTAAGAGAGGTTCCTCTGACCCTTTTAAAAATTATTTAACTGTACTGTTTCTAATATAATCTTTAGTTCAGTTAGCGTTTTTTTTTTCACTATTCTATGTATAGTAGGAAAAACAAAGTCATTCTCCCCTTTTATTTTTACCAGTTCAATGTTTGTTTTTATACTAAATTCGAAATAAAACTATTACGTTATGGATATCATCATCGTTAATATCCGGATTACTTTCGTTTTCAGAAGTTATCATTTACAGTAAACATTTTTTACTATAAGAAAAATTGAAGTTTTTCATAACTTGGTCTATTTTACTAAATAATTCCCAGCAGCGATTGACCTCTCTGTAAGTTTCTCGATATTTCTCCTTCGTATTAATTAACAACAGCTCGAAGTTTTGAACTTCATGGAAAATGGTAGGTAATGAAGCGTTTTATTTTTTATATTATATTAGAAGCTATTTTAATACTCAAAACTTTATTATAAACTTTTCTTAGTTTATTTATATACGCTATTGTTTATGTGCTAACTTTCTTCTCATTGTACCGTAAGAATTTACTTACCACTTTTAATTCATGATTTCTAGTTAGATTTTAATAATAGTTTTCTTAACATGATGTCATTATATAAGGTAGTTTAGTAATAATGTTTGTTATTTACTTCCACTTAATAGTTACTAGTAGCAATACTTTACGCCTGAGTCCATCCCAAACAACATGTAAAGGATTCATAAAAGTATCCGATGAAGTGTAACTGCTTCTTTCTCACTACTGCTCTGACGAAAAGGTTTCTCTGGTTCGATTCCAGCTTTTCATGGAGTTAAGGTCGTGGAAGTTTTAAACCAGCTCACTTTCTACAACGTTCAATGTCAAATTGTCGTCATTGTAATCTTATGTTATTCTACACTGACAACGTTTGACCAGTTTGACGGCTTTCTTCTAATCTAACATTATTCACATTAAATCCAAATGATATTAATACCAAGAAATATCCTGAATATTTATGTTTACTAATTAACCATTTATGTACGCCATTTTATATCACACTTTCCGGTTACGGCTACTGAATTTGTTTGAGTTCCCAGCTCATTACGATAAATGCGTTCGGATTATAACCGTGTTGGTCGGTAATCTGCATTCAGGGCCCAATTACTCGTAAAAAGCCTCACTGACATTGATGTTTTTATTTGTTTTCGTATAATAATGTATATTATTACAATTATAATGGAAGTATTATATTAGGAGGACCGGAAAGTAATGTCGTTTTCTTACGCTAAATACAAACACATACATTTTTAACGAGTCTTTATTTTTAATCAATGATGTATTCCCCATCATTGTCAATAACCTTTTGCCATCTAGTGAGTAAATTTTCAATCCCTGATCGATAAAAGTTAATTGGTTTTTCGGCAAAATATCTAGAGATGGCATTTTGGATATCATCCAAATTTGCAAATGTTTTGCCACTTAAAAAGTGTTGCAGCGCTCGGAATAAGTGGAAATCCGATGGTGCAACATCGGGCGAATATGGTGGATGAGGCAGCACCTCCCACCCCAATTCATTAATTTTTTCTAGAGTTCGCCTTGCGCAGTGCGGTCTTGCATTGTCATGTTGGAGAATGACGCCTTTTCGGTTGACAATCGCTGGCCACTTTTCAATTAAAGATTGATTGACTCGCTGCAATTGTTCGCTGTAGAGGTCTGCAGTAACAGTTTCTCCAGGTTTCAGTAATTCAAAATGAACAATGCCGCGAATACTCCACCAAACACACAAAAGCGCTTTTTTGGGGTGTAAACCTGGCTTAGCAGTACTCCGAGGGATTTCATTTGGAGAGAGCCACTGCCTTTTGCGTTTTGGGTTATCATACAGGACCCATTTCTCATCTCCTGTGATCAAGCGATCAAAAAACGCTTCTGTGTTGTGTCGTTGAAGCAATAAGTTGCATGTGATTGATCGGTTAGCCTTATTCTGTTCGGACAGATTATGCGGGACCCAAACACCTGCTCTGCTTACTTTTCCAATCTGCTTCAAATGTTCTTGGATGGTCGACCAAGGTTTGTTGAGACTGTTTGACAATTCCTCGATCGTCTGACACGGATTTGCTTCCACTTCCGCCCTTAACACGTCGTTGTCTAACGCTGATGGTCTTCCTGATCGATACGAGTCGGAAAGATCAAAATTACCCGATTTGAACTTGGAAAACCACCTTTGGCATTTACGAATGTCCAGTGCATTTGGATAAACATCGCAAATGTTTTTGGTAGCAACTGTTGCGTTATTTCCCTTGCGAAACTCAAAGAGCATGCAATGCCGGATGTGTACCTCTTCTGGTATTTGGCTGGCCATTTTACCCAAAATTACAAAAAAAAATTGTAATTCAATTGTCTATAAGTAAAGAAATCACTATAACCTCACAATGTCTTTGGTACGCCTCTGAACAAAACAATGAGCTGACAAATGACAATCAAGTATTGGCATGCGCAGAAACGACATTACTTTACGGTACACCTAATAGTTTGAGTATCACTATAAAAGTTTAAAAGCTTCACCCGTCTTTATAAAACAATGATCAGATATATGATTGATTCTTTCTCGTATATTTCATTTGTACCGTTATAAATCTCTCTATGGTTTAAAAAGCTTGATTTTTTTAAGAGTAATTACTTTTTGTTGTACCATATTCCGAAGTTCTTTAAAAGCTTTGATAATATGTAAAATATTGAAACAAACATAGGCCACAATGTTGGGATAATAGGTGAAAAATCGCAGCAGTTAAAATCAGAGATTATTAAGAGTATATTCTACTTTTCCATTCCTTCATCATCATCAGCCGATAGAAGTCCACAGTTGGATATAGGCCTTGCTCAAATATCTCAACACTGCATACTATTTCCATTTGCACTGAACAAAAACTAAAAATATTCACACAGAAAAATGCATTCGTTACATTCACTCGACAAAGCGTAAAGGTTTGTTACATCTGTATGACAAAAAAATCGTCAAAATGGACAAAGTTCAACTGAGAATTTTTTTCAATTATAATATATCTCATATCGCGTTTCCGGTTTGTTAGTGTTAAAAACTTTTTAAAATTTTACTGAAAAGCCGATAAAGGATGTAAGTACAGATTTGCGTCACAAACAGGACATTTAAATGTAAAATGAGATTATTATAAATCCATACAGTTTTCCACCTTTGAATTATCGGTTTGCTTAATCATGATTAAGAATTTTTATCAACCATTATATGATATCTATAAGTGAAAGGGACACTTGGATATATCTAAACAATAAGGATCCTTTGTACGACGATATACTATGAAGAATAAGATTTTAAAGTATGTTCGCCATAAGCAGTACGCCCCGACTTCCTACTATATACCTGACGTTGTTAAACCAGAAACTGACGATCAGTTTTCTAAACACGGGTTATTAAGAAAGGACTAAGGTAAGCCCTGCCTGTTGTAGAAGGCGACTAAAATGATGTACGAGTTTCGCGTGCGTTGAGGGTGGGCACCCTTATCGCTCAATAAGCGAACCAGCGAGAGAAAGCGATTGAATATTAGCCCTTTCCTTAAGACGTGCTAATACAAAGTGTAGAGAGGCACTGGTGTGTTCTGTAAGCGATCCTAAGGCCTCTTCGATTGCGATGATGTCAACCACCGAAGGCTATTTAGTGTGAATCTTCCATAACCCTCACATCTATTCAAAAGCAAGATTTTTCTCTCGAAACCAAAAAAAAGGAACTGAGGCACGGCACCTAATGATTACTTATTCTAGTAGTATACCTCTCTATAAAGATCAGTCTAACTTTAGACGTACATCGGTTCCTTTACTTGAGCAATGCGTCGCTAGTAAGGATAACGTACACTGCACTCCTCGTCACCTTAAAACAATGGATATCAAGTATCGTTACCCTAGTAATTTAACTAGCTACAACACATTTCAAATAGAAACACAGTAACGTTTGCACACTAATATATGGACCCAACGAGAATATTTCCGACAACAGATCTCCCACTTGTAGTAACTAATAAGGAACATCAACTGTTGTTGTATATGACTAAATAAATAAATTCGCGAATTATTAGAAAATAACGTATTTTATTGTACTCTAACGGTATGACAACATTTGGTTTAGTAATTTACCGAGGGCGGAGCCCCACGCATCGCGACACTTTGTATGTTAATTTTGAACCAAATTTATAACGTGTTGTATTTAATAGACCGCATTAACCAATTTATATGGCGTCCTTATTTAAATGTAATCTCTTTATTTACATCATTTGTCTATATATATACACATAACAAGCGTTGCTTCCGGCTCCAAACTTCGGTCTACTCCTCTCTGAGGAATCCTAGTCTGCATGAAACTTAGTAGGAGCTTGTATATCTGAAGATAAGTCATATCTCCTTCCAAAACAATGTGTAATTAATCAAGGTGTTCATACGCTCTACGTGTTTATATGTAAGGTTATTACTTCGTTATTTTTGGAGCTTACAGCGCCTTTTAAACCGGAATAAAATATTTAACATATCACTGCTTGTTGACGGTCTCTGTCATAAATAACTTACACCAGTAAAATATGGATTCAACTGAACTGTTTTCAGGTATACAGCGAGTTTAAGTGTTAATACGACTAATAATTATTATTGTTATGAGAAGACTTTGATATGGTGCTCTGTTCTTATAATATGGTCCATAAATAAGATCAGTGATCCTTCAGTGCTTGAGACAGTCGTACACGCTGTCTCGGAGAGGCGCGGGTTCGATCCTAACTGAGCTTCCGGTGAAGAAAAACATCTACAACAACGCAGGTCTCTTTGGCAACTGTTCTATCATCATCAGCCGATAGACGTCCACAGCTGGACATAGGCCTCCCCCAAATATTTCCACTTCGGGTAGGGATTCAAATGAGGGGATTTGAATATATGCCTACTCGCATTTGGCTAGCGTTGTGCGTTGTGGATAGATGGCCTTGTCCCAACGTTGGGAAAATTAAGTAGTGTGTTTATTCTTATTATTGCTAAGAGCAGATCAGACTGCACGGGGGAATGTTTATTTTTTTTATTCATAGTAGATAAATAATAAGACAGTATAATGCTCCGACGGAATACTTCGGCTCTTATAAAAGGTTGTCAAATATCTCCCTTCCGCCTTTTTGTCTTTTGAATTTCGCGGCTATGTACAAAGCGCTACAGAGCTCGTATCTGGCAATACTATACATAATTTGAAAGGTCTTGACATAACCTACAAAACGACGCTATGCATAATTAGTTTGGATATTGTTCAACAGTTATAGACGTGTAAACATGGAGTTCACTAACGCCGAAATTCGCGCTATTTTAAAGTTTTCCTACGTTAAAGGCAAATCCGCTAGAGAAACGTTCCGTGAGATTAATGGTGTTTTGGGGGATGGTACTCTATCACTTCGAACCGCGGAGGAATGGTTTAGACGATTCAGAGCCGGTGAAAACGACACCATGGATAAACCAGCCGGCGGAAGACCTGTGACGACAAATACCGATCAAATCATGGACTACATCGAGTTAGACCGGCATGTGGCATCTCGTGACATCTCCCAGGAGATGGGAGTTAGTCACTAAACCATTTTAAACCATCTGCAGAAGGCTGGATACAAAAAAAAGCTTGATGTTTGGGTGCCGCATGATTTGACGCAAAAAAACCTTCTGGACCGAATCAACGCCTGCGATATGCTGCTGAAACGGAACGAACTCGACCCATTCTTGAAGCGGATGGTGACTGGCGACGAAAAATGGATCACATACGACAATATCAAGCGAAAACGGTCGTGGTCGAAGGCCGGTGAATCGTCCCAAACAGTGGCCAAGCCGGGATTGACGGCCAGGAAGGTTTTGCTGTGTGTTTGGTGGGATTGGAAGGGAATCATCCACTATGAGCTGCTCCCATATGGCCAGACGCTTAATTCTACCATCTACTGCGAACAACTCGACCGCTTGAAGCAGGCGATCGACCAGAAGCGTCCAGAATTGGCCAACAGGAAGGGTGTAGTGTTCCACCAGGACAACGCCAGACCACACACTTCGTTGATGACTCGTCAGAAGCTACGGGAGCTCTGATGGGAGGTTTTATCGCATCCACCATATAGCCCGGACATAGCGCCAAGTGATTACCACCTGTTTCTGTCCATGGTGAACGCCCTTGGTGGTGTAAAGTTGAACTCAAAAGAGGCTTGTGAAAAGTGGCTGTCCGAGTTCTTCGCAAATAAGGAGGAGGGGGGCTTCTACGAGGGAGGTATTATGAAGTTGCCGTCTAGATGGAAACAGATTATCGAACAAAACGGCGCATATTTGAACTAAATCCGATCACTGTAACACTGTTTATAAAGCATTGAATAAAGAGCAAAAAAGCGGAAGTGAGATATTTGACAACCTTATATGTTAACAACCGGAAAACAGCAACGCTGTTATGACGACAGGTTTATGATTTGTATGTGTCACTTATCAATTAGTATAAGGCTTCATTTTAGTTCATTGTATAAAAAAAAATAGTAAATTTGTAAGGTCTTTATCAACTTGAAAGCTCGTCGAATAAAACTAATTGTCTCCATGTTGATTTTGTATTTCAAAAGACGCCCTGCTAACTCCAATAAATGGAGAGGAGACGTAATTTTATTTATTTACGCCCACCAAAGAACGGGTCTCTTTCAGGTCTTTTTAGCTTTGAATAATCTAGACTTTGTTAGTATCTTTACTACATTATCGCCTTTTGTATTGAAATACATATTCTTTTATCCTTAATGGGCTTGGACTTGAATTAAATTTCGTTGGATCTTAGGTGACTAGGGTACTTTGGTTGATGAAATGTTTTTATCCTGAATACTTTGGAATGTGATAAGAGAAAATATATTCAGAATGGTATGATGTTAACTATATTACTTGTATGTAGTAATACCAGGGAGAAGCTGGAAAGGAAAGTACTAAATTATTATATATTTGATGTATATTTGAATAAATATACTAACCCCTTGGTGTTTATGTAAGTAGCATAATATTCATACATACTTATAGGGTGGTATGTAAAATACCCATAGTGTTGTTTTTAGTACTGGGACTCGGGATCCTGTATTAAAAGACAAGGGTTTAGGCCGTTTGTTCACCACAATAGCGAGGTGCGGGTAGGTGGATATCACAGGACAACATTTTCCTAGATCATTACGATTTCTTCACGATGTTTTCCTTGGCCGGAGCTTAAGCTGAATTGGTATCGATACCACGTCTCTTGTAAAGACTATGTACGATCACCTCACAAACTGAAGAACCATGGAAATATTCCAAAAATATTACAATGAGGCCGAAAGGATTCTGAAGGAATCTTAGTCTTTACATGTACTTTGAGACAGTCTAAAATATATATAAAAGTTAATTGTGTCCTGATTTTCAGACATAAAGGACGAAGAAATAATGACGTGTACTATTTTTCCTGTTTCAGCTCCATCAGGAGCGTCGTTACGCCACGTCAGCTTGAATACTCTGAAAGTAGATTGCCTATTAACCTACCAACACGAGCGCTCCTGTAAATCACCTTTGATTGAAGCTTTGGAAGGAGCTTACGACATTTGCATAAACTGCATTGTATATTTAAGTGCTTCAGCATCATCATCATCAGCTCTTAGACGTCCATTACTGGACATAAGTCGGATATATAATAGTTTAATCGAATTATTTTGTTGCGGTAGTACTGCGAAACTTTTGTAGTGATAGATCTCTGTTGCCGGAGACCGTCTAGGATACCACCGATGATATTTCTGTCACCAAAAATTACTGTGCTCCAGTTTGAAGGGCGCTGATGGTAAAGGCGATGAGTGTATTGTGGTCCAGCGTATACCGTCCTAACTAGCGTCACGTTGTTATAGGCAGGAGCGTTAATTACCATCAGGTGAACATCCAGCTCGTGTCATCGCTTCATCGAATGAAAATATTTTTTTTTCATTATCTTATTTTATATTGAAAGAAAGATGAAAAGAAAAAAAAAACATGACAAAGAACTGTGATTCATAAAGTAAAACGAAAGCAATAAAGATTGTTCCGTAAATAATCTCTAATTTCCTTTTTAATATCCAAATGTGTTTACTAGAAACGCTTTATTGTATTTTTTTTTCTCCAGTTATGGGACGAGACGAACGGGACGTTCACCTGATCTTAAGTGATACGGCTTGCTCATAACAACGTCGCGCTAGTTAGGGTGGTTTACACAGCATCACATTGCGTTCGCCTTGAGAATCAAGATGTTGATTCTCATTACCCCAGTAATATCACTAGCTACAGCGCCCTTCAAACCGGAACAAAGTAATGTTTGCACAGTACTGTTTGCCGGCTGCAATAGACGCTGCGGTGGTACCCACCTAGACCGTCTCCAGCAAGAGAGACCTACCACCAGTGCATCTATGCTATATACGTTTTGTATTGATAGGAATATAATTTGGAAATAACGGAAATGAAAACGTCTCTACTTTGGATATTTCCTTTAAAAATTGTAGTCTGGTTTTGACGTAATAAGGAAGAAAGGAAGAAAGAACAGATTTTTTTTTCCAGTGACGATACAAGCAGGATGTTCACGTGATAACAAGTGACTCGCCTTTCCGTTACAAAATAGCGCTAGTTAGAATTGTAGACACAGCACCGTATTGTTGTCGTCGCTTTACGACAAAAGATTTTATGAGTAATTCTCATTACCCCAGTAATTTCACTACCTACAGCTCCTTTCCAACGGTAACAAGTAATGTTTGCTCACTGCTGTCTATCGGCTGCAATTGTTGCTGCAGTGGTACCAACCAAGACGGAGACCTACCAGTAAATGAGAAAGCTTGCGCCTGCGACGAAGAATCTTAAGTGAAACAAATTAATGTTGTGTTTAAGATAATATATTAGGTTATAAATACGAAGCCACCCCCAAAGCCTCCCCCCTCTAATACACGGGTTATGGGCCTGTTACTGCTACAGATGAGCGTTACATGACGCCCTTACGTTTAATGCCGGTAATAAATGGAAATTGTAACCGTTATCATGGCGTGTTGATCGTAATTGAACATACCGTTTCATAAGATGTTTCGCGAGATATGTCCGGTTCAACTGCTGCTGAATGATCACAGATCACAGGTAGGAAATAAATCGATGTACCCTTTTTCTTTATTTACTATATGATCATATTTATAAGCGACGTCATCTATAGTTTGTATATAATCTAAAATCATCCGTGTTGAATTTCACTGCAGTCGTACACGTCTAATATTTACTCTTAATATTTACTTCTTTTCTATACTAGTTTCATTCTAATTGTTTTTTTTTTTAGTTTATTATTGTATCTTTCGAGTTCTTCGTTCAGTTAATATTTATACGCCTTTACTCAATGTACGTCTTATTTCTTTGTAATTAAAACTACAAGTTGTCTAATATTCGAAACTTTCAATATTTCTATGCAAAGAAACAAATATATGTTTTTTTTTGTAGATAGCCCATAAATAAATAAATGATGTAAGGAATTGTCTACGTGTTTTGATAGTTTGATCTATCTTTTTGTGAATAAAACGCTCTTCTGCAACAATAAAGCGATAGTTGAGATTTTCTTATCGCTTATCAATATTGATATATCTCATTAATGATACTAAATATAATGCTTTTAACCGAAACAAAAACATGTATTGATGCCATACTACCAGCTACTTAGCAATTTCACAATCATTCTAATATAAATTAGCAGATTTCTGCAGATCTTACGATTACTGTAATTCATCTCTGTATGTTTTCGTCGACTATCCAGATATGTATCATCAGTCTTAAGCTTTCTGAGCAGACTAATTGAGCAACCGACCGATGCGTCGCTTAGGTTTATCAGAAACGTTTAAATCTAAAGTTTTAAAATTAATCGACATGAGAAGAAAACAGTATGATTTTCACAATATTTGATGGTATTCAGGTATAGCTATGAATACTTCTTCAATCGATAAATACGTTTAGAGTCACGGTCACACAACAAAGTACGCTAATACGTATGTTTCCTTAAAACTATATCTACCGTCGTTTTGGATATACTTAAAAAAAAATCTGAAATATCTGTATCTATTATAGTGTAAAATAGCATAAAAATACTTGATAAATATTACTATATAACAATTAAAAAAAATACCCTTTGTTACCTAACGGGCGGTCCGTTGTATCTAAAATACCGCAACCATCCATCAATTACTAAAAAGCGGTGACCCGAAAACGCAAACGTCGAAGTATCTTAACGAGACCCGTGTTACAGGTAATTAATTCCAATAGATACTTTAAATATTTGTTCTATTACTTCATTTATAATATATTTCTATTTAATAAATCACAAAAGGCTTTATTGTATAATATAAAACAGAAAACGTTTGAGAAGGATATAACTCATCGCTCAAGAAGCATCTTCTATGTCACGAGAGTGGGTTTAAAAGATTTAGGGTATATGGACCAATTATTACAAGTAACATTATGGTAGGTCACATACCTTATAACCAGATGAAAGTCGATTGAACATTTATACAGATAAAGCATATTAAAGAGGTTAGTTAGCAAGACAAGAATTTAGAAAAGAAGAGTGAAAAACATTTCTTTATGGCAAATAGTAATGAGAAGTGAAGGTCATCGAACTGCCCCTACCACTACTAGGAACATTGCTGGTCTCTCTTAAGAGTCCTGCAGGAAATATTTTAATTTGTCTACTGAAGGAGTGAAGAACAAGTAAATAAGTAATAATAGCACCACTTGCTTTTTTAAGTTTCTGTCAGACATTTTTGGTACCAGTCATTTTCTCCTAGTCTAGTCAACACCAACGGTACCATAGACAGCAGATGATCAGCTACTACGGGTTTTTGCCTAGTGAGTTTGTATCCTCCTTCCAGGATCTATGTCCTTCAAGTTTTTATTTGACCGGAGTATCTTCTAAACATTTCTTCTCTTTGGTGTTTCCAATATTCCGCATTTCCATTTCATCACTCTGCGCATTGTGTGGTGGAAATTTTAAAGATTGTAGTCTTTTACACCAGAAATAAAATTATGAAGTAGAAGTTTTAAATTTTCATTGCTTCCTTCGTCAGATCTAGGTCATGAAGATAGTTAATAATTATTAATAAAATTCCCCAGTTTGACCCGAAAGCGACTGCATCATATTAATAGGTTCCTCTAGTGTTTATTTTTCCCATACACTCCGAAGGTCTAATTCTTTTACTATTTTCATATGTATTTTCTCCTGCTTCCGCAGCTTCCGTCATTTGTTTACAATTTATTAATGATTTTTGAATGATTAATGACTTTATAAGTATCTAGATTTTTACTAAATTTTGGTCTTCTGGTGAATGAAAATATACAAAACCTATATGTTTTCAGAACAGCATTTGTGTGCATGTAGTATGGACACAGAGTTCCAGTAAATGTTTCAGAAAATATTTCTGTGCTTTGTTAGCTATTATAGCGTTTTAAGCTTTTAACGGCACAGCAGCTTAAAAATGTTATTTTCTGTTCCTAAAATAAAGTTAGAATGTTGTGAGGATTGTCACTGGTATATTATTTGTATAAATTAAAAAAAAAGAATAAAAAAATATGTTAAGTAATAACTTAAGTAATACGCCTACCTATAACAACGTGGCTGTAGCCAGGATGTTATACACTGCAATACGTTGTGCTCGTCGCTTATATAAGATGTTGAGTATCGTTCGATACCCCAGTAATTATACCAGCTACAGCGCCTTTCAATCCGGAACTCAGTAATGTTTGCACACTGCTGTTTGGCGGCAGAAATAGGAACCGCGGTAGTACCCACTTAGAAGCTCCCTACAGAGATCAGTGAATTAGGATATATAGATAAATTCGAATTTATTAAATATCGCATTTTAATAGAATTTATTAGTAGTTCAGTGGAGGGACTGTAAGGGTTCCCTCACAACTATTCAGGAGATCCACGGCAACCTGTTCCGTGATGCTCCTCGCTGATCAACAAACGGGTAAAGTGTGGTGGAAAATGGCCCAAATCTTCCCTCATGAATACTCACTCGATTGATTTGAGAATGTTTCGAGGAGACCTATGTCCAGCAGTGGCTATCGACTTGTGATGATGATGAAAGAGAAATCTATTTCAAAATATCGTGCACTAAGCCTTTGCTGAAGAGAGTTCAGATTTCGCTTAAATGGATCCAATTGGTTTTTTAATGCTTTCAGAAACCGTTCCGCAAACGTGCTCCTGAATTTAAATCGTATCGCCGTTGCGGATGAATCGTTTATTACCAAGAACAAACGATCAATCAATGATATCTATTGAGAAGATCAGTTCAGCGGCTCAGTGGAGGCTCAGAAACGATGCGATTCGAAGAGACCTGGATTCAATCCCCATCGGACTTTCGATGAAGGAAACGTGTAATCCTCAAACTCTAACTTGACGAAAGTGATCTGATAACTTTCTCTACTTGAGCCTCAGCAGTGAGGACTTTAATTATTATTATGTTTTAATAATTAAGTTTATATTGGCAATTGAGCTTTTTTTTTATTTACATGGACTTGGTTTTTTGATGCCTTTTACAGCGTCCTTGAAGAATGAACGCGCTGCTCCGTAATCCGCGAGCTAGATTGAATTATAAGAATAGATACATATACGTACCGTTCCTTAGAAGAGAGGAGGAGAAATATGAGAGAGTGCTGGTCAAGTCCATCCCTCCCCCCATCATAATAATTACCCAATATACGATTCGTTAAAAATATAATGGTTTCTGTTTTACTAAATGCTTACTCTATTAAAGTACAGTTAAGTAAACTTTTAATAAACTGTCTGATGTGGTGCTGTAACCAATGTAATCATAATTACATTGATTACTGGTGGTAGTTAAGAACAGGTTATCGATGAGGTTCACGACCCTTAGCAATGAGGAACCTACTTAAAGAGAGAGACTGGTTATATGATTCTGTTGCCGGAGACCGTCTAGGTAGGTACCAATACAGCGTTTATTTCTGCTGACAAACCGTAGTGTACAAACTTTACCATGTTCCGGTTTGGAAGGGGTTGTAGCTATTGTAATTGTTAGGGTGACGAGACTCAACGTCTGACGTCTCATGCGACGACTGCAATGTGTTGCATTGTATAACATCCTAACTAGCATTACGTTGTTATAGGCGGGTGTATCACTTATCATCAGGAAAACATCTCGCTCGTTTTGTCGCTAAGTTTTGTGAGCCAGTTACCGTAAGTTCCTGCCGACCATTTTTTATTGTTCCTGTAGTAAGTCTTATTAATTAGTATACATAAAAAGCAAATAAAACATGCTTGAATGCAGTATGCAGCGGTTTCGTGCTTACTAGCTGTTAAAGTATTCCCACCTCAAGCATTGCAGTCAAAATTTATTACGCAGCTTTAAATCTTCAGTACATTATTAATAAAAAAAAATATAGCTTCTTGTAGTTTTACTAATTCTATATACATAGGTGGAGAAGTCTTGGGATGGCCGCGTAAGGGTCGCAGAAGTGTAGGACACCCTCTCCCGGTGGATCGACGAAATCGCCAGGGCGATCGGAAGTGAGTGGAGGAAGCTGAGGATCGCTTTTGGTGGAAGACATTGGGGAAAGCCTATATCCAACAGTAGATAATCAAAGGCTGATGATGATGATGATGAATGATAAAATGCAGTTAAGTGAGGACCGAGAGACACACATTGGAGACCATTATTTGTAGAAATTCATATAGGGTGATTGGGCCATTTCTCACCACGCTGGCCCAATGCGGGTTGGGGGAAGCTAGAGCCTCGTCTGTTGCTTAAGAGGGTGCACTACGAGCAGGTGCAGTTGGCTTGGGTGTCGTGAGTTATTGTTCGGGAATCCTTACACCCCAATAGATGATATTATCACTAAATAGCTACTTACGGACAATCGTTCAATGTGACACTAATTGATGAACTTCTGGTGAAGAAAAACATCGTGCAGAAGTTGTTTCTTAGTTTTACTCAATGATGTTGTTAAAGTATAAGAAAACAAAAAAACCTAAATGTTCTAAGAACAATAACTTTCGAAGTCTGGCGTCATACGCCTACTCACACTTGATCAAAATGATTAATTATGAACATGATAGGATCCTGCTGAGAAGAAAACTTCCTCATTTCATCACATAATCAAGTTTATATAATTTTATGTGATATCGAGACTAAAAATTTAAATTTTTTATTGGTGGTAGGGGTGTAAGGGGTTGCAACAACTCACAGGACCCAAATTAACCTGCTTATCAACAAACGTGGTTCTAGCTCCAACCAACCCGCATTGAACCAGCGTGGTGGGATATAGCCCAAATCTCCTCATATGAACCCCTATAAATTACAACCCCTGGTCCTCGACGATGCAGACTTCGCTGTGCATGCAATACATGTGGGGATCTTTGGTGGAGGCCTATGTCCAGCTGTGGACGTCGATCAGCTGATGATGATATCGATGATGGTCGGTTGTATGTGTCTGTTATCGAAGAGTAGGTAGCCCCACAGCACCTATTTCTGCAGCCAAACCTTTGTGTGCAAACATTATTGTGTTCCGGTTTAATGGGCGCTGTAGCTAGTGAAATTACCGAGGGACGATTACCGACGAGCACAATTTAGTGCGGTATATACTAACGCCACGTTGCATGAGCAGAATCGTTTACCATCATGTGAACGTCTCACTCAGATCTGATGGTCTTCCACTACAATACTAACGTGGCGACAGATTTACGTTATATTTAATATGAAAGTGGTAGTATAGACAGATGGATACTAAAACGGATTCCCAGCAGTGGGATAAAAGGCAGTTTAATTGTAAATTGTTAGCAATGAAATTTTTTATAAAATTTTCGCTTTATTTTTATATATAACATGAAGCTCGTTTCTATTCTGAAGCGCTGAAATCCTATCAGAGAGAGCGAAGTATGAAAAAACCGTCTCCGTACAAAAAGTCTGTAGAATAATAGCTTTTACAAACGTTTTCGCTTTAGATTTGATTGCGTATGTAAACATTGGCTTGTGTAATGTAATTTAAATACGGCGTCCACTAAAGTAATATCGTGAGCGTTTTTAACATATACATATTGTTATTAACTTATATTAGTTTGGCAAATATCTCCCTTCCGCTTTTTTGCTCTTTATTCAATGCTTTATAAAAAGTGTTACAGTGATCGGATTTAGTTCAAATATGCGCCGTTTTGTTCGATAATCTGTTTACATTTAGACGGCAACTTCATAATACCTCCCTCGTAGAAGCCCCCCTCCTTATTTACGAAGAACTAGGACAGCCACTTTTCACGAGCCTCTTTTGAGTTCAACTTTACACCACCAAGGGCGTTCACCATGGACAGGAACAGGTGGTAATCACTTGGCGCTATGTCCGGGCTATATGGTGGATGCGATAAAACCTCCCATCCGAGCTCCCGTAGCTTCTGACGAGTCATCAACGAAGTGTGTGGTCTGGCGTTGTCCTGGTGGAACACTACACCTTTCCTGTTGGCCAATTCTGGACGCTTCTGGTCGATCGCCTGCTTCAAGCGGTCCAGTCGTTCGCAGTAGATGGTAGAATTAAGCGTCTGGCCATATGGGAGCAGCTCATAGTGGATGATTCCCTTCCAAACCCACCAAACACACAGCAAAACCTTCCTGGCCGTCAATCCCGGCTTGGCCACTGTTTGGGACGATTCACCGGCCTTCGACCACGACCGTTTTCGCTTGATATTGTCGTATGTGATCCATTTTTGGTCGCCAGTCACCATCCGCTTCAAGAATGGGTCGAATTCGTTCCGTTTCAGCAGCATATCGCAGGCGTTGATTCGGTCCAGAAGGTTTTTTTGCGTCAAATCATGCGGCACCCAAACATCAAGCTTTTTTTTGTATCCAGCCTTCTGCGGATGGTTTAAAATGGTTTGGTGACTAACTCCCATCTCCTGGGCGATGTCACGAGATGCCACATGCCGGTCTAACTCGATGTAGTCCATGATTTGATCGGTATTTGTCGTCACAGGTCTTCCGCCGGCTGGCTTATCCATGGTGTCGTTTTCACCGGCTCTGAATCGTCGAAACCATTCCTCCGCGGTTCGAAGTGATAGAGTACCATCCCCCAAAACACCATTAATCTCACGGAACGTTTCTTTAGCGGATTTGCCTTTAACGAAGGAAAACTTTAAAATAGCGCGAATTTCGGCGTTAGTGAACTATATGTTTACACGTCTATAACTGTTGAACGCAATATCCAAACTAATTATGCATAGCGTCGTTTTGTAGGTTATGTCAAGACCTTTCAAATTATGTATAGTATTGCCAGATACGAGCTCTGTAGCGCTTTGTACATAGCCGCGAAATTCAAAAGACAAAAAGGCGGAAGGGAGATATTTGCCAAACTATTATTATAAACATTAAATAGAATAAAAACTTTTGGTACAAATGTTTTTGATGTCTGTCTGAGATCATATGATTAGGAACTACAGCTTTTTTTTTAATACCGTCAAATTATGATACACACTAGAGATACATATTATACATATATATAGTATTATTTATGCGGTTGCTATAGTAACAGTTGCTACATAAAGTCATTTATGGTCTTATTTTGTATTGCGGCCAGCCAAGCGGGAGAGGAACGGCTAGTATATGTAATAGGTTGGGGAAAAAGAAATCCATTATTTTTATATGAACTTCAGGACTTTATTTAACATGCTTCGGATTGTCCGATTTGGGTCAAATATGCACCGTTTTGTTCTATGATTTGTTGCCATTTTAAAGGTAAACTTCATAATGCCTCTCTCGTAGAAGTCCTGGTCTCTATTTACAAAAAACTCTAGTAGCCGATTTTCACAATCTTCCCTAGATGCCAATTTTTTATCACTAATGAAATTTTGTAATGCAAGAAACAGATGGTAATCGCTTGGTGTCAAGTCCGGACTGTATGGCGTATGCATTAAAACTTCTCAACCAAGCTCCCGAAGTTTCTGGCGAGTCACTGTAGACGTGTGTGGCCTAGCGTTGTCATGGTGGAACACGACACCTCTCCTGTTGGCCAATTCTGGCCGTTTCTGGTCAATTGCTATCTTCAAACGGTCCAGTTGTTAACAGTAGAGATCAGAATTTAGTGCTTGGCCATATGGAAACAACTCATAATAAATAATCCCCTTCCAGTCCCACCAAATGCACAGCAGAACCTTCCTGGCCGTTAGTCCTGGTTTGGCCACCGTTTGAGGTGCTTCACCGCTCTTTGACCATGATCGTTTTCGCACAGGGTTATCGTATGTGATCCATTTCTCATCTCCAGTCACCATCCGTTTAAGAAATGGATCTATCTCATTCCGTTTGGCCAAGGCTTCGCAGATGGAAATTCGATCTATCATGTTTTTTTCTGTTAATTGGTGTGGCACCCAAACATCGAGCTTCTTTTTGAATCCAGCTTTGTGTAAATGGTTTAAAACTGTTTTGTGGTCCATTTTTAGCTCCTGGGCGATGTTACGACTGCTAACATGCCGGTCAACTTCGATCATTTCTCCGATTTTATCGACATTTTCGGCGACCGGCCTACCTGTGCGAGGTGCATCTTTAACATCAAAAATTCCTGAACGGAATCTGCGAAACCAAAATTGCTCATAATTGGCTGTTACAGTATCGGTTCCATAAACACCATTCACAATTTTAGCCGCCTGGCTTGCATTTTCGCCTTTGTCAAAGAAAAACTGTAAAATGTACCGAATTTTCTCTTTGTTCACTTCCATTTTTAACACCCTGTAACTCACAATTGAATGCACCAAACAAAAAACAGCAAAATATTTTTTTCACTGCGAAATGTCACCTTTCCAACGAGCATAAATCTGAAACTGTTTGATCGATACTTTACGAGAAATTTATCACTACAGCCATCTACCGAAAAAATATTCCTTTATACTAAGTATAAGTTAGCTAAGAACGGATTTTACTAATTTCCCTCCCCAAACAAAGTTGCAGGGATGTTTCGGCCAGAAAAGCGGGCGGAGATTAGTTAGTTTTAATATAAAGTATCAAGAGATGTATGATTTTCTAAGACGATAAGTATATTTTTATATTTGTTATACTGGAATACTTACAAATATATCTTGTACGATTATTTAAGAAGAATATTTAGAGCTTGCGTAAGTATATACTTCATTATACAATGTATAGATTCCGGCGAGGATCATACTAGCTAATCTAAAGCGGAGATCTATTCAATCTTGTCTGTTATATCTCTAGAATATTCAATAAAGTTTTTTTTTTAACTAGATCTAATAATACAACGCTGTTAATACATAATAGATCCTGAAATGTGTACTAGTTCGTCAGCAGCTAGATATAGTGCATCTCCTCTGCCAATTTTGAATTTCTTCTCAAATATTATCTGTACTAGGTATGAAGTTAAATACTTTTTCCCAGCAAACCGAACCCTAAATTAATTATAATTATTATTATACACCTAACGAAATGTGTCAATCACAATTTGTTTTAACATGCAAATTAAATTTTTTCGCCTCCGGACTTAGCACAATATTTATCTTGCGAACCTGCTTTATGAATATGCATACAATTCTTTTTGTTATTGCTAGAGCCGCTCCTCCAGAAAATGTTTTACGTTTATAATAATATTAATACAAAGTTTCCCCCTCTTTATAAGGGAAATAAATATTCCCTTTTTTATCATTTTTTTAATTAGTGACCATACAGCTTAAATTAGTTACTAATAAATAGGTGATCCAGCTAAACTAAAAGTGAGAAAGTATCAATATACTTCAATTGACAACGGTAATACAAGAGTTATATTTATACATGGATTTAAGTTAAAATTTTTATCAGTTATATCTCCATAGTTATCTTAATATGTAGTACTAAATATGGATTATTAATTTTAGATCATATTATAACGTATAACTATAGAATGTATAAGACAGGCTTTAAAAGTTTCATCCTGATATCGCTATTATTGCTGTTTCCTTATAGACTTTTAATTGGACGTAACTTGAGGTTTACAAGAGCTTTTCTTTAGACATCGTAATACTAGGTCCTTTACCATACCAAAGTTAGCTTTGCCTGTCGTAGAAGGCCGCTAAAAGGATCTAGGAGTTTTGTGAGCCTTGAAGGTAGAGGCTTTTTGTACTCTCATCGAGCTATAGTCTCTCGGAGGGTTAAGCTTCTCCTCAGAGACGTTTAGTATAGGGTGTCTGGTGGCAGATTTATGTTTTCAAATTTAAATAAAAAATAATATGTTTGACATATAATTTTACTAAAAGTATTAAAAGATAGAGTACAAATGCGGATTTCATTTTTTAAAGATAATGTCATCCAAATGTCTTTCATCCTGTTGCACACACTGTTCGAAACGGAGCCTCGTATTCCGTGCCACACGCTGCAGTAAACTTGGTTCAATTGCGCTGATTTCTCGCCGAATATTTTCTTTTAACTCCACAACAGTTCGCGGATTGTTGGCGTAAACTCTCTCTTTGAGGTAGCCCCACAAAAAAAAATCCATTGGAGTTAGGTCGAGTGACCTCGGTGGCCACGGGATGTCCCCAAAGCGACTAATCAGTTTTTGAGGGAGATTTTCTCGCAACAAATCCATCGAAGCTCTGGCCGTGTGTGCGGTCGCACCATCCTGTTGAAACCACGTGTGTGATGAGAATGATGAATAAGCTCGCAGGTTCGGCAAAAAGAAATTCGAAATCATGAGCCGATAATTCTCACCATTGACATTCGTCGCTTGGCCCCGTGCATCTTCAAAAAAAAATGGTCCGATTGTCCCATTCGTGGATAAAGCGCACCAAACAGTTACCCTTGGGTAATGTAATGGTTTTTGGTGCTTCAGTCGAGGATTGCGAGTTCTTAGAGCCCAGTAACAGCAATTTTGCTTGTTTACGTGTCCGTTTAAATGAAAATGAGCCTCGTCGCTCCAAAAAATGGAATTCACAGTGCGAAAACGCTCCAACATGGTTTCACAAAAAAATTAGCGTGACGCAAAGTAATTTTTTTTCAATTCTTGAATTATTTGAATTTTAAAAGGATGAAACTTCATGTCTTTTTTCAAAATTTCCTGCATAATTGCTCTTGGAAGTCCCAGTGAAGCTGCCCTTTTCCGTATCGAAAGTCGTGCATTTTCACGTAAACTGCGTTCAACCAGTTCAATGTTTTCGGGGGTCCTTGACGATCGACTAGGTCCTGGCCGTGGTGTGTTCATAGCCGAAGCAGTTGCGCGGAACCTCTCCACCCACGAACGAATTAAATTCACACTCGGCCCATCGCCTATCCGTCGAATATTGAAATGTGAACAAAACTGTCGGCGAGCGAGTACGTAAGAATCGTTACTCTTGAAAAATGCTTCAATAGCGAACGCGCGATGCTCACCCGACCACTGCGACATCGTGACTAAAAAATCCGCACGATCGGTGATTCTAATGACACCACCTTCCGCCCGCACTGTTTATAACTTATTGAGATATTCGTTTTTTAAAATATAAATCTGTCGCCAGACACCCTTTATAAAAGGAAAGCCTCGTTGGTAGCTAAAAAGCTTTATTGGTTACTAATGTAAGGTACAATGGACGGAATTAATATTTATTTAAGTACTTTTTTTAATGATGCTTCAAAGTAATGTTTTCAGTGAGTTCTTTACAAAGTATTATTAAAATAATAAGAGATACTTCAAATGAATAGTTGTAAGATATTTGAACGATTGTTAAATCGGAGCTTTCGATAAAGAATTTCATTAAGTAAGTTGAATCCTTTACGTAATTAAATACGATTTGTCAAACAAAATGTAGATATTAAATTTTCTAAGCCGTCAAAGTGCTGCTCTTGAATTTTGGTTCAACCGATTGTTCCAGTACATCCGAATCTGGCCATTTTATTAACATATATACAGATATTTATATTTGTGTATCTATATCTGTATCTGTGGACGTCTATTGGATGATGATGATAAAATATCTGTATGATGTATTGTGAATTTGTGTCTTGATTGACGGGTGTAAGAGTTCCCGCACAACAACTCATGAGATCCAAGCCATCCTCACCTGCTCGTGGTGCACCCTGTTAACCAACAAACGAGGCTCTGGCTCTATCAACCATAATTAGGCCTGCGTCGTGGAAAATTACTTATTTCCTCCACACGAATCCCTATCCGATCGATGTGGGATTCTTTGGTCTAGCAGTGGACGTCTGACGCTGCTGATGATGATGATGATTGTGTCTTTCCATCGATTGAACCAGTCTTGATATTTTTTCTATTCAACGACGAGGAAAGCAGATCGTTCAGATGATGATACGCCTTATATTAATAATGCGCTCATCGTATGAGGCTTGATACGTTAACAAGGCTTACTAGCTCCTCTTTACTAGCTTTAAGAACGTTGAAGCTAGCAGATCTTTACTAGCTCCAACATCGTTCAAACCAAAATACAGTAATGTTATTTGATTGTTTTTCTATGTTATAACAGTTAGCGAAATTAATAGGGACGGTAACAAAAACCGGTCATTACCCAACGTTCATTAACAATCCGTTGACATACAAGAATAAGTGTATTTGTGAGATTAATGATAGTTCTATATTGTTGGTAAAATAACTAATATTGTTTAGAACTAAAAAAATAAACAAAGGAAGGAATGCCGCTGGTTATTTATCCTGTACAGTTTGTACTGTAAACTTTCAAAGGCGTGTGCTATGCGAATAAAAGCCGTTTGTACTGGAAAACAAATAAAACTTGTAGCGTTTATATTTCTCACTACTAACTGCAAGGAAAACAAAAATTTTACTTTATACAAATAAATGAATTTAATAGTAAGTTGTGTGATGATATGGTATCAAAAACTATATCTAAGTGAATCGGTTATAAATCAAAGGGGCCTATAGTCTTTGTTATATTGAAACTAATTTTATATAAAGATCTTAATTTTATACATAAAACTAATTAGTTCTCAATTTCATATGGTGTTTGTTGACTTTGATGTGATGGTCAAGCGAGCTTACTGAGAATATTATGGCTTTCATATGTTGACAGCGGGACCTTGGCTATGGTATGTGGACAGATATCCAGCAAGTAGCTACTGGATTAAAAAAAAAATCCATTGATTGTGAACGTGACCCTAGGGACCGAACCTGGAACTGTGATCCCAATGCTTTGCCACTGCACTATGAAGAGGTTGTAAATGAACTATTTTGTACATGTAATAAACAGAAACTTGTGTTTTACTATGTATCTTTTCGCTGTTGTTAGGTCTCTAATCTCGGAGATCATCTAGATAGTTACCATCGCTGATCCTATTTCTGCTTCCGAATAGTTGTGTGTAACATTAAGTTCCGGTTTGAAAGGTTTAGCTAGTGACATTATTGAGGTAAGGAGATTTAATATCTCATGTCTCAAAGCGTACAACTTATCATCAGGCGAACGTCTGACTCGTCTCCTTGCTTGTAGAATAAATTTAAGTCTCTGTATATGTATATGTATAGACTTAAATTTATATATATATATATACGGTGGTGTGTGTGTGTTTAATGTAAATGTTCGCCAATTGCGTAAAAACTAGTGAACGTATCGACATGCAAACATGAGCATTCAACGCGGAATGAATATATAGAATGAATGGATAGAGGATACAGGCTATTTATTTTTTGAATTTCATATATCCATCACAACTTTATTGCTAATTAACTTTTATAAAAATTATTATTTCGTATTATTTATGTGGTTGCTATAGTAACGATTGCTATAGAAATTGATTCCTTACAGAAAAAAATTACGACATATTTATATAACGACGGGCGGGGAACAGCTACTACTCGGTAAATTTATGACAAACCTTTACCAATTGATTAATCAATATATATCTATGATTTTTTTCGTCTACATACCAATCAATTGCCAAAAAAAAAACTGCACTCAAAACTGTCCGACATAGCGCAATACATTCAAATATTCAGTCAATTCAAACGCCGATGAAATGTCTGTTATTTTACGTTTGAAAACTAAATGTTTGTCAAACATTCAACGGTTAAAAAAAACCGACAATCTCGCAATTGTAAAACATAAATAAAACTTGAAAAATATATTTATAGCCCTTTATATATATTTATATTTGCTAAGCATTAATCCGGTTCTTGAAACAATGCCAGAGCACCTAAGAGAAAGGTTTAAATACTAGGACCAAGTCTGAATATACTTTAAAGTATTTTCACTACTCGTTTGAAACTGGATAATTAAATCTTATTCAAGTAAATAGTAAAAAACTTTAATAAAAGCAAAAATAGCTATTTGAACTTTGTTTATTAGGCTTCCTTGAAGTACTATATATATTTAACTTGTTCGTTTAAGCGATACTTTAACGGTAAACAGTACAGACATATTAATAAGTACACAATATACAGGGGACATACAAAGATCGACTCATCTCTAGATCTCTGAAACTGTTAGACGTAAATACTAAATTTGGTAGAGCTATTGCTTTCTGCCATCTACAGGTCAGGTAAGACTGGATATCACAAAATTCCTTCCCTAAAGGTAGTTGGGGGGATGTTATCGCCGGCAAAGCGGTCAAGGAACAGCTAGTATAATATCAATAATAATCTTCCACAAATTATAGTACAGAATAATATTAAATGACATTTGTTGGTTTTACTTTGACGTAAATATATGGTTATATATTATGGATACTGCAAGTTAATCAGGTAAGTAGAAAAATGTATGTAAGATAGGTTTCTCCCCACAGCCCACTTCCCGTTCTCGACTCTACCGATGTTTGCGATTTCAACTTAATCGAGCCGCAGCTTAACTAGCTTGAGCGTATCCAAAGGTTATACATACGATTCATGTTTGCACACATTTCTGAATTTCATAGAAGAATCATGTAGCTGCCTGTCCGCCTTCAAAGGAATGCGCACATTTTTTCTACTCTACACAATCCACTCCTACTGCATAACCTAAAAAAATCAATACAAATTTATTTTTGTTTCTCATAGCCATACCATTCGTATATCTTTTTTTTATTAAATTAAGCAACGGGACGAGCGGGACGTTCACCTGATGGCATGCCATGCTTACCCATTACAACGTGATGCCTGTCAGGGTGTTACATACTGTACCACATCGCAGTAAGATGTTGAGTCTTGTTACCCCAGCAATTACACTAGTTACAGCGCCCTTCAAATCGGAATACAGTAATGTTTGCACATTGCTGTTTGTCGGCTGCTATAGGCGCTGCGGGGGTTCCAACCTAGACGATTCCCGGCAACAGACCGACCACCAATAAGGTTATATATTATATTATTAGGTCCAAGAAGATATATATACAAGGACGAATCAAAAAGTAATGAGAAAATAAATTATTATTATATTGATAACTTATTAAAATTTTTCTACATGGTTTCCGAGTCTCTCTACTACACACCGAGTCCAGCGCTTTTCCAGAGCTTCAATCGCTTTCAAAAAAAAATTTTGTCTTGTCCTGCATAAAGCTCTCCACGGCATCCAACACCTCATTGTCTTGGCACCTGTTTCCTCTTAAGTAAAGGGTGTCCGGCGGCAGATTTATATTTTAAAAAACGAATATCTCAATAAGTTATAAACAGTGCGGGGTGATGGGGAAGGTGGTGTCATTAGAATCACCGATCGTGCGGATTTCTTAGTCACGATATCGCAGTGGTGCAGTGGTGCAGTGGTCGGGTGAGCGTCGCGCGTTCGCTATTGAAGCATTTTTCAAGAGTAACGATTCTTACGTACTCGCTCGCCGACAGTTTTGTTCACATTTCAATATTCGACGGATAGGCGATGGGCCGAGTGTGAATTTAATTCGTTCGTGGGTGGAGAGGTTCCGCGCAACTGCTTCGGCTATGAACACATCACGGCCAGGACCTAGTCGATCGTCAAGGACCCCCGAAAACATTGAACTGGTTGAACGCAGTTTACGTGAAAATGCACCACTTTCGATACGGAAAAGGGCAGCTTCACTGGGACTTCCAAGAGCAATTATGCAGGAAATTTTGAAAAAAGATATGAAGTTTCATCCTTTTAAAATTCAAATAATTCAAGAATTGAAAAAAAATTACTTTGCGTCACGCTAATTTTTTTGTGAACCCATGTTGGAGTGTTTTCGCACTGTGAATTCCATTTTTTGGAGCGACGAGGCTCATTTTCATTTAAACGGACACGTAAACAAGGAAAATTGCCGTTACTGGGCTCTAAGAACTCGCAATCCTCGACTGAAGCACCATAAACCATTACATTGCCCAAGGGTAACTGTTTGGTGCGCTTTATCCACTAATGGGATAATCGGACCATTTTTTTTTGAAAATGCACGGGGCCAAGCGACGAATGTCAATGGTGAGAATTATCGGCTCATGATTTCGAATTTCTTTTTGCCGAATCTGCGAGCTCATTCATCATTCTCATCACACACGTGGTTTCAACAGGATGCGGTACAGGTGCGACCGCACACACGGCCAGAGCTTCGATGGATTTGTTGCGAGAAAATCTCCCTCAAAAACTGATTAGTCGCTTTGGGGACATCCCGTGGCCACCGAGGTCACCCGACCTAACTCCAATGAATTTTTTTTTGTGGGGCTACCTCAAAGAGAGAGTTTACGCCAACAATCCGCGAACTGTTGTGGACTTAAAAGAAAATATTCGGGGAGAAATCAGCGCAATTGAACCAAGTTTACTGCAGCGTGTGGCACGGAATACGAGGCTCCGTTTCGAACAGTGTGTGCAACAGGATGGAAGACCTTTGGATGACATTATCTTTAAAAAATGAAATCCGCATTTGTACTCTATCTTATAATACTTTTAGTAAAATTATATGTCAAACATGTTATTTTTTATAAAAATTTGAAAACATAAATCTGCCACCAGACACCCTGTATACTTTTAATTTGGCGCGTGATATGTATGGTCAACCAATTCGAAGCCAGCTTGCTGAATGGCAGCCATCGCAACTTGCGACCTTACCGAAAAACAGCACGCCTTTTCTTTCAGTTTCCCTCTCCTTCTCTCATTGATGGCATTCCCCAAATTGTGAATTAAAGCTGCTTAACATTGGCCTGTAATACTGCTTCCACACTCCAGGTCACCAATCAACAGTATCCCTTCTGAGTCCCAAAATATTGAAGCCATAACCTTGCCGATGCCACGGCACGAAACTTCATCGGGGTAGATGATGATGGCCGTTTCAATTGCTAAGATCGCTGTTATGTCTCGAGATCAAAACGATGGAGCCATGTTTCGTCCATCGTGACGAAACGAGGCGTAAAGTTTTTAGAATCTTCTTGAAACTTGTCCAACAATATCTTCGAAAAGTCATGTTGATTTTGTTTCTGACTGTCGGTTAACATTCTCGGTACCCATCTCTGGAAGATTTTTCTCATATTCAAAGATTGTTTCAATATGGATTGAATACTTCCATATGAATTGGACGTTTCTTGAATTGAGTATCTAATGGTAACTCTTCGATCTCTCAATACAATTTTCTCGACTTTGGCATAATTTTCTTATGTGACTGACCTCGATGTTCGTTTTCTGTACTCATTCTCCCTACTAGAAATTGAGGAGCCCACCTTACCACAGTGGAATACGGCAGAGCCGACTCTCCTAACGTTGCCTCCGAATCGCAATGAATCTCTTGCGTCGTTAACTTTTGTAAACAGAGCTATTTAATTACAGCTCGCACTTCGTTTTTCTACATTTTTGAGAACACGTTCAACCACGAAGCAAACAAATGACTACATTCAGAAAAAAAACAAAAGAGAATCTAGGATTTTCTTTATTAATATAACAAATATATATCTCAGCTATGCCTGCCAGTATTTTGTCTCTTACCAAGGAGCTATATGTAGTTCTCACTACTTTTTGATACGGATCAAACTGTAAGAAATAGTTTACTCCAAGGAAAAATCTACTGCGACGAAAATCATACTGCAGGGAAAGTCAACAGCAGGGAAAAGTTTACTGCCAGGTAAACTTTACTGCCAGAAAAATTGTACTGCCCGGAAAAGTTTATTGCTAGGAAAACTTTACTGGGAGGAAAACTTTACTGCCAGTAAAATTTTACTGCTTGGAAAACTTTACTGGGAGAAAAAGTTTACTGCCAAGAAAACTTTACTGCCAGTAAAATTTTACTGCCTGAAAAACTTTACTGGGAGGAAAACTTTACTGGGTGGAAAAGTTAACTACCAGGAAAACTTGACTACCCGGTAAACTTTAAAGGGAGGAAATATTTACTGAAAGAAAAGTTTAGTGCCAGGAAATCTTTACTGTAAGGAAAAGTTTACTGCCTGGAAAAGTCTACTGCCAGGAAAACTTTACTGCGAAGAAAAGTTTACTGCCAGGAAAACTTTACTGTAAGGAAAACTTTACTGCCTGGAAAACTTTACTGGGAGGAAAACTTTACTGGGAAGAAAACTTTATTGGGAAGAAAAGTTTACTGCTAGAAAAACTTTACTGCCAGGAAAATTTTACTGCCTTGAAAACTTTAATGGGAGGAAATCTTTACAGGTAGGAAAACTTTACTGGGGAGAAAACTTTACTAGGGGGAAAACTTTACTGAGAGGAAAACTTTACTGGAAGGAAAACTTTACTGGGAGGAAAACTGTACTGCCAGGAAAAAATTACTGCCAGGAAAAGTTTACTGCTAAGAAAACTTTATTGTAAGGAAAAGTTTACTACCTGGAATAGTTTACTGCCTGGAAAAGTTTACTGCTAGGTAAACTTTACTGCCTGGAAAACTTTACTGGGAAGAAAACTTTACTGGGAAGAAAAGTTTACTGCTAGAAAAACTTTACCGCCAGGAAAACTTTACTGCCAGGAAAATTTTACTGCTAGAAAAGTTTACTGCCAGGAAAATTTTACCGCTAGAAAAGTTTACTGCCAGGAAAAATTTACGGGCAGGAAAACTTTGCTGGGAGGAAAACTTTACTGGGAAGAAAACTTTACTAGGAGGAAAACTTTACTGCCAGGAAGACCTTACTGCTAGGAAAACTTTATTGTAAGGAAAAGTTTACTACCTGGAAAAGTTAACTGCCTGGAAAAGTTTACTGCATGGAAAAGTTTACTGCCTGAAAAAGTTTACTGCCTGGAAAAGTTAACTGCTAAAAAAAATTTTTTGTAAGGAAAAGTTTACTACCTGGAATAGTTTACTACCTGGAAAAATTAACTGAAAGAAAAGTTTACTGCCAGGAAAACTTTACTAAAAGGAAAAGTTTACTGCCTTGAAAAGTCTACTGCCAGGAAAACTTTACTGCTAGAAAAGTTTACTGCCAAGAAAAGTTTACTGCTAGGAAAACTTTACTGCCTGGAAAACTTTACTGGGAGGAAAACTTTACTGGGAAGAAAACTTTACTAGGAAGAAAAGTTTACTGCCAGAAAACTTTACTGATAGGAAAATTTTACTGCTAGAAAAGTTTACTGCTAGAAAAAGTTTACTGCTAGGAAAACTTTACTGGGAGGAAAACTTTACTGGGAGGAAAACTTTACTGGGAGGAAAACTTTACTGGGAGGAAAACTTTACTGCTAGGATAAGTTTACTGCCAGGAAAAATTTACTGGGAGGAAAAGTTTACTGCCTGGAAAAGTTTACTGCGAGAGAAAGTTTACCGTCAGGAAAACTTTACTGCGAGGAAAAGTTTACTGTTAGGAAAACTTTACTGGGAGGAAAACTATACTGCTAGAAAAACTTTACTGCTAGAAAAACTTTACTACCAGGAAAACATTACTACCAGGGAAAGTTTACTGCCAGGAAAAGTTTACTGCCAGAAAAAGTTTACTGCCAGGAAAAGTTTACTGCCTGGATAAGTTTACTGCCAGAAAACTTTACTGGGAGGAAAACTTTACTACCAGGAAAAGTTTACAGCCAGGAAAAATTTACTGCCAGGAAAAGTTTACTACCTGGAAAGCTTACTGCCAGGAAACTTTACTGGGAGGAAAAGTTTACTGCCAGGAAAAGTATACTGCCAAAAAAACTTTACTGCGAAGAAAAGTTTACTGCCAGGAAAACTTTACTGCCAGGAAAATTTTACTGCCTTGAAAACTTTAATGGGAGGAAATCTTTACTGGTAGGAAAACTTTACTGGGGGGAAAACTTTACTGAGAGGAAAACTTTACTGGAAGGAAAACTTTACTGGGAGGAAAACTGTACTGCCAGGAAAAAATCACTGCCAGGAAAAGTTTACTGCTAAGAAAACTTTAAGGAAAAGTTTACTACCTGGAATAGTTTACTGCCTGGAAAAATTTACTGAAAGAAAAGTTTAGAGCCAGGAAAACTTTACTGTAAGGAAAAGTTTACTGCCTTGAAAAGTCTACTGCCAGGAAAACTTTACTGCTAGAAAAGTTTACTGCCAGGAAAAGTTTACTGCTAGGTAATCTTTACTGCCTGGAAAACTTTACTGGGAAGAAAACTTTACTGGGAAGAAAAGTTTACTGCTAGAAAAACTTTACTGCCAGAAAAATTTTACCGCTAGAAAAGTTTACTGCCAGGAAAAATTTACGGGCAGGAAAACTTTGCTAAGAGGAAAACTTTACTGGGAAGAAAACTTTACTGCCAGGAAGAGCTTACTGCTAGGAAAACTTTATTGTAAGGAAAAGTTTACTACCTGGAAAAGTTAACTGCCTGGAAAAGTTTACTGCATGGAAAAGTTTACTGCCTGAAAAAGTTTACTGCCTGGAAAAGTTAACTGCTTAAAAAAATTTTTTGTAAGGAAAAGTTTACTACCTGGAATAGTTTACTACCTGGAGAAATTAACTGAAAGAAAAGTTTACTGCCAGGAAAACTTTACTGTAAGAAAAAGTTCACTGCCTTGAAAAGTCTACTGCCAGGAAAACTTTACTGCTAGAAAAGTTAACTGCCAGGAAAAGTTTACTGCTAGGAAAACTTTACTGCCTGGAAAACTTTACTGGGAGGAAAACTTTACTGGGAAGAAAAGTTTACTGCTAGAAAAACTTTACTGGGAGGAAAACTTTACTGGGAGGAAAACTTTACTGCCAGGAAAAATTTACTGCCAGGAAAAGTTTACTGCCAGGAAAAGTTTACTGCCTGGAAAAGTTTACTGCCAGGAAACTTTATTGGTAGGAAAAGTTTACTGCCTGGAAAACTTTACTGCTAGGAAAAGTTTACTGCTTGGAAAAGTTTACTGACAGGAAAACTTTACTGTAAGGAAAAGTTTACTGCTAGGAAAAGTTTACTGTAGGGAAAAGTCTACTGCGAAGAAAAGTTTACTACCTGGAAAAGTTTACTTCGAAGAAAAGTTTACTGCCAAGAAAAGTTTACTGCCAGGAAAACTTTACTGCCAGGAAAACTTTACTGTCCGGAATACTTTACTGGGAGGAAAATTTTATTGCTAGGACAAGTTTACTGCACGGAAAAGTTTACTGCTTGGAAAAGTTTACTGCCTGGAAAAGTTTACTGCCTATAAAAGTTTTCTGCCTGGAAAACTTTACTGGGAGCAAAACTTTACTGGGAGAAAAACTTTACTGGGAGGAAAACTTTACTGCCAGGAAAAGTTTTCTGCCAGGAAAAGTTTACTGCCAGGAAAAGTTTACTGCCAGGAAAAGTTAACTGCCTGGAAAATTTACTGCCAGGAAACTTTACTGCCTGGAAAAGTTTACTGCCTGGAAAAGTTTACTGCGAGGAAAAGTTTACTGCCAGGAAAACTTTACTGCCAGGAAAAGTTTACTGTTAGGAAAACTTTACTGGGAGGAAAACTTTACTTCTAGAAAACTTTACTGCTAGAAAACTTTACTACCAGGAAAAGTTTACTGGGAGGAAAACTTTACTGCCAGGAAAAGTTTACTGCCTATAAAAGTTTTCTGCCTGGAAAACTTTACTGGGAGGAAAACTTTACTGGGAAGAAAACTTTACTGAGAAGAAAAGTTTACTGCCAGAAAAGTTTACTGCTAGGTAAACTTTACTGGGAGGAAAACTTTACTGGGAGGAAAACTTTACTGGGAGGAAAACTTTACTGCCAGGAAAAATTTACTGCCAGGAAAAGTTTACTGCCAGGAAAAGTTTACTGCCTGGAAAAGTTTACTGCCAGGAAACTTTAATGGGAGGAAAAGTTTACTGCTTGGAAAAGTTTACTGACAGGAAAACTTTACTGTAAGGAAAAGTTTACTGCTAGGAAAAGTTTACTGTAGGGAAAAGTCTACTGCGAAGAAAAGTTTACTATTAGGAAAAGTTTACTTCGAAGAAAAGTTTACTGCCAAGAAAAGTTTACTGCCAGGAAAAGTTTACTGGGAGGAAAACTTTACTGGGAAGAAAACTTTACTGAGAAGAAAAGTTTACTGCTAGAAAAAGTTTACTGCTAGGAAAACTTTACTGGGAGGAAAACTTTACTGGGAGGAAAACTTTACTGGGAGGAAAACTTTACTGGGAGGAAAACTTTACTGGGAGGAGAACTTTACTGCTAGGATAAGTTTACTGCCAGGAAAAATTTACTGGGAGGAAAAGTTTACTGCCTGGAAAAGTTTACTGCCTGGAAAAAATACTGCCAGGAAACTTTACTGCCTGGAAAAGTTTACTGCCTGGAAAAATTTACTGGGAGGAAAAGTTTACTGCCAGGAAAAGTTTACTGCCTGGAAAATTTACTGCCAGGAAACTTTACTGCTTGGAAAAGTTTACTGCCTGGAAAAGTTTACTGCGAGGAAAAGTTTACTGCCAGGAAAACTTTACTGCCAGGAAAAGTTTACTGTTAGGAAAACTTTACTGAGAGGAAAACTTTACTTCTAGAAAACTTTACTGCTAGAAAACTTTACTACCAGGAAAAGTTTACTGGGAGGAAAACTTTACTGCCAGGAAAAGTTTACTGCTAAGAAAACTTTATTGTAAGGAAAAGTTTACTACCTGGAATAGTTTACTGCCTGGAAAAGTTTACTGCTAGGTAAACTTTACTGCCTGGAAAACTTTACTGGGAAGAAAACTTTACTGGGAAGAAAAGTTTACTGCTAGAAAAACTTTAACGCCAGGAAAACTTTACTGCCAGGAAAATTTTACTGCTAGAAAAGTTTACTGCCAGGAAAATTTTACCGCTAGAAAAGTTTACTGCCAGGAAAAATTTACGGGCAGGAAAACTTTGCTGGGAGGAAAACTTTACTGGGAAGAAAACTTTACTAGGAGGAAAACTTTACTGCCAGGAAGACCTTACTGCTAGGAAAACTTTATTGTAAGGAAAAGTTTACTACCTGGAAAAGTTAACTGCCTGGAAAAGTTTACTGCATGGAAAAGTTTACTGCCTGAAAAAGTTTACTGCCTGGAAAAGTTAACTGCTAAAAAAAATTTTTTGTAAGGAAAAGTTTACTACCTGGAATAGTTTACTACCTGGAAAAATTAACTGAAAGAAAAGTTTACTGCCAGGAAAACTTTACTAAAAGGAAAAGTTTACTGCCTTGAAAAGTCTACTGCCTTGAAAAGTCTACTGCCAGGAAAACTTTACTGCTAGAAAAGTTTACTGCCAAGAAAAGTTTACTGCTAGGAAAACTTTACTGCCTGGAAAACTTTACTGGGAGGAAAACTTTACTGGGAAGAAAACTTTACTAGGAAGAAAAGTTTACTGCCAGAAAACTTTACTGATAGGAAAATTTTACTGCTAGAAAAGTTTACTGCTAGAAAAAGTTTACTGCCAAGAAAAGTTTACTGCTAGGAAAACTTTACTGCCTGGAAAACTTTACTGGGAGGAAAACTTTACTGGGAAGAAAACTTTACTAGGAAGAAAAGTTTACTGCCAGAAAACTTTACTGATAGGAAAATTTTACTGCTAGAAAAGTTTACTGCTAGAAAAAGTTTACTGCTAGGAAAACTTTACTGGGAGGAAAACTTTACTGGGAGGAAAACTTTACTGGGAGGAAAACTATACTGCTAGAAAAATTTTACTGCTAGAAAAACTTTACTACCAGGAAAACTTTACTACCAGGGAAAGTTTACTGCCAGGAAAAGTTTACTGCCAGGAAAAGTTTACTGCCAGGAAAAGTTTACTGCCTGGATAAGTTTACTGCCAGAAAACTTTACTGGGAGGAAAACTTTACTACCAGGAAAAGTTTACTGCCAGGAAAAATTTACTGCCAGGAAAAGTTTACTACCTGGAAAGCTTACTGCCAGGAAACTTTACTGGGAGGAAAAGTTTACTGCCAGGAAAAGTATACTGCCAGGAAAACTTTACTGCGAAGAAAAGTTTACTGCCAGGAAAACTTTACTGTAAGGAAAACTTTACTGCCTGAATAACTTTACTGGGAGGAAAACTTTACTGGGAAGAAAACTTTACTGGGAAGAAAAGTTTACTGCCAGAAAAACTTTACTGCCAGGAAAATTTTACTGCCTTGAAAACTTTAATGGGAGGAAATCTTTACTGGTAGGAAAACTTTACTGGGGGGAAAACTTTACTGAGAGGAAAACTTTACTGGAAGGAAAACTTTACTGGGAGGAAAACTGTACTGCCAGGAAAAAATTACTGCCAGGAAAAGTTTACTGCTAAGAAAACTTTAAGGAAAAGTTTACTACCTGGAATAGTTTACTGCCTGGAAAAATTTACTGATAGAAAAGTTTAGAGCCAGGAAAACTTTACTGTAAGGAAAAGTTTACTGCCTTGAAAAGTCTACTGCCAGGAAAACTTTACTGCTAGAAAAGTTTACTGCCAGGAAAAGTTTACTGCTAGGTAATCTTTACTGCCTGGAAAACTTTACTGGGAAGAAAACTTTACTGGGAAGAAAAGTTTACTGCTAGAAAAACTTTACTGCCAGGAAAATTTTACCGCTAGAAAAGTTTACTGCCAGGAAAAATTTACGGGCAGGAAAACTTAGCTGGGAGGAAAACTTTACTGGGAAGAAAACTTTACTGCCAGGAAGAGCTTACTGCTAGGAAAACTTTATTGTAAGGAAAAGTTTACTACCTGGAAAAGTTAACTGCCTGGAAAAGTTTACTGCATGGAAAAGTTTTCTGCCAGAAAAGTTTACTGCTAGGTAAACTTTACTGGGAGGAAAACTTTACTGGGAGGAAAACTTTACTGGGAGGAAAACTTTACTGCCAGGAAAAATTTACTGCCAGGAAAAGTTTACTGCCAGGAAAAGTTTACTGCCTGGAAAAGTTTACTGCCAGGAAACTTTAATGGGAGGAAAAGTTTACTGCTTGGAAAAGTTTACTGACAGGAAAACTTTACTGTAAGGAAAAGTTTACTGCTAGGAAAAGTTTACTGTAGGGAAAAGTCTACTGCGAAGAAAAGTTTACTATTAGGAAAAGTTTACTTCGAAGAAAAGTTTACTGCCAAGAAAAGTTTACTGCCAGGAAAAGTTTACTGGGAGGAAAACTTTACTGGGAAGAAAACTTTACTGAGAAGAAAAGTTTACTGCCAGAAAAGTTTACTGCTAGGTAAACTTTACTGAGAGGAAAACTTTACTGGGAGGAAAACTTTACTGGGAGGAAAACTTTACTGCCAGGAAAAATTTACTGCCAGGGAAAGTTTACTGCCAGGAAAAGTTTACTGCCTGGAAAAGTCTACTGCCAGGAAAACTTTACTGCTAGAAAAGTTTACTGCCAAGAAAAGTTTACTGCTAGAAAAACTTTACTGCCTGGAAAACTTTACTGGGAGGAAAACTTTACTGGGAAGAAAACTTTACTAGGAAGAAAAGTTTACTGCCAGAAAACTTTACTGATAAGAAAATTTTACTGCTAGAAAAGTTTACTGCCAGGAAAATTTTACCGCTAGAAAAGTTTACTGGGAGGAAAACTTTATTGGGAAGAAAACTTTACTAGGAGGAAAACTTTACTGCCAGGAAGACCTTACTGCTAGGAAAACTTTATTGTAAGGAAAAGTTTACTACCTGGAAAAGTTAACTGCCTGGAAAAGTTTACTGCATGGAAAAGTTTACTGCCTGAAAAAGTTTACTGCCTGGAAAAGTTAATTGCTAAAAAAAATTTTTTGTAAGGAAAAGTTTACTACCTGGAATAGTTTACTACCTGGAAAAATTAACTGAAAGAAAAGTTTACTGCCAGGAAAACTTTACTAAAAGGAAAAGTTTACTGCCTTGAAAAGTCTACTGCCAGGAAAACTTTACTGCTAGAAAAGTTTACTGCCAAGAAAAGTTTACTGCTAGGAAAACTTTACTGCCTGGAAAACTTTACTGGGAGGAAAACTTTACTGGGAAGAAAACTTTACTAGGAAGAAAAGTTTGCTGCCAGAAAACTTTACTGATAAGAAAATTTTACTGCTAGAAAAGTTTACTGCTAGAAAAAGTTTACTGCTAGGAAAACTTTACTGGGAGGAAAACTTTACTGGGAGGAAAACTTTACTGGGAGGAAAACTTTACTGGGAGGAAAACTTTACTGGGAGGAAAACTTTACTGCTAGGATAAGTTTACTGCCAGGAAAAATTTACTGGGAGGAAAAGTTTACTGCCTGGAAAAGTTTACTGCCTGGAAAATTTACTGCCAGGAAACTTTACTGCCTGGAAAAGTTTACTGCCTGGAAAAATTTACTGGGAGGAAAAGTTTACTGCCAGGAAAAGTTTACTGCCTGGAAAATTTACTGCCAGGAAACTTTACTGCCTGGAAAAGTTAACTGCCTGGAAAAGTTTACTGCGAGGAAAAGTTTACTGCCAGGAAAACTTTACTGCCAGGAAAAGTTTACTGTTAGGAAAACTTTACTGGGAGGAAAACTTTACTTCTAGAAAACTTTACTGCTAGAAAACTTTACTACCAGGAAAAGTTTACTGGGAGGAAAACTTTACTGCCAGGAAAAGTTTACTGCTAAGAAAACTTTATTGTAAGGAAAAGTTTACTACCTGGAATAGTTTACTGCCTGGAAAAGTTTACTGCTAGGTAAACTTTACTGCCTGGAAAACTTTACTGGGAAGAAAACTTTACTGGGAAGAAAAGTTTACTGCTAGAAAAACTTTACCGCCAGGAAAACTTTACTGCCAGGAAAATTTTACTGCTAGAAAAGTTTACTGCTAGGAAAATTTTACCGCTAGAAAAGTTTACTGCCAGGAAAAATTTACGGGCAGGAAAACTTTGCTGGGAGGAAAACTTTACTGGGAAGAAAACTTTACTAGGAGGAAAACTTTACTGCCAGGAAGACCTTACTGCTAGGAAAACTTTATTGTAAGGAAAAGTTTACTACCTGGAAAAGTTAACTGCCTGGAAAAGTTTACTGCATGGAAAAGTTTACTGCTTGAAAAAGTTTACTGCCTGGAAAAGTTAACTGCTAAAAAAAATTTTTTGTAAGGAAAAGTTTACTACCTGGAATAGTTTACTACCTGGAAAAATTAACTGAAAGAAAAGTTTACTGCCAGGAAAACTTTATTAAAAGGAAAAGTTTACTGCCTTGAAAAGTCTACTGCCAGGAAAACTTTACTGCTAGAAAAGTTTACTGCCAAGAAAAGTTTACTGCTAGAAAAACTTTACTGCCTGGAAAACTTTACTGGGAGGAAAACTTTACTGGGAAGAAAACTTTACTAGGAAGAAAAGTTTACTGCCAGAAAACTTTACTGATAAGAAAATTTTACTGCTAGAAAAGTTTACTGCCAGGAAAATTTTACCGCTAGAAAAGTTTACTGGGAGGAAAACTTTACTGGGAAGAAAACTTTACTAGGAGGAAAACTTTACTGCCAGGAAGACCTTACTGCTAGGAAAACTTTATTGTAAGGAAAAGTTTACTACCTGGAAAAGTTAACTGCCTGGAAAAGTTTACTGCACGGAAAAGTTTACTGCCTGAAAAAGTTTACTACCTGGAATAGTTTACTACCTGGAAAAATTAACTGAAAGAAAAGTTTACTGCCAGGAAAACTTTACTAAAAGGAAAAGTTTACTGCCTTGAAAAGTCTACTGCCAGGAAAACTTTACTGCTAGAAAAGTTTACTGCCAAGAAAAGTTTACTGCTAGGAAAACTTTACTGCCTGGAAAACTTTACTGGGAGGAAAACTTTACTGGGAAGAAAACTTTACTAGGAAGAAAAGTTTGCTGCCAGAAAACTTTACTGATAAGAAAATTTTACTGCTAGAAAAGTTTACTGCTAGAAAAAGTTTACTGCTAGGAAAACTTTACTGGGAGGAAAACTTTACTGGGAGGAAAACTTTACTGGGAGGAAAACTTTACTGGGAGGAAAACTTTACTGGGAGGAAAACTTTACTGGGAGGAAAACTTTACTGCTAGGATAAGTTTACTGCCAGGAAAAATTTACTGGGAGGAAAAGTTTACTGCCTGGAAAAGTTTACTGCCTGGAAAATTTACTGCCAGGAAACTTTACTGCCTGGAAAAGTTTACTGCCTGGAAAAATTTACTGGGAGGAAAAGTTTACTGCCAGGAAAAGTTTACTGCCTGGAAAATTTACTGCCAGGAAACTTTACTGCCTGGAAAAGTTAACTGCCTGGAAAAGTTTACTGCGAGGAAAAGTTTACTGCCAGGAAAACTTTACTGCCAGGAAAAGTTTACTGTTAGGAAAACTTTACTGGGAGGAAAACTTTACTTCTAGAAAACTTTACTGCTAGAAAACTTTACTACCAGGAAAAGTTTACTGGGAGGAAAACTTTACTGCCAGGAAAAGTTTACTGCTAAGAAAACTTTATTGTAAGGAAAAGTTTACTACCTGGAATAGTTTACTGCCTGGAAAAGTTTACTGCTAGGTAAACTTTACTGCCTGGAAAACTTTACTGGGAAGAAAACTTTACTGGGAAGAAAAGTTTACTGCTAGAAAAACTTTACCGCCAGGAAAACTTTACTGCCAGGAAAATTTTACTGCTAGAAAAGTTTACTGCTAGGAAAATTTTACCGCTAGAAAAGTTTACTGCCAGGAAAAATTTACGGGCAGGAAAACTTTGCTGGGAGGAAAACTTTACTGGGAAGAAAACTTTACTAGGAGGAAAACTTTACTGCCAGGAAGACCTTACTGCTAGGAAAACTTTATTGTAAGGAAAAGTTTACTACCTGGAAAAGTTAACTGCCTGGAAAAGTTTACTGCATGGAAAAGTTTACTGCCTGAAAAAGTTTACTGCCTGGAAAAGTTAACTGCTAAAAAAAATTTTTTGTAAGGAAAAGTTTACTACCTGGAATAGTTTACTACCTGGAAAAATTAACTGAAAGAAAAGTTTACTGCCAGGAAAACTTTATTAAAAGGAAAAGTTTACTGCCTTGAAAAGTCTACTGCCAGGAAAACTTTACTGATAGGAAAATTTTACTGCTAGAAAAGTTTACTGCTAGAAAAAGTTTACTGCTAGGAAAACTTTACTGGGAGGAAAACTTTACTGGGAGGAAAACTTTACTGGGAGGAAAACTTTACTGGGAGGAAAACTTTACTGCTAGGATAAGTTTACTGCCAGGAAAAATTTACTGGGAGGAAAAGTTTACTGCCTGGAAAAGTTTACTGCGAGAGAAAGTTTACCGTCAGGAAAACTTTACTGCGAGGAAAAGTTTACTGTTAGGAAAACTTTACTGGGAGGAAAACTATACTGCTAGAAAAATTTTACTGCTAGAAAAACTTTACTACCAGGAAAACTTTACTACCAGGGAAAGTTTACTGCCAGGAAAAGTTTACTGCCAGGAAAAGTTTACTGCCAGGAAAAGTTTACTGCCTGGATAAGTTTACTGCCAGAAAACTTTACTGGGAGGAAAACTTTACTACCAGGAAAAGTTTACTGCCAGGAAAAATTTACTGCCAGGAAAAGTTTACTACCTGGAAAGCTTACTGCCAGGAAACTTTACTGGGAGGAAAAGTTTACTGCCAGGAAAAGTATACTGCCAGGAAAACTTTACTGCGAAGAAAAGTTTACTGCCAGGAAAACTTTACTGTAAGGAAAACTTTACTGCCTGAATAACTTTACTGGGAGGAAAACTTTACTGGGAAGAAAACTTTACTGGGAAGAAAAGTTTACTGCCAGAAAAACTTTACTGCCAGGAAAATTTTACTGCCTTGAAAACTTTAATGGGAGGAAATCTTTACTGGTAGGAAAACTTTACTGGGGGGAAAACTTTACTGAGAGGAAAACTTTACTGGAAGGAAAACTTTACTGGGAGGAAAACTGTACTGCCAGGAAAAAATTACTGCCAGGAAAAGTTTACTGCTAAGGAAACTTTAAGGAAAAGTTTACTACCTGGAATAGTTTACTGCCTGGAAAAATTTACTGAAAGAAAAGTTTAGAGCCAGGAAAACTTTACTGTAAGGAAAAGTTTACTGCCTCGAAAAGTCTACTGCCAGGAAAACTTTACTGCTAGAAAAGTTTACTGCCAGGAAAAGTTTACTGCTAGGTAATCTTTACTGCCTGGAAAACTTTACTGGGAAGAAAACTTTACTGGGAAGAAAAGTTTACTGCTAGAAAAACTTTACTGCCAGGAAAATTTTACCGCTAGAAAAGTTTACTGCCAGGAAAAATTTACGGGCAGGAAAACTTAGCTGGGAGGAAAACTTTACTGGGAAGAAAACTTTACTGCCAGGAAGAGCTTACTGCTAGGAAAACTTTATTGTAAGGAAAAGTTTACTACCTGGAAAAGTTAACTGCCTGGAAAAGTTTACTGCATGGAAAAGTTTTCTGCCAGAAAAGTTTACTGCTAGGTAAACTTTACTGGGAGGAAAACTTTACTGGGAGGAAAACTTTACTGGGAGGAAAACTTTACTGCCAGGAAAAATTTACTGCCAGGAAAAGTTTACTGCCAGGAAAAGTTTACTGCCTGGAAAAGTTTACTGCCAGGAAACTTTAATGGGAGGAAAAGTTTACTGCTTGGAAAAGTTTACTGACAGGAAAACTTTACTGTAAGGAAAAGTTTACTGCTAGGAAAAGTTTACTGTAGGGAAAAGTCTACTGCGAAGAAAAGTTTACTATTAGGAAAAGTTTACTTCGAAGAAAAGTTTACTGCCAAGAAAAGTTTACTGCCAGGAAAAGTTTACTGGGAGGAAAACTTTACTGGGAAGAAAACTTTACTGAGAAGAAAAGTTTACTGCCAGAAAAGTTTACTGCTAGGTAAACTTTACTGAGAGGAAAACTTTACTGGGAGGAAAACTTTACTGGGAGGAAAACTTTACTGCCAGGAAAAATTTACTGCCAGGGAAAGTTTACTGCCAGGAAAAGTTTACTGCCTGGAAAAGTCTACTGCCAGGAAAACTTTACTGCTAGAAAAGTTTACTGCCAAGAAAAGTTTACTGCTAGGAAAACTTTACTGCCTGGAAAACTTTACTGGGAAGAAAACTTTACTGGGAAGAAAAGTTTACTGCTAGAAAAACTTTACCGCCAGGAAAACTTTACTGCCAGGAAAATTTTACTGCTAGAAAAGTTTACTGCCAGGAAAATTTTACCGCTAGAAAAGTTTACTGCCAGGAAAAATTTACGGGCAGGAAAACTTTGCTGGGAGGAAAACTTTACTGGGAAGAAAACTTTACTAGGAGGAAAACTTTACTGCCAGGAAGACCTTACTGCTAGGAAAACTTTATTGTAAGGAAAAGTTTACTACCTGGAAAAGTTAACTGCCTGGAAAAGTTTACTGCATGGAAAAGTTTACTGCCTGAAAAAGTTTACTGCCTGGAAAAGTTAACTGCTAAAAAAAATTTTTTGTAAGGAAAAGTTTACTACCTGGAATAGTTTACTACCTGGAAAAATTAACTGAAAGAAAAGTTTACTGCCAGGAAAACTTTACTAAAAGGAAAAGTTTACTGCCTTGAAAAGTCTACTGCCAGGAAAACTTTACTGCTAGAAAAGTTTACTGCCAAGAATAGTTTACTGCTAGGAAAACTTTACTGCCTGGAAAACTTTACTGGGAGGAAAACTTTACTGGGAAGAAAACTTTACTAGGAAGAAAAGTTTGCTGCCAGAAAACTTTACTGATAAGAAAATTTTACTGCTAGAAAAGTTTACTGCTAGAAAAAGTTTACTGCTAGGAAAACTTTACTGGGAGGAAAACTTTACTGGGAGGAAAACTTTACTGGGAGGAAAACTTTACTGGGAGGAAAACTTTACTGCTAGGATAAGTTTACTGCCAGGAAAAATTTACTGGGAGGAAAAGTTTACTGCCTGGAAAAGTTTACTGCCTGGAAAATTTACTGCCAGGAAACTTTACTGCCTGGAAAAGTTTACTGCCTGGAAAAATTTACTGGGAGGAAAAGTTTACTGCCAGGAAAAGTTTACTGCCTGGAAAATTTACTGCCAGGAAACTTTACTGCCTGGAAAAGTTTACTGCCTGGAAAAGTTTACTGCGAGGAAAAGTTTACTGCCAGGAAAACTTTACTGCCAGGAAAAGTTTACTGTTAGGAAAACTTTACTGGGAGGAAAACTTTACTTCTAGAAAACTTTACTGCTAGAAAACTTTACTACCAGGAAAAGTTTACTGGGAGGAAAACTTTACTGCCAGGAAAAGTTTACTGCTAAGAAAACTTTATTGTAAGGAAAAGTTTACTACCTGGAATAGTTTACTGCCTGGAAAAGTTTACTGCTAGGTAAACTTTACTGCCTGGAAAACTTTACTGGGAAGAAAACTTTACTGGGAAGAAAAGTTTACTGCTAGAAAAACTTTACCGCCAGGAAAACTTTACTGCCAGGAAAATTTTACTGCTAGAAAAGTTTACTGCCAGGAAAATTTTACCGCTAGAAAAGTTTACTGCCAGGAAAAATTTACGGGCAGGAAAACTTTGCTGGGAGGAAAACTTTACTGGGAAGAAAACTTTACTAGGAGGAAAACTTTACTGCCAGGAAGACCTTACTGCTAGGAAAACTTTATTGTAAGGAAAAGTTTACTACCTGGAAAAGTTAACTGCCTGGAAAAGTTTACTGCATGGAAAAGTTTACTGCCTGAAAAAGTTTACTGCCTGGAAAAGTTAACTGCTAAAAAAAATTTTTTGTAAGGAAAAGTTTACTACCTGGAATAGTTTACTACCTGGAAAAATTAACTGAAAGAAAAGTTTACTGCCAGGAAAACTTTACTAAAAGGAAAAGTTTACTGCCTTGAAAAGTCTACTGCCAGGAAAACTTTACTGCTAGAAAAGTTTACTGCCAAGAAAAGTTTACTGCTAGGAAAAATTTACTGCCTGGAAAACTTTACTGGGAGGAAAACTTTACTGGGAAGAAAACTTTACTAGGAAGAAAAGTTTACTGCCAGAAAACTTTACTGATAGGAAAATTTTACTGCTAGAAAAGTTTACTGCTAGAAAAAGTTTACTGCTAGGAAAACTTTACTGGGAGGAAAACTTTACTGGGAGGAAAACTTTACTGGGAGGAAAACTTTACTGGGAGGAAAACTTTACTGCTAGGATAAGTTTACTGCCAGGAAAAATTTACTGGGAGGAAAAGTTTACTGCCTGGAAAAGTTTACTGCGAGAGAAAGTTTACCGTCAGGAAAACTTTACTGCGAGGAAAAGTTTACTGTTAGGAAAACTTTACTGGGAGGAAAACTATACTGCTAGAAAAATTTTACTGCTAGAAAAACTTTACTACCAGGAAAACTTTACTACCAGGGAAAGTTTACTGCCAGGAAAAGTTTACTGCCAGGAAAAGTTTACTGCCAGGAAAAGTTTACTGCCTGGATAAGTTTACTGCCAGAAAACTTTACTGGGAGGAAAACTTTACTACCAGGAAAAGTTTACTGCCAGGAAAAATTTACTGCCAGGAAAAGTTTACTACCTGGAAAGCTTACTGCCAGGAAACTTTACTGGGAGGAAAAGTTTACTGCCAGGAAAAGTATACTGCCAGGAAAACTTTACTGCGAAGAAAAGTTTACTGCCAGGAAAACTTTACTGTAAGGAAAACTTTACTGCCTGAATAACTTTACTGGGAGGAAAACTTTACTGGGAAGAAAACTTTACTGGGAAGAAAAGTTTACTGCCAGAAAAACTTTACTGCCAGGAAAATTTTACTGCCTTGAAAACTTTAATGGGAGGAAATCTTTACTGGTAGGAAAACTTTACTGGGGGGAAAACTTTACTGAGAGGAAAACTTTACTGGAAGGTAAACTTTACTGGGAGGAAAACTGTACTGCCAGGAAAAAATTACTGCCAGGAAAAGTTTACTGCTAAGAAAACTTTAAGGAAAAGTTTACTACCTGGAATAGTTTACTGCCTGGAAAAATTTACTGAAAGAAAAGTTTAGAGCCAGGAAAACTTTACTGTAAGGAAAAGTTTACTGCCTCGAAAAGTCTACTGCCAGGAAAACTTTACTGCTAGAAAAGTTTACTGCCAGGAAAAGTTTACTGCTAGGTAATCTTTACTGCCTGGAAAACATTACTGGGAAGAAAACTTTACTGGGAAGAAAAGTTTACTGCTAGAAAAACTTTACTGCCAGGAAAATTTTACCGCTAGAAAAGTTTACTGCCAGGAAAAATTTACGGGCAGGAAAACTTTGCTAAGAGGAAAACTTTACTGGGAAGAAAACTTTACTGCCAGGAAGAGCTTACTGCTAGGAAAACTTTATTGTAAGGAAAAGTTTACTACCTGGAAAAGTTAACTGCCTGGAAAAGTTTACTGCATGGAAAAGTTTACTGCCAGAAAACTTTACTGATAAGAAAATTTTACTGCTAGAAAAGTTTACTGCCAGGAAAATTTTACCGCTAGAAAAGTTTACTGCCAGGAAAAATTTACGGGCAGGAAAACTTTGCTGGGAGGAAAACTTTACTGGGAAGAAAACTTTACTAGGAGGAAAACTTTACTGCCAGGAAGACCTTACTGCTAGGAAAACTTTATTGTAAGGAAAAGTTTACTACCTGGAAAAGTTAACTGCCTGGAAAAGTTTACTGCATGGAAAAGTTTACTGCCTGAAAAAGTTTACTGCCTGGAAAAGTTAACTGCTAAAAAAATTTTTTTGTAAGGAAAAGTTTACTACCTGGAATAGTTTACTACCTGGAAAAATTAACTGAAAGAAAAGTTTACTGCCAGGAAAACTTTACTGGGAGGAAAAGTTTACTGCCTGGAAAAGTTTACTGCCTGGAAAATTTACTGCCAGGAAACTTTACTGCCTGGAAAAGTTTACTGCCTGGAAAAATTTACTGGGAGGAAAAGTTTACTGCCAGGAAAAGTTTACTGCCTGGAAAATTTACTGCCAGGAAACTTTACTGCCTGGAAAAGTTTACTGCCTGGAAAAGTTTACTGCGAGGAAAAGTTTACTGCCTTGAAAATTTACTGCCAGGAAACTTTACTGCCTGGAAAAGTTTACTGCCAAGGAGACCTTACTGCTAGGAAAACTTTATTGTAAGGAAAAGTTTACTACCTGGAAAAGTTAACTGCCTGGAAAAGTTTACTGCATGGAAAAGTTTACTGCCTGAAAAAGTTTACTGCCTGGAAAAGTTAACTGCTAAAAAAATTTTTTTGTTAGGAAAAGTTTACTGCCTGGAAAAGTTTACTGCGAGGAAAAGTTTACTGCCAGGAAAACTTTACTGCCAGGAAAAGTTTACTGTTAGGAAAACTTTACTGGGAGGAAAACTTTACTTCTAGAAAACTTTACTGCTAGAAAACTTTACTACCAGGAAAAGTTTACTGGGAGGAAAACTTTACTGCCAGGAAAAGTTTACTGCTAAGAAAACTTTATTGTAAGGAAAAGTTTACTACCTGGAATAGTTTACTGCCTGGAAAAGTTTACTGCTAGGTAAACTTTACTGCCTGGAAAACTTTACTGGGAAGAAAACTTTACTGGGAAGAAAAGTTTACTGCTAGAAAAACTTTACCGCCAGGAAAACTTTACTGCCAGGAAAATTTTACTGCTAGAAAAGTTTACTGCCAGGAAAATTTTACCGCTAGAAAAGTTTACTGCCAGGAAAAATTTACGGGCAGGAAAACTTTGCTGGGAGGAAAACTTTACTGGGAAGAAAACTTTACTAGGAGGAAAACTTTACTGCCAGGAAGACCTTACTGCTAGGAAAACTTTATTGTAAGGAAAAGTTTACTACCTGGAAAAGTTAACTGCCTGGAAAAGTTTACTGCATGGAAAAGTTTACTGCCTGAAAAAGTTTACTGCCTGGAAAAGTTAACTGCTAAAAAAAATTTTTTGTAAGGAAAAGTTTACTACCAGGAATAGTTTACTACCTGGAAAAATTAACTGAAAGAAAAGTTTACTGCCAGGAAAACTTTACTAAAAGGAAAAGTTTACTGCCTTGAAAAGTCTACTGCCAGGAAAACTTTACTGCTAGAAAAGTTTACTGCCAAGAAAAGTTTACTGCTAGGAAAAATTTACTGCCTGGAAAACTTTACTGGGAGGAAAACTTTACTGGGAAGAAAACTTTACTAGGAAGAAAAGTTTACTGCCAGAAAACTTTACTGATAGGAAAATTTTACTGCTAGAAAAGTTTACTGCTAGAAAAAGTTTACTGCTAGGAAAACTTTACTGGGAGGAAAACTTTACTGGGAGGAAAACTTTACTGGGAGGAAAACTTTACTGGGAGGAAAACTTTACTGCTAGGATAAGTTTACTGCCAGGAAAAATTTACTGGGAGGAAAAGTTTACTGCCTGGAAAAGTTTACTGCGAGAGAAAGTTTACCGTCAGGAAAACTTTACTGCGAGGAAAAGTTTACTGTTAGGAAAACTTTACTGGGAGGAAAACTATACTGCTAGAAAAATTTTACTGCTAGAAAAACTTTACTACCAGGAAAACTTTACTACCAGGGAAAGTTTACTGCCAGGAAAAGTTTACTGCCAGGAAAAGTTTACTGCCAGGAAAAGTTTACTGCCTGGATAAGTTTACTGCCAGAAAACTTTACTGGGAGGAAAACTTTACTACCAGGAAAAGTTTACTGCCAGGAAAAATTTACTGCCAGGAAAAGTTTACTACCTGGAAAGCTTACTGCCAGGAAACTTTACTGGGAGGAAAAGTTTACTGCCAGGAAAAGTATACTGCCAGGAAAACTTTACTGCGAAGAAAAGTTTACTGCCAGGAAAACTTTACTGTAAGGAAAACTTTACTGCCTGAATAACTTTACTGGGAGGAAAACTTTACTGGGAAGAAAACTTTACAGGGAAGAAAAGTTTACTGCCAGAAAAACTTTACTGCCAGGAAAATTTTACTGCCTTGAAAACTTTAATGGGAGGAAATCTTTACTGGTAGGAAAACTTTACTGGGGGGAAAACTTTACTGAGAGGAAAACTTTACTGGAAGGAAAACTTTACTGGGAGGAAAACTGTACTGCCAGGAAAAAATTACTGCCAGGAAAAGTTTACTGCTAAGAAAACTTTAAGGAAAAGTTTACTACCTGGAATAGTTTACTGCCTGGAAAAATTTACTGATAGAAAAGTTTAGAGCCAGGAAAACTTTACTGTAAGGAAAAGTTTACTGCCTTGAAAAGTCTACTGCCAGGAAAACTTTACTGCTAGAAAAGTTTACTGCCAGGAAAAGTTTACTGCTAGGTAATCTTTACTGCCTGGAAAACTTTACTGGGAAGAAAACTTTACTGGGAAGAAAAGTTTACTGCTAGAAAAACTTTACTGCCAGGAAAATTTTACCGCTAGAAAAGTTTACTGCCAGGAAAAATTTACGGGTAGGAAAACTTTGCTGGGAGGAAAACTTTACTGGGAAGAAAACTTTACTGCCAGGAAGAGCTTACTGCTAGGAAAACTTTATTGTAAGGAAAAGTTTACTACCTGTAAAAGTTAACTGCCTGGAAAAGTTTAGTGCATGGAAAAGTTTTCTGCCAGGAAAAGTTTACTGCCAGGAAAAGTTTACTGCCAGGAAAAGTTTACTGCCTGGAAAATTTACTGCCAGGAAAAGTTTACTGCCTGGAAAAGTTTACTGCGAGGAAAAGTTTACTGCCAGGAAAACTTTACTGCCAGGAAAAGTTTACTGTTAGGAAAACTTTACTGGGAGGAAAACTTTACTTCTAGAAAACTTTACTGCTAGAAAACTTTACTACCAGGAAAAGTTTACTGGGAGGAAAACTTTACTGCCAGGAAAAGTTTACTGCCTATAAAAGTTTTCTGCCTGGAAAACTTTACTGGTAGGAAAACTTTACTGGGAAGAAAACTTTACTGAGAAGAAAAGTTTACTGCCAGAAAAGTTTACTGCTAGGTAAACTTTACTAGGAGGAAAACTTTACTGGGAGGAAAACTTTACTGGGAGGAAAACTTTACTGCCAGGAAAAATTTACTGCCAGGAAAAGTTTACTGCCAGGAAAAGTTTACTGCCTGGAAAAGTTTACTGCCAGGAAACTTTAATGGGAGGAAAAGTTTACTGCTTGGAAAAGTTTACTGACAGGAAAACTTTACTGTAAGGAAAAGTTTACTGCTAGGAAAAGTTTACTGTAGGGAAAAGTCTACTGCGAAGAAAAGTTTACTATTAGGAAAAGTTTACTTCGAAGAAAAGTTTACTGCCAAGAAAAGTTTACTGCCAGGAAAAGTTTACTGGGAGGAAAACTTTACTGGGAAGAAAACTTTACTGACGGGAAAACTTTACTGTAAGGAAAAGTTTACTGCTAGGAAAAGTTTACTGTAGGGAAAAGTCTACTGCGAAGAAAAGTTTACTATTAGGAAAAGTTTACTTCGAAGAAAAGTTTACTGCCAAGAAAAGTTTACTGCCAGGAAAAGTTTACTGGGAGGAAAACTTTACTGGGAAGAAAACTTTACTGAGAAGAAAAGTTTACTGCCAGAAAAGTTTACTGCCTGAAAAAGTTTACTGCCTGGAAAAGTTAACTGCTAAAAAAAATTTTTTGTAAGGAAAAGTTTACTACCAAGAATAGTTTACTACCTGGAAAAATTAACTGAAAGAAAAGTTTACTGCCAGGAAAACTTTACTAAAAGGAAAAGTTTACTGCCTTGAAAAGTCTACTGCCAGGAAAACTTTACTGCTAGAAAAGTTTACTGCCAAGAAAAGTTTACTGCTAGGAAAACTTTACTGCCTGGAAAACTTTACTGGGAGGAAAACTTTACTGGGAAGAAAACTTTACTAGGAAGAAAAGTTTACTGCCAGAAAACTTTACTGATAGGAAAATTTTACTGCTAGAAAAGTTTACTGCTAGAAAAAGTTTACTGCTAGGAAAACTTTACTGGGAGGAAAACTTTACTGGGAGGAAAACTTTACTGGGAGGAAAACTTTACTGGGAGGAAAACTATACTGCTAGAAAAATTTTACTGCTAGAAAAACTTTACTACCAGGAAAACTTTACTACCAGGGAAAGTTTACTGCCAGGAAAAGTTTACTGCCAGGAAAAGTTTACTGCCAGGAAAAGTTTACTGCCTGGATAAGTTTACTGCCAGAAAACTTTACTGGGAGGAAAACTTTACTACCAGGAAAAGTTTACTGCCAGGAAAAATTTACTGCCAGGAAAAGTTTACTACCTGGAAAGCTTACTGCCAGGAAACTTTACTGGGAGGAAAAGTTTACTTCCAGGAAAAGTATACTGCCAGGAAAACTTTACTGCGAAGAAAAGTTTACTGCCAGGAAAACTTTACTGTAAGGAAAACTTTACTGCCTGAATAACTTTACTGGGAGGAAAACTTTACTGGGAAGAAAAGTTTACTGCCAGAAAAACTTTACTGCCAGGAAAATTTTACTGCCTTGAAAACTTTAATGGGAGGAAATCTTTACTGGTAGGAAAACTTTACTGGGAGGAAAACTTTACTGGGAGGAAAACTTTACTGGGAGGAAAACTTTACTGCTAGGATAAGTTTACTGCCAGGAAAAATATACTGGGAGGAAAAGTTTACTGCCTGGAAAAGTTTACTGCCTGGAAAATTTACTGCCAGGAAACTTTACTGCCTGGAAAAGTTTACTGCCTGGAAAAATTTACTGGGAGGAAAAGTTTACTGCCAGGAAAAGTTTACTGCCTGGAAAAGTTTACTGCGAGGAAAAGTTTACTGCCAGGAAAACTTTACTGCCAGGAAAAGTTTACTGTTAGGAAAACTTTACTGGGAGGAAAACTTTACTTCTAGAAAACTTTACTGCTAGAAAACTTTACTACCAGGAAAAGTTTACTGGGAGGAAAACTTTACTGCCAGGAAAAGTTTACTGCTAAGAAAACTTTATTGTAAGGAAAAGTTTACTACCTGGAATAGTTTACTGCCTGGAAAAGTTTACTGCTAGGTAAACTTTACTGCCTGGAAAACTTTACTGGGAAGAAAACTTTACTGGGAAGAAAAGTTTACTGCTAGAAAAACTTTACCGCCAGGAAAACTTTACTGCCAGGAAAATTTTACTGCTAGAAAAGTTTACTGCCAGGAAAATTTTACCGCTAGAAAAGTTTACTGCCAGGAAAAATTTACGGGCAGGAAAACTTTGCTGGGAGGAAAACTTTACTGGGAAGAAAACTTTACTAGGAGGAAAACTTTACTGCCAGGAAGACCTTACTGCTAGGAAAACTTTATTGTAAGGAAAAGTTTACTACCTGGAAAAGTTAACTGCCTGGAAAAGTTTACTGCATGGAAAAGTTTACTGCCTGAAAAAGTTTACTGCCTGGAAAAGTTAACTGCTAAAAAAAATTTTTTGTAAGGAAAAGTTTACTACCAGGAATAGTTTACTACCTGGAAAAATTAACTGAAAGAAAAGTTTACTGCCAGGAAAACTTTACTAAAAGGAAAAGTTTACTGCCTTGAAAAGTCTACTGCCAGGAAAACTTTACTGCTAGAAAAGTTTACTGCCAAGAAAAGTTTACTGCTAGGAAAAATTTACTGCCTGGAAAACTTTACTGGGAGGAAAACTTTACTGGGAAGAAAACTTTACTAGGAAGAAAAGTTTACTGCCAGAAAACTTTACTGATAGGAAAATTTTACTGCTAGAAAAGTTTACTGCTAGAAAAAGTTTACTGCTAGGAAAACTTTACTGGGAGGAAAACTTTACTGGGAGGAAAACTTTACTGGGAGGAAAACTTTACTGGGAGGAAAACTTTACTGCTAGGATAAGTTTACTGCCAGGAAAAATTTACTGGGAGGAAAAGTTTACTGCCTGGAAAAGTTTACTGCGAGAGAAAGTTTACCGTCAGGAAAACTTTACTGCGAGGAAAAGTTTACTGTTAGGAAAACTTTACTGGGAGGAAAACTATACTGCTAGAAAAATTTTACTGCTAGAAAAACTTTACTACCAGGAAAACTTTACTACCAGGGAAAGTTTACTGCCAGGAAAAGTTTACTGCCAGGAAAAGTTTACTGCCAGGAAAAGTTTACTGCCTGGATAAGTTTACTGCCAGAAAACTTTACTGGGAGGAAAACTTTACTACCAGGAAAAGTTTACTGCCAGGAAAAATTTACTGCCAGGAAAAGTTTACTACCTGGAAAGCTTACTGCCAGGAAACTTTACTGGGAGGAAAAGTTTACTGCCAGGAAAAGTATACTGCCAGGAAAACTTTACTGCGAAGAAAAGTTTACTGCCAGGAAAACTTTACTGTAAGGAAAACTTTACTGCCTGAATAACTTTACTGGGAGGAAAACTTTACTGGGAAGAAAACTTTACTGGGAAGAAAAGTTTACTGCCAGAAAAACTTTACTGCCAGGAAAATTTTACTGCCTTGAAAACTTTAATGGGAGGAAATCTTTACTGGTAGGAAAACTTTACTGGGGGGAAAACTTTACTGAGAGGAAAACTTTACTGGAAGGAAAACTTTACTGGGAGGAAAACTGTACTGCCAGGAAAAAATTACTGCCAGGAAAAGTTTACTGCTAAGAAAACTTTAAGGAAAAGTTTACTACCTGGAATAGTTTACTGCCTGGAAAAATTTACTGATAGAAAAGTTTAGAGCCAGGAAAACTTTACTGTAAGGAAAAGTTTACTGCCTTGAAAAGTCTACTGCCAGGAAAACTTTACTGCTAGAAAAGTTTACTGCCAGGAAAAGTTTACTGCTAGGTAATCTTTACTGCCTGGAAAACTTTACTGGGAAGAAAACTTTACTGGGAAGAAAAGTTTACTGCTAGAAAAACTTTACTGCCAGGAAAATTTTACCGCTAGAAAAGTTTACTGCCAGGAAAAATTTACGGGTAGGAAAACTTTGCTGGGAGGAAAACTTTACTGGGAAGAAAACTTTACTGCCAGGAAGAGCTTACTGCTAGGAAAACTTTATTGTAAGGAAAAGTTTACTACCTGTAAAAGTTAACTGCCTGGAAAAGTTTAGTGCATGGAAAAGTTTTCTGCCAGGAAAAGTTTACTGCCAGGAAAAGTTTACTGCCAGGAAAAGTTTACTGCCTGGAAAATTTACTACCAGGAAAAGTTTACTGCCTGGAAAAGTTTACTGCGAGGAAAAGTTTACTGCCAGGAAAACTTTACTGCCAGGAAAAGTTTACTGTTAGGAAAACTTTACTGGGAGGAAAACTTTACTTCTAGAAAACTTTACTGCTAGAAAACTTTACTACCAGGAAAAGTTTACTGGGAGGAAAACTTTACTGCCAGGAAAAGTTTACTGCCTATAAAAGTTTTCTGCCTGGAAAACTTTACTGGTAGGAAAACTTTACTGGGAAGAAAACTTTACTGAGAAGAAAAGTTTACTGCCAGAAAAGTTTACTGCTAGGTAAACTTTACTAGGAGGAAAACTTTACTGGGAGGAAAACTTTACTGGGAGGAAAACTTTACTGCCAGGAAAAATTTACTGCCAGGAAAAGTTTACTGCCAGGAAAAGTTTACTGCCTGGAAAAGTTTACTGCCAGGAAACTTTAATGGGAGGAAAAGTTTACTGCTTGGAAAAGTTTACTGACAGGAAAACTTTACTGTAAGGAAAAGTTTACTGCTAGGAAAAGTTTACTGTAGGGAAAAGTCTACTGCGAAGAAAAGTTTACTATTAGGAAAAGTTTACTTCGAAGAAAAGTTTACTGCCAAGAAAAGTTTACTGCCAGGAAAAGTTTACTGGGAGGAAAACTTTACTGGGAAGAAAACTTTACTGACGGGAAAACTTTACTGTAAGGAAAAGTTTACTGCTAGGAAAAGTTTACTGTAGGGAAAAGTCTACTGCGAAGAAAAGTTTACTATTAGGAAAAGTTTACTTCGAAGAAAAGTTTACTGCCAAGAAAAGTTTACTGCCAGGAAAAGTTTACTGGGAGGAAAACTTTACTGGGAAGAAAACTTTACTGAGAAGAAAAGTTTACTGCCAGAAAAGTTTACTGCCTGAAAAAGTTTACTGCCTGGAAAAGTTAACTGCTAAAAAAAATTTTTTGTAAGGAAAAGTTTACTACCAAGAATAGTTTACTACCTGGAAAAATTAACTGAAAGAAAAGTTTACTGCCAGGAAAACTTTACTAAAAGGAAAAGTTTACTGCCTTGAAAAGTCTACTGCCAGGAAAACTTTACTGCTAGAAAAGTTTACTGCCAAGAAAAGTTTACTGCTAGGAAAACTTTACTGCCTGGAAAACTTTACTGGGAGGAAAACTTTACTGGGAAGAAAACTTTACTAGGAAGAAAAGTTTACTGCCAGAAAACTTTACTGATAGGAAAATTTTACTGCTAGAAAAGTTTACTGCTAGAAAAAGTTTACTGCTAGGAAAACTTTACTGGGAGGAAAACTTTACTGGGAGGAAAACTTTACTGGGAGGAAAACTTTACTGGGAGGAAAACTATACTGCTAGAAAAATTTTACTGCTAGAAAAACTTTACTACCAGGAAAACTTTACTACCAGGGAAAGTTTACTGCCAGGAAAAGTTTACTGCCAGGAAAAGTTTACTGCCAGGAAAAGTTTACTGCCTGGATAAGTTTACTGCCAGAAAACTTTACTGGGAGGAAAACTTTACTACCAGGAAAAGTTTACTGCCAGGAAAAATTTACTGCCAGGAAAAGTTTACTACCTGGAAAGCTTACTGCCAGGAAACTTTACTGGGAGGAAAAGTTTACTTCCAGGAAAAGTATACTGCCAGGAAAACTTTACTGCGAAGAAAAGTTTACTGCCAGGAAAACTTTACTGTAAGGAAAACTTTACTGCCTGAATAACTTTACTGGGAGGAAAACTTTACTGGGAAGAAAAGTTTACTGCCAGAAAAACTTTACTGCCAGGAAAATTTTACTGCCTTGAAAACTTTAATGGGAGGAAATCTTTACTGGTAGGAAAACTTTACTGGGGGGAAAACTTTACTGAGAGGAAAACTTTACTGGAAGGAAAACTTTACTGGGAGGAAAACTGTACTGCCAGGAAAAAATTACTGCCAGGAAAAGTTTACTGCTAAGAAAACTTTAAGGAAAAGTTTACTACCTGGAATAGTTTACTGCCTGGAAAAATTTACTGATAGAAAAGTTTAGAGCCAGGAAAACTTTACTGTAAGGAAAAGTTTACTGCCTTGAAAAGTCTACTGCCAGGAAAACTTTACTGCTAGAAAAGTTTACTGCCAGGAAAAGTTTACTGCTAGGTAATCTTTACTGCCTGGAAAACTTTACTGGGAAGAAAACTTTACTGGGAAGAAAAGTTTACTGCTAGAAAAACTTTACTGCCAGGAAAATTTTACCGCTAGAAAAGTTTACTGCCAGGAAAAATTTACGGGCAGGAAAACTTAGCTGAGAGGAAAACTTTACTGGGAAGAAAACTTTACTGCCAGGAAGAGCTTACTGCTAGGAAAACTTTATTGTAAGGAAAAGTTTACTACCTGGAAAAGTTAACTGCCTGGAAAAGTTTACTGCATGGAAAAGTTTTCTGCCAGGAAAAGTTTACTGCCAGGAAAAGTTTACTGCCAGGAAAAGTTTACTGCCTGGAAAATTTACTGCCTGGAAAAGTTTACTGCCTGGAAAAGTTTACTGCGAGGAAAAGTTTACTGCCAGGAAAACTTTACTGCCAGGAAAAGTTTACTGTTAGGAAAACTTTACTGGGAGGAAAACTTTACTTCTAGAAAACTTTACTGCTAGAAAACTTTACTACCAGGAAAAGTTTACTGGGAGGAAAACTTTACTGCCAGGAAAAGTTTACTGCCTATAAAAGTTTTCTGCTTGGAAAACTTTACTGGGAGGAAAACTTTACTGGGAAGAAAACTTTACTGAGAAGAAAAGTTTACTGCCAGAAAAGTTTACTGCTAGGTAAACTTTACTAGGAGGAAAACTTTACTGGGAGGAAAACTTTACTGGGAGGAAAACTTTACTGCCAGGAAAAATTTACTGCCAGGAAAAGTTTACTGCCTGGAAAAGTTTACTGCCAGGAAACTTTAATGGGAGGAAAAGTTTACTGCTTGGAAAAGTTTACTGACAGGAAAACTTTACTGTAAGGAAAAGTTTACTGCTAGGAAAAGTTTACTGTAGGGAAAAGTCTACTGCGAAGAAAAGTTTACTATTAGGAAAAGTTTACTTCGAAGAAAAGTTTACTGCCAAGAAAAGTTTACTGCCAGGAAAAGTTTACTGGGAGGAAAACTTTACTGGGAAGAAAACTTTACTGAGAAGAAAAGTTTACTGCCAGAAAAGTTTACTGCTAGGTAAACTTTACTGAGAGGAAAACTTTACTGGGAGGAAAACTTTACTGGGAGGAAAACTTTACTGCCAGGAAAAATTTACTGCCAGGGAAAGTTTACTGCCAGGAAAAGTTTACTGCCTGGAAAAGTTTACTGCCAGGAAACTTTATTGGGAGGAAAAGTTTACTGCCTGGAAAACTTTACTGCTAGGAAAAGTTTACTGCTTGGAAAAGTTTACTGACAGGAAAACTTTACTGTAAGGAAAAGTTTACTGCTAGGAAAAGTTTACTGTAGGGAAAAGTCTACTGCGAAGAAAAGTTTACTACCAGGAAAAGTTTACTTCGAAGAAAAGTTTACTGCCAAGAAAAGTTTACTGCCAGGAAAAGTTTACTGCCTGGAAAAGTTTACTGCCAGGAAACTTTACTAGGAGGAAAAGTTTACTGCCTAGAAAAGTTTACTGCCTAGAAAAGTTTACTGCCTGGAAAAGTTTACTGGGAGGAAAAGTTTACTGCCTCGAAAAGTTTACTGCGAGGAAAAGTTTACTGCCGGGATAAGTTTACTGCTTGGAAAAGTTTACTGACAGGAAAACTTTACTGTAAGGAAAAGTTTACTGCTAGGAAAAGTTTACTGTAGGGAAAAGTCTACTGCGAAGAAAAGTTTACTACCAGGAAAAGTTTACTTCGAAGAAAAGTTTACTGCCTCGAAAAGTTTACTGCGAGGAAAAGTTTACTGCCTGGAAAAGTTTACTGCGAGGAAAAGTTTACTGCCAGGAAAACTTTACTGCTAGGAAAATTTTACTGGGAGCAAAACTTTACTGGGAGGAAAACTTTACTGGGAGGAAAACTTTACTGCCAAGAAAAGTTTACTGCCAGGAAAAGTTTACTGCCAGGAAAAGTTTACTGCCAGGAAAAGTTTACTGCCTGGAAAATTTACTGCCAGGAAACTTTACTGGGAGGAAAAGTTTACTGCCTGGAAAAGTTTACTGCGAGGAAAAGTTTACTGCCAAGAAAACTTTACTGCCAGGAAAAGTTTACTGTTAGGAAAACTTTACTGGGAGGAAAACTTTACTGCTAGAAAACTTTACTGTTAGAAAACTTTACTACCAGGAAAATTTTACTGGGAGGAAAACTTTACTGCCAGGAAAAGTTTACTGCCTATAAAAGTATTCTGCCTGGAAAACTTTACTGGGAGGAAAACTTTACTGTGAAGAAAACTTTACTGGGAAGAAAAGTTTATTGCCAGACAAGTTTACTGCTAGATAAACTTTACTGGGAGCAAAACTTTACTGGGAGGAAAACTTTACTGGGAGGAAAACTTTACTGCCAAAAAAAGTTTACTGCCAGGAAAAGTTTACTGCCAGGAAAAGTTTACTGCCAGGAAAAGTTTACTGCCTGGAAAATTTACTGCCAGGAAACTTTACTGGGAGGAAAAGTTTACTGCCTGGAAAAGTTTACTGCGAGGAAAAGTTTACTGCCAGGAAAACTTTACTGCCAGGAAAAGTTTACTGTTAGGAAAACTTTACTGGGAGGAAAACTTTACTGCTACAAAACTTTACTGTTAGAAAACTTTACTACCAGGAAAATTTTACTGGGAGGAAAACTTTACTGCCAGGAAAAGTTTACTGCCTATAAAAGTTTTCTGCCTGGAAAACTTTACTGGGAGGAAAACTTTACTGGGAAGAAAACTTTACTGAGAAGAAAAGTTTACTGCCAGAAAAGTTTACTGCTAGGTAAACTTTACTGGGAGGAAAACTTTACTGGGAGGAAAACTTTACTGGGAGGAAAACTTTACTGGGAGGAAAACTTTACTGCCAGGAAAAATTTACTGCCAGGAAAAGTTTACTGCCAGGAAAAGTTTACTGCCTGGAAAAGTTTACTGCCAGGAAACTTTACTGGGAGGAAAAGTTTACTGCCTGGAAAAGTTTACTGCGAGGAAAAGTTTACTGCCAGGAAAACTTTACTGCCAGGAAACTTTACTGGGAGGAAAAGTTTACTGCCTGGAAAAGTTTACTGCGAGGAAAAGTTTACTGCCAGGAAAACTTTACTGCCAGGAAAAGTTTACTGTTAGGAAAACTTTACTGAGAGGAAATCTTTACTGCTAGGAAAATTTTACTACCAGGAAAACTTTACTGGGAGGAAAACTTTACTGCCAGGAAAAGTTTACTGCCAGGAAAAGTTTACTGCCAGGAAAAGTTTACTGCCTGGAAAAGTTTACTGCCAAGAAACTTTACTGGGAGGAAATGTTTACTGCCAGGAAAAGTTTACTGCCTGGAAAAGTTTACTGCTAAGAAACTTTACTGGGAGGAAAAGTTTACTGCCTGGAAAAGTTTACTGCGAGGAAAAGTTTACTGCCAGGAAAACTTTACTGCCAAGAAAAGTTTACTGTTAGGAAAACTTTACTGGGAGGAAAACTTTACTGCTAGGAAAAGTTTACTGCCTGGAAAAGTTTTTTGCCAGGAAAAGTTTACTGTTAGGAAAACTTTACTGAGAGGAAAACTTTACTGCTAGGAAAACTTTACTACCAGGAAAACTTTACTGGGAGGAAAACTTTACTGCCAAAAAAAGTTTACTGCCAGGAAAAGTTTACTGCCAGGAAAAGTTTACTGCCAGGAAAAGTTTACTGCCTGGAAAATTTACTGCCAGGAAACTTTACTGGGAGGAAAAGTTTACTGCCTGGAAAAGTTTACTGCGAGGAAAAGTTTACTGCCAGGAAAACTTTACTGCCAGGAAAAGTTTACTGTTAGGAAAACTTTACTGAGAGGAAATCTTTACTGCTAGGAAAATTTTACTACCAGGAAAACTTTACTGGGAGGAAAACTTTACTGCCAGGAAAAGTTTACTGCCAGGAAAAGTTTACTGCCAGGAAAAGTTTACTGCCTGGAAAAGTTTACTGCCAAGAAACTTTACTGGGAGGAAATGTTTACTGCCAGGAAAAGTTTACTGCCTGGAAAAGTTTACTGCTAAGAAACTTTACTGGGAGGAAAAGTTTACTGCCTGGAAAAGTTTACTGCGAGGAAAAGTTTACTGCCAGGAAAACTTTACTGCCAAGAAAAGTTTACTGTTAGGAAAACTTTACTGGGAGGAAAACTTTACTGCTAGGAAAAGTTTACTGCCTGGAAAAGTTTTTTGCCAGGAAAAGTTTACTGTTAGGAAAACTTTACTGAGAGGAAAACTTTACTGCTAGGAAAACTTTACTACCAGGAAAACTTTACTGGGAGGAAAACTTTACTGCCAGGAAAAGTTTACTGCCAGGAAAAGTTTACTGCCTGGAAAAATTTACTGCCAAGAAACTTTTCTGGGAGGAAAAGTTTACTGCCAGGAAAACTTTATTGCCAAGAAAAGTTTACTGTTAGGAAAACTTTACTGGGAGGAAAACTTTACTGCCAGGAAAAGTTTACTGCCAGGAAAAGTTTACTGCTAAGAAAAGTTTACTGCCTGGAAAAGTTTACTGCCAGGAAACTTTACTGGGAGGAAATTTTTACTGCAAGGAAAACTTTCATGCCAGGAAAACTTTACTGGGAGGAAAACTTTACTGCCAGGAAAAGTTTACTGCCAGGAAAAGTTTACTGCTAAGAAAAGTTTACTGCCTGGAAAAATTTACTGCCAGGAAACTTTACTGGGAGGAAATTTTTACTGCAAGGAAAACTTTCATGCCAGGAAAACTTTACTGGGAGGAAAACTTTACTGCCAGGAAAAGTTTACTGCCAGGAAAAGTTTACTGCCAGGAAAAGTTTACTGCCTCGAAAAGTTTACTGCCAGGAAACTTTACTGCTAGGAAAAGTTTACTGCCAGGAAAACTTTACTGTAAGGAAAAGTTTACTGTAGGGAAAAGTCTACTGCGAAGAAAAGTTTACTACCAGGAAAAGTTTACTTCGAAGAAAAGTTTACTGCCAGGAAAAGTTAATTACGAGGAAAAGTTTACGTTGGGGAAAAGTTTACTCCGAGCAAAAATCTACTGTGCCCGCAACGTGTCCTGAGTTAACACGTTGTTTTTATCAATTATGAGGTCACATGAAATCTTCAGTTTACGCAACACCAAATAACTCGATAGAAGAGAAGAGAGAGAAAATAGATATAGAGATAATAGTAGATTTAGAGAGAGAATAGAGATATAGAGTCACGCATCATAGGCGCCGCTGACATAAGGTTGTCAAATATCTCCCTTCCGCCTTTTTGTCTTTTGAATTTCGCGGCTATGTACAAAGCGCTACAGAGCTCGTATCTGGCAATACTATACATAATTTGAAAGGTCTTGACATAACCTACAAAACGACGCTATGCATAATTAGTTTGGATATTGCGTTCAACAGTTATAGACGTGTAAACATGGAGTTCACTAACGCCGAAATTCGCGCTATTTTAAAGTTTTCTTTCGTTAAAGGCAAATCCGCTAGAGAAACGTTCCGTGAGATTAATGGTGTTTTGGGGGATGGTACTCTATCACTTCGAACCGCGGAGGAATGGTTTCGACGATTCAGAGCCGGTGAAAACGACAAATCATGGACTACATCGAGTTAGACCGGCACGTGGCATCTCGTGACATCGCCCAGGAGATGGGAGTTAGTCACCAAACCATTTTAAACCATCCGCAGAAGGCTGGATACAAAAAAAAGCTTGATATTTGGGTGCCGCATGATTTGACGCAAAAAAACCTTCTGGACCGAATCAACGCCTGCGATATGCTGCTGAAACGGAACGAACTCGACCCATTCTTGAAGCGGATGGTGACTGGCGACCAAAAATGGATCACATACGACAATATCAAGCTAAAACGGTCGTGGTCGAAGGCCGGTGAATCGTCCCAAACAGTAGCCAAGCCGGGATTGACAGCCAGGAAGGTTTTGCTGTGTGTTTGGTGGGATTGGAAGGGAATCATCCACTATGAGCTGCTCCCATATGGCCAGACGCTTAATTCTACCATCTACTGCGAACAACTGGACCGCTTGAAGCAGGCGATCGACCAGAAGCGTCCAGAATTGGCCAACAGGAAGAGTGTAGTGTTCCACCAGGACAATGCCAGACCACACACTTCGTTGATGACTCGTCAGAAGCTACGGGAGCTCGGATGGGAGGTTTTATCGCATCCACCATATAGCCCGGACATAGCGCCAAGTGATTACCGCCTGTTCCTGTCCATGGTGAACGCCCTTGGTGGTGTAAAGTTGAACTCAAAAGAGGCTTATTAAAAGTGACTGTCCGAGTTCTTCGCAAATAAGGAGGGGGGCTTCTACGAGGGAGGTATTATGAAGTTGCCGTTTAGATGGAAACAGATTATCGAACAAAACGGCGCATATTTGAACTAAATCCGATCACTGTAACACTTTTTATAAAGCATTGTATAAAGAGCAAAAAAGCGGAAGGGAGATATTTGACAACCTTATAAGAGAACAGCTCACAGGGCGAATCACTCGATCTGACTTAAGTAAAAAGCTTCGCGCTTATACTAGGAACTGTGGCCGTCAGTATGAGCGAAATTTAAATTTATTTTTACTTCAAACTTTAACTCTGAACACAATATCTAAAACGACAACAACAAGCTCGCACGTGTTACAACAACAAACAATAGGGTCGAATTGAGGGCCGGCGCGGCGTCTACTTCTACTACTCTCTACAGTTTGATATTTCATCGTACTTGGTTTTATTAGGTTTTATTTTTCATAAATTTTAGAAACTTCATATACTTTGTTATACCTTGTCGGATAGGTATTGAAATCAAGTACTTATTTATATGCTATATTCGTGTTCTTTTTAATTTTTTTTTAGATGAAATAAAAATTTTAGTAAAAGACGTGTTACTGTCACGACTTTCAAAGAACTTTACTAAAAAAAATTATCTTCTAAGTGATGATTATTAATTTAATTTAATTAAACAGTGGTTAAACAATAATTATTAAAACTGGTGTAGAAATAAGTGAGAAATAACATCATCAAATATTTTCCTAGAACATCGAGATAAATTTGAAAAATATATTAAAAAAATATATATATTAAAAAAAATTAATATCTCTAGTATCATTGATTTTAGATGAGGTATTCCATAGGTATATAGATAGGATACGAGCTATACTTTAGCCCTGACAGATCTTTTACACCTATTACATATCACCCTGTATATATACATTACGCTAAAACATCGCCATGGTTTTTATGAGGACAATATTGAAAATGAGTTCAGTTTCCTAAAGGTTTTATATGCTACATATTTATTTACTGGTGTCGAATAGTTGAATAGTAATATCGATGAATTGAAAATCATATGGAAGCTAGCAGATAATTGTTAATATGCAAAAATGTATTTTATACGTTATTAAATAAATAAAATTGCTTAGTAACAAACCGGATGTATGAGATTTTAACATTTTGTAACGTATATTGCATTCTGATGCGTTTAAATAAATATTTATACGATCGCGAAGCTTCAATATTTGCCGATTTGGCAACGGACGGTTCGTATACATATTTTGTAAACTAAATGTTTATTCGTTGAATAAATTAATATAAAATATTACTGATCCTATAATATTTCAGATCCTGTTAAGTGGTACATCCGAACCCTGTTGCCGGAGACCGTCTAGGCCGGTACCACCGCAGCGCCTATTTCTGCTGCCAAAAAGTAGTGTACAAACTTTACTGTGTTCCGGTTTGAAGGGCAATTTAGCAAGTGTAATTACTAGGGTACCGAGATACAACATCATGTGTCTCAGGCGACGAGCGCAATGTGGAGCAGTGCACACCATCTTAACCAGCGTCACGTCGATTATAAAAACATGAAAAATCTAATCTTCTCTCGTTTATTTATTTCATTTCCTGTGCTTTGTAAACGCAAGTTTATTACTAATTGTGCGAATACGCGTTGACTTCAAAGTCGAGGAAAATTGAACATGAGCTCTTTGAAAACTTTCCGCTGTTGTTCATTAATACTGAAAGAAGAATCGAAATAGTTTTAAACTCGAACCAACCCCCGAGCGAACGAACAACGCCCGCTGAATGTTGAGATCAGACTATAACAACAAAACAACGGATGTATTTCCAACAGAAAATTCCAGTACAAAATGTAAAGAAGTAGATTAATATGAAGTTACAAACAAAGGTGAACCTGGTAGATGTGAAGAAGTGGTTTAACGATATAAAGAAGTGGACCGGGTTTAAATACCATCACTTGAAAAGAATAACTGAGGATCGAATTGGGTTTCTCAACTTGATCCCCAAACTTCAGTTTGAAGAGGATACCTAATGATTCATTCGATCAACGTTTTGCCAGTATATATCAAAATTCAATGGTAGAATAATTTATATATATAGGAGACATTCAGAGATTCATTGACTCTTCACGAGATCTCCGAAACCAATAAACATGGATACCAAATTTGATAGAGATAGCTTCAGTTATTTAGAGCTCAGCTAAGAACAGATTTTACTAAATTCTTTCCCCGAAAGGAGTTACGAGGGTGTTAGTAATGGGAAGGGGCTCGAAGGCGGAAAGATGTCCTATGATGAAGGTATATTTCTGACAAATTTCAAGTCCAATTCTTTACTATGACCAAAGCGAGAGAAAAACAACTAGTAAGTAAATAAGTGAAATAAATTGATTTCCTTTACATACAGTATTTGTTCTTTTTGTCTCTATAGAAGGCTTTTATCTATAAAGACCTATACCTGAAATTAAGGTAATATTGCTAAGATTATTGATAGTATAAACTATTATTGATAATAAGTTGAATTTGCTAATAATTTTTTTTTTGTTGACTCAACAAATGCTTGGTGATATATGTCTTCTCTCTGTATACATTTTTGATTCATTATTTTTTTATATAAGGATTACACATGTAATAAAAAAAGGCGGCTATTAGTATATCTAAAAACAAGTACGTTAGTGTCTCCTGGGCCCAATATTATCTATTACTAAATTACTTAAAGTATGCCATTCAAAGTACCATTTAAAGTACCGTGGAAGATCGAAAATTGATCAGTAGTATGTACATTTTTTATATATTTTTATACTGAACTCATCATGGTGTTAATAAGTTAAGGTTTATATATTAAAACAAAAGCTTACTTTCAATTTCTCATACGGTAAGCAACTTTGAAACTTCCCTTTCGGAATGGGATTAATTTTTGAAATAACTTTTGCAAGAGCATATGATATAATATACGAGGATCCGAAAGGAACAGAGATAAAACAACGCGGGCGATGAATTTCAACGAGTTACTGCGAAAATGTCGATTTAAAATCAAAAGTTAAACCAGTCAAAATGATTGTAAATGTAACATATCTAACAATGATCAAGTGTATAAATATTATATTACTTAAATCTAGTAAGGGTTACTTTATTATTTGTCAGTATAAAAGCTGCCGAAAATACCAAAACATACGTCTCTGGTTCAATTCGGAGGTTAAAGCAAAATTAGTGTTATTAGGGTCTTTTTGAACCGGATGGGATACTACTCTGGTACTCTATATAACGCATCGACGAAAAAGATCTAGAAAAAATAGGTTACCAAAGATTTGTCTAGATTAATACACGACTTAACTTTTTTTTGGCCTTAGACTTAAAATTATAACTATTCATTTTGGTGGTACTCTCAAGGAACGCTAATTAGGTCTCTTCATTTTGTTTAATATTCTCGTGTTTAATTAAAGCACTAAGAGAAACGATGAGGCTTTCATTATGATATTTTAAAAAAAAAAACAAATTAAGCATCTGTTAATTATAACGCGGCAGTTTAACCTTCGGAGTTAACTTCTCTATAAACATTGTTAGTGTATATCCGCGAATTAAAAAAAAACCAGGGACAGTAACATGGGTAGTAATTTACTGAGCAATATAAAGTCCATCAAATGTAAAGATATTTTTAAATGTGGCACTAAAGGTGGATGCTGAATGTATCATGGAGAGAGCATAGGGTCAATTCTTCTATCACAAAAGAACTCAAAATTGTTATACAACCTTCAACCATCTATCCTCGTCGGACACGAGGAAGAAGAAGAGAAGAAAGAGCGATGAATAGAACCAGACGATCACCTGATGGTAAGTGATTCGCCTGCCCATGACAATGACACATACAGTATTACATCTCGTTCGTCTCCATGAGAAATAAATCTTGTTACTACAGCAACATTTGACCTCAGCTCCATTTCACTAACTACAGCGCCCTATAAACTGGGATACAGTAATGTTTCATATGACACATGTTCCTTTTTGTCGGAGACTAGTTAGATTGGTACCACCACAGCCCTTTCTGATGCTGCTATTCTGATGCGACCTATATTTCTGATGTCAAACAGTAACGTGTAAACATTCGAAATTTAAAGGAGCTGTGGTTAGTGGAATTACTGAGGTAACAAAACTTAACATCCTATGTTTCAAGCGACGGAAATAATGTGGTGATGTGTATACTATTTTCACTAGCGCCATGTTGTTATGGACAGGCGTATCACTTACCATTACGGAAACGTTTCGTTTCGTCGTTTTGTTGAAAGAAAAAAAGATTTCAAGTCTCACCACCCCAGCAATTTCACTAGCTACAGCTCCCTCCTATTTGGCGACAGAAGTAGGAGTCGCGGTGGTACACACCAAGAGCACCCATTTTAACGTGATCGTAATATTAAAAACTGGATAAAGATTTCGGGAGCAATCTCCAGTTATAAAGATCAACAAAAATTAAGATAATGAAATAACAAAGGGGACTCCCGATGACAAGAAATAGGAACGCCTTTCGGATTCCGATTTATTTATGTCAATGTTTCCTTAGATTGATGGATTTCTCATAATACAATATTTGCTGAAAGGAAATATTTCGTCGTAAAAGCGAGATTAATTTCTAATATTTCATTTTTATTGAAATATACAGACGGTATTGACCTTCATCATTGTTACGTTGATGAAGCCTATGTCTTCGTTCATGTTCATAGCATACTTGTTGTTTTTCTTAATTGAGACCTATAAATAGAATCAGTAGTAAGCAGAAAAGTTAATTTAAAGATATACAAATAAAGAAGTAGTCTTATTAAAGAAAATTTACTTTTATTATTTAGAGAAGCAATAGGACTTATACATAGTAAAGCGGCAGTAGTAGACCTGGAACTTTAAGATAATGTGATTCCATAAAGATCCTACTTACAAAAAATATTGTAACATCCAAATTTAAAAAGTCTATATCTTTATTTAGACATTGCAAGAAATTCTATGAGAGAGGAGAGGAGATCAGCACCTGCGTGAGGAAATCTATCAGTTTGAGAAATAACTGCTTTAATGAACATCAGACATTTGCCAAGTGAGTCCTAGTGGGAAAAGGACACAAATTGACCTGTTCACACTTATCCCAATATTTCTTTCTTCAATAACAAAAATGGGTTATAAACTATTAAAGGTGCATGAGTGTTAAAATAAGCTTTTATATAAATATATAATCTATACAAACAAATATTGATCAGAGTTAAAATGAACAGCTCTTTCAGAATATCTGAAGACCATCTTATGCAAGGCACGATTATGAATTTAGCTCTCTCAAGGCTCGGAGATCGTGCGGAGAATTGATTTCCAGCCGCAAAATGAATGTAACATTGAATAATGTATATATTCATTTGAATTTATTAAATCTGTTATTTTTTACTCTGCCCTTTATGTTTTAGTCTCTTATCTAAATAATGAGGTAGATAAATCATTTACTAGACACATCGCTGGTATTGTGCAAACATTACCGTGGGACAAGGTTGAATATTCTAAGACTGTGTATTTTGTGAATACTCTAAATGATGTTTCATTGTTATAAAACAAAATTTTAATTAGACTAACTAAAGTTATAAAAGACGAGATAAATTACGGGCAAAGGAATAGTTAGTAGAGATTGTGGCTTGCCCTCAAAGTTTATGAAATATTTTACTTCTTTGTTTTCTTTTATCTGAACGATTTAGATATGCCCCTTGAATATTCTCCGAGGGAGATATATTGATAAAGATGGATAAGAAGACTGCAATGAATGTTATTTATAAGTTAGCGATAGGCTTGTTTTTTTAAGAGCAAGTAATATCTTTACTTTTATGCTACTATCATATTGTAAATTTACCGCCTTAACAGCAGTGACGAGTTCCGACTGTCAATATACAAGAGCAGCAATATTCTGAACAAGCAAGTTTTATCAACCATGGACTGTCATTTAGAACCATAAAATTGAGGTAAAGTATTAGCAGAATATATCTCTGATTACTATAACCTAGCTCTATATAAGTAGCTCGCTGGCCTAATGGTTAGAGCGTGCGGCTTTCATTCCGAAGGTCGCGGGTTCAAACCTCGGCATGTACCGATGACTTAAAAATTTAAGTTATGTACATTTGTGAACTTTAGTTACAACAGCGAGATACAAAAAAAACGGTGAAGGAAAACATCGTGAGGAAACCCGCACACTGATATCATCTTTGTGTGTGTGTGTGTGGTGGTCCCAATAAAGTGGCAACAGGTTCGCCCCCTGTTACATGGGACCTAATCTGACCACATCTGGCGAAATGTGGGTGGTTTATTCACCTCTGCCTACCCCTACTGGGAACAAGGCGTGACTATATAAAAAAAAAAAAAAAAACCTGTTTTAGATTTATCCTTACATTATATAACCCTCACAGCGTATAAGAATGAAAACCGTGGCTTTTGATCCATTGGCGGTATGATCTTGAATAATTTATACGAAAAGGCTATTAAAACAAAAAGTCTACTTTGCCTATTAAAAGTGTAATCTTCTTAATTAATATATATCGCTGGAGAGCTTTTCAGTTCAGAATGTTTATTAAAGCTAAGCACCGTAACTGTTTCAGCGCGTTTAATTCCTGAATCGGTCGGATTACGGCTGTTACGGAACGTCGGCTTGAATGCTTTATGCTTTACGGCGGCTCCAACAACCTGAAAGTAGATTGCCTATTAACCTTCAGTGAGACGACATTGATCGGGCCCCCCCAACCGGGACATATTGGCACCGTTAGATCCTTTTTAATCGAACTTATACTTCATGCCCGCAAGGGATTAAATTTATCCGAAATTAAAAGGATTTCTTTAATGATGTTAGAGCTGATATTGATCAACTCCAAGATACAGGTGGAAGAGACAAAAGGAATTATTACAATATACGCATCTATCATGAATTAGAAGACAGAATCCAACCTCGAACTTCTGCGTTAGCAAGTTTCTAAACAAAGGTTTCTTTAACGCTAAACATATGAAAGAAACAAATTAATCTGTTTACTTATTGTACACAATATTTGATGTAAATATACAATAGCGACAAACAAACACACATATCATTCTTATATCCTCATATTATTCGACGAAGCGTCGAGATGAGAGAAACATCCGACAACATGAGGTAACACAACTGACCAATATAACTTCATTGTCTTGAGACATATGATCATCATCATCAGGTGCCCTCTTCAAACTGAAGTTTGACGTTCAGAATGAGAAAACCAATTCGATCCTCGGCTATTCTTTTAACTGATGGTATTTAAACCCGGTCTATCCCTTTATATCAGAGGTTATGTTAAGTCTCATACGTACCTCAGTAATTTCACTAACAACAGTGTCCATCAAACCGGAACACAAAATTTGCATCATACTGTTTGGCTGGAGAAATAGGCGCTGCTGTGGTACCTACCTAGACGGTAACCAGCAACAGAGATCTACCACCAATGAAGTATGTGACACGATTGAGTACATCAACTTGAGGAATAAGAGAAATCCAGTTACTTCAGTAAATAATGTGAGAATTGAAATTATTTGCAAGAGTATTTTTAGAGTAGTTTTTATCATAGTTTTCTAGTATAGTATATTTTCTTCTTCTCTTGTTTATCTTTGCGGTTATACCTAAGTTTTCAAGCAGTTTTTTTAAGCATACAAAGCGACAAGATAAGCTAGTTCTTGTTCTAGTGGTAAGTAATACGTCAGTCCATAACAATGTGGCGCTAGTTTCAATAGTGTACTGCACCACATTGCGTTTATCGCCTTGAGAAATAAGATGTTAGGGAAATAACTGGAGTAATAAGACTCGACATCTTATATCATCAGACTAAGGTACCTCCCGTCTCATTTCATACACAAAGCACATAAATATTATAACTCCTGTTAACTTATAAAATATTTACGATGCCCTTTCGTATAACAAAACACCGTAAATCTACTAAGGATTATAATAAAACATGCTTGGGCACCGTGTAATTGGTTTTCACACGAAATCCTGTTTGAAAAATAAAACCTAACCCAAAAGTTAACCTTTCAACTGTCAATCGCGTACGTGTGTGGAATTAAGGACATACGTAAGATAAATAAAAGTCAATTTAACTTTTTGATTGAGAGCGGCGAACCGTGATCATCATCATCATTAGCCGATAGACGACAATCGCTGCTGTACATAGGTCTCCCCTAAAAATCTCCATATACAGACAGCATGGCTTCCGATACTGTTGGGCATTAGAGGCTGTTGTATGTAGGAGTTCGTATGGAGGGATTTGGGCCAGTTCCCGTCACCCTGGCTCAATGAGGGCTGGTGGGAGCCAGAGCCTCGTTTGTTGATTAATTGACGAGCAGGTAAGGTTAGCTTGAATCCCCTGATATTATTTGTACCTCGATTTCGAAATGAAAAAAATCTTAAACCACCGCCCCGGTAGAATGTTACAGTTGTACACTAAATCTGCGTTATCTTCGATCCTTTCGTTCGCAATTTCTTCACTTGTATCTTTTAAAATTATGCAAGTTAACTTACACAGTTTATATACGATTACTAAGGCCATATATTGTACTTTTTTTATATCACTAGTACATAAGAAGAAGCACAGAAGTAAATCAAACGGCAAAAGAATCAGTTACTACTTTATTCAATGAACAACCAATGACTTATGTGCATTTTACTTATCTCAAGTACTTAATTATACTTTGTACTTTAATATAGTTCAAATTCTTACTATAGAACTATTAAACTAACACGTAAAAGTACGTAAATCATTTTTAAATAATATTTCAACTTAATTAAATCTTTTTTAATAATCTTCAAGTGCTTGAAACATAAATTAAGCGAGAAGCCTAAGATAATACCGAGGAATCTTTTTAAAGTGATTAAGTGAGTCGGACTCAAGCAAATGGCTTTAGGGATGTTAAAAAATTGCCCAATTATTTAATTTCCAAGATCTAAACTTAACTTGTTAAAAAGTAATCCGAGCGGGTCTTCTAAGGATTCGTTTGCAAAATGTCATTTGTTATGTTCGAATGGGGCTCGCAATTTGTTTGAGGGTAGAAAAGGGAGCTGCGGTATTAACTTTTTTTTTGCTTCCACTGGGGAAAAAGACTTAGCTGCCCTCTCGGGGAAACAATAGTTTATATCAGGATATATCAGACTTGCACAGACAAGTATAGAACCTTGAAACTGATTTGACAGATATCCTTGTAACCGGTATACAGGGAAGGTACTCCTTTTTCTCTTTTTGTATAGCGCCTTCCTTAATAACCCCTATAACTTAAGTTCTTATAACAAATATATACAAATAAACTATATTAACTGTATTTTCTAATTTATTATCTTTCTTACTAACTTTTAAAAAAGTCGTCGTTTAATAGGATAATGAACGTAGGGTAAGAGATTATGATGTAAAGCTCCGAAAGCGTACGGTTTCCTATTCTACGAAACTTTTTTAGCTCTTGATTAATATTTCATCTGAAAATCATTTAGTCTTCATAATCCGTACCGTAGGTTTCTTTTTATGATAGAAGAGTAAAATATATTTACTTCGATGTATATACCATAAGTGAATTATACTACGATTCTTTGTAGTATAATTCAGTTTAATTTTTTTTTTCATATAAAAGCTGTAACGGAAGGATTAAGTTTTTATATGTTGAAAGATCTTTAGTAAATAAATAAACAGTTTTGGAATAAAGAAATACAGACACTGTATCAGTATTGCGTTTAATTAACTGAAATGTGGGCCAATCGGAAATAACCTCCGGCTTGGGTTAGCTTGGGCCATCGCTTTTTACCGATTGATCGATATTCAGAGAGTTTTATATCTTTCCGATGCCTATAATTTTGAGTAAAGTAAATGAATAAATAAGCCTTTATTTCCACTGTAGTCTAAACTATTAAAAATCGAAAAAAAAATATTTATATATAACTTACATACAATAACTTTTTGTTACAGAGGAGACATAGGCCTCTCTTAGTTCTCTCTATTACTCTCGGTATTTCTCATCCATTTCGATCCTTGTTTTTTTATGAAAATGTCTCACTATCTGCCATCCGTCATCCTCAGCCGACAGACGTCCACTGCTGGACATATGTCTCCTCCAAAGATCTCCACAGCGATCGCTCCCGCATTGCTCGCATCCAATGGGTTCCCGCGATTCTCACCAGATCGTTGGTATACCTTGTGGTAAGCCTTCGAATACTACGTCTACCGGTACACAAACGCCATTCGAAGGCCATACTGTTCCATTGGCCGTCAGTCCTTCGAGTTAAGTGCCCTGCCCACTGCCACTTAAGCCTAGCAATCTTTTGGGCTATGTTGGTGACATTAGTTCTTCTGCGGATCTTCACATTTCTGATTCGATCGCGCAGAGAAACTCGGAGCATAGCCCTTTCCATTGTCCTTTGGGTGACTTTGAGCCTTTTTATAAGGCCGATAGTAAGGAGCCACTGGCAACAGGTTCAAGGCTTTTGTTTTTAGACACTGCGGTATCTGAGACGAAATGATACTGCGTAGACTTCTGAACGCAGCCGTTGATTGACCTCTTAGACCACGATGTCATCAGGAAATCTAAGGTGGGTCATGTACTCGCCGTTTATATCGATGCCAAGCCTTTCTTGCTTTTTTATTCCCTCTCGGTGACTCAGTTGCTTATCAACGGATAATTGATTACTACGTAAAAGAGGAAGAAATCGGATTATACATTTATAACGGTGGACTTTATAAGGCGAATAACCAAACTTCTCGACGTACTCCAAAAAACAAGTCTGCAGATCAAGCGACGGCAGATTGACTAAGGTAAAATAATCAATTTCTCATATAATATCTAGTGATGTAATGAAGTTAATCTTGTTGGAGTAAAGATATAAGTGGTGGTATATGTCTTAGTCGCAGTTGTAGAGCGTTTAATTGGCGTCGCTTTAAACTGCTCAAATGAATACTATTTCAAACATGAACGTACTTCGTGTTTACCGACTATAATCCTATTTGAACTGCGAACCGTGCATAAACTTCGCTAAATTTAATTACATGGTATTACGCCATAAATTCATAACAAACCATGCAATTAGAGATTAAATAAATCTTCAGCTCTGCGGCTAAACGCCACCATTAAACGTTCATAATGAGACTTCGTGATATGAAGAAGTTTATAAACACGAAACTAAGTAATAGATTATCAAACGTATTAATAACTCTCACTATTATTTGTTAAATTTATATGAAAAAGTACACAAGTTTACCAGTATAACTGTTAAGTAAAAAACTAAATTCTTTTGCCTGTCTCTCTGTTTATTTGTTCCAATTAATCTTCGCAATTAGTATACAAGTTTTGTTAAGATACTGAAATATAATTGAAGAGAATCAACCCTTTCAAAATGTACTACAAATCCAATATTTCATCATTCAACTGCTTGATTTTTTATCGATAAATCTATCATCAATCTATGTATTGATCGATGTAACTCTGAACCACAACGCCCTTCTTTGTACATGAGGTAGCAGATTATACCTAATACCTTACAGCAAGTCATATAATTAAAGAAACTTTGCGGCAATTCAAATTGTTCTCCGCCTGAACTTGCGCATACTTTTACAAAACTTGAAATTAGATAAGTTGAAAACGAATGACTCTTCTGTTTTCGTGTTTAGTTGAAAAAAAAGTTACTGCCAAATTCTAGATTATAGGTATCTAGGCGACAGAAATAAGCTGTAGACGGAATATTCAATTGTTTATATAATGCAATAATATTTAAGTGTGTTATACGTCACCTCTTTAGGGGTGTAAGAGTTTCCGGAAAACATCTCATGGGATCCAAGCCAATCTCACCTGCTCGTGGTGAACCCAGCTAATCGACAAACGAGGCTCTGGCTCCCACCAAGCCGCATTGGTCCAGCGTCGTGCGAAATGGCCCAAATCCCTCCTACCAGATTGATTTGGGAATCATTGAAGAAGGCCTATGTCCAGCAGTGGCTGTCTATCGGCTGATGATGATATAAAATCAATGTCAAGGCTAAACGTAGTACAGAATTGAACTCTTTTGCATGCATCATCATCATCAGCCGATAGACGTCCACCGCTGGACATAGGTCTCCACCAAAGAACCCTACATCGATCGATCCCACCCTGTCCGCCTCCAGCGGCTACGTGCGATCCTCAGTCGTGTGTACAGGGTGGTTTGGATGTATACCACCAATCAAATCACCAGAAGAGATCACATTTATTGATGATTTATATTTCCGAAATCGGCGAAATTGGACAATATATTTTCGAGCGATAAAGGTTTTTTTCGATCCAGATTTATGACGGGGGTGTTATTTTCGAATTTATGAGAAACTTTTTGTTATTGTGGAAGTTTACAATGTCTCTTGTGGTAATGATTTAATGGTTATTAATGGTACTATATCACTATTATCATGTAATAGAGATACCGTAATAAATTTTAAATAAATTGCTATGAAATAGAGGTCTGAAAGTTGTTCCACTGACAGTAAAATTGAGGAGCAAAAGGTTAGCGTGGAACACGAACAAAAAGATTAATGAGGATGAACGTGTATGGTTATAAGGGTAGAGGAAGATCGAAGAAAGTGTGGATGGATTGTGTGAAAGATGACATGTGCAAGAAGAGTGTGAATTCAGATATGACGACTGATATAGGATATGGAAGAGAAGTACATACTGTGCCGACCTCACATAGCTGGGAAGAAGGGCAGGAGGAAGAAGAAGGAATAAAATAGAATATCCTTCATGCTTTACACTTTAAGATTTTTTTTATAAAACACAGGATGACTCATTGACTGTCAAAAGACCTAATAGCAATCATACAGAGCTATTTTTTAAAACTTTGTTAGTTTAAATGGACCAAAAACAATTTTTTTTTTTCACAAAAAATCCCTTAGAGAAATAAATTTTCCGGCTATGAAAAATTTTCAATATTTTATCTTAAATTATAAAGAAAACTAAGATGAATCTCATTAATCATATTATTTTTAATCCCTTGACAGACTCCGATGGATGTAACATCAATTTTGTATGTTATATCTTTATGATATAATATTTTATATATCAAAATTATGACGTATGAACTGTTTAACATATGTATAAATAATTTTTAGGATTTCCTATAAGATTACATCTATATACTATCCTTACTAAATACATCACAGTACATGAGAACAGCTTGATCCAATTTCTCCACAACAGATCTTCGTTTATTTTCTATTTTATATACATCGTCAACTCCACACTTTCCGATTCACTCGTCACATATCAGTAAGATGCTTTTCTAGGATATTTACACTACACATTACTCGTGTGCGACGTGTTAGAAAATCCTCCATCTCCACTTTATCATTCATGTGCTGTAAAAGATTGCGAAGGAACAACTCTAGATGAATGCGCAGTATTTCCTATGATATTTACTGTCTTCCTGCACTTGCCAACTTACATACAGGCCTGGATAGTAAAGCACTTACTATCAGGTTACTGGATGTAGGTTTCTGTTGCCAGAAACCATCTAGGTGCCACCGTAGCATATTTTTCTGCCGCCTTACAGATCTGTGCTAAATAATCTTTAATTTTCAATTCGAAGAGTATTGAAGCTAATAAAAATTAAAAAACAGCGAGGTTTAGTTTCTTGTGGCTGTAAGCGACGAACACAACATCCTTGTTTCGTTGGTTCATCGTATAAAAAAAAAAATGACAGTTAACACGCTGTAGAAGTAAAACTTTGTATTCTGATTCATGTATAAAAGAATGAGTATCACTTCAGCGCCTGTTTCTGTCGCCTAATCGCAGTGTGTAAATATTAGTGTTCCGGTTTGAAGAGCGCTGTAGCTGGTGTAATTACTAGGGTAACAAGACCTAACACCTTATGTCTCAGGCGATGGGCGCAGTGTATTGAATAGCTCATCAGCCTCGTTACAATAAGTGGGCGTATCACTTACCATCAGGTGAACTGCCCGCTCATCTAGTCTCTTCTTTAAAAAATAAATGTATACATTATGGAAGAGATAAATAGAGAGATAGAGCAAATGGTCGACCAAGTTTTTTTTATTAATTGAAGAGGGAAAGAGCGAATGATAGATAAATTGAAGCACCTAAAATACCATTTCAGTAAAAAGAGTATTTCTTTGATTAAACTTAAAAAAAATATAGGGGTCCCGCACAACAACTCGTCGTGCTCGTGGTGCACCATGCTAATCAACAAACGAGGCTCTGGCTCCCACCAACCTGCATTGGGTCAAAGTGGTGGGAAATGGGCCAAGTTCACCTATATGAACCCATATAAACGACGGCCCCTGGTGCTCGCTGATACGGGCAGCGCGGAACCGATGTTGTGGGCATATTTGGAGACGGCCTATGTATAGCAGTGGAAGTCTATCGGCTGATGATGATGATGATGTACAACATCCAGGTACAGCTGTGTAACATAAAAAGGAAACGAAGGATATAAGACTATAAAGAAACGCATTTTATCTCCATCTCTCACAGAGTGAACGCTATAAGTATAGTTGTCTCTTTCCGTTACACTTTTTCGTTTCATAAAATCCTATTTATATATTTAAAGAAGTTTTATAAAAAAAAAACAGTTTAGGCTTCAAGATTGTCCTATATTCGTAACGTGTGCTTATTGCCTTGAAACACAAAGTGGTACATTACCATTAACTGGAACACAGTAACGCCTGCAAACTAGTACTTGGAGTTAGACGCGTTGTAGAAGCCTAGATGTTCTTGGACGCTATGGCGGTACAACTTGATGGTCATGGTAGATATGTTCATACCGATTCATTGCTATTGTGTTTTTTTTTTTATTTTGTCTACACAAAAACTTTCTATGTAAATATATTAGTATTTTAAATCAAAACAATTCATAAATTTATTTGTACTTTAACATATAAATTTTTTTTTTTTTTCCAATCACGTGAAAACTAGTGAAGGTATCGATATGATGCGGTATGATTTGTAGACGGTTACAGGCTGAATTTCATAGACACTTCATCATTTTATGATTAATTAGCTTTTAATAAACATTTTCACTTCGTATTATTTATACGGTTGCTATGGTAACGGCTATAGAATCCTTTGCGGTCTAATTATATAGCGGCCAATCGAGGGAGCCGGGAATAGCTAGTGTTGATATATTAGGGGGACCGGAAAGTAATGTCGTTTTCTTACGCTAAATACAAACATACATTTTTAACGAGTCTTTATTTTTAATCAATGATGTATTCCCCATCATTGTCAATAACCTTTTGCCATCTAGTGAGTAAATTTTCAATCCCTGATCGATAAAAATTAATTGGTTTTTCGGCAAAATATCTAGAGATGGCATTTTGGATATCATCCAAATTTGCAAATGTTTTGCCACTTAAAAAGTGTTGCAGCGCTCGGAATAAGTGGAAATCCGATGGTGCAACATCGGGCGAATATGGTGGATGAGGCAGCACCTCCCACCCCAATTCATTAATTTTTTCTAGAGTTCGCCTTGCGCAGTGCGGTCTTGCATTGTCATGTTGGAGAATGACGCCTTTTCGGTTGACAATCGCTGGCCACTTTTCAATTAAAGATTGATTGACTCGCTGCAATTGTTCGCTGTAGAGGTCTGCAGTAACAGTTTCTCCAGGTTTCAGTAATTCAAAATGAACAATGCCGCGAATACTCCACCAAACACACAAAAGCGCTTTTTTGGGGTGTAAACCTGGCTTAGCAGTACTCCGAGGGATTTCATTTGGAGAGAGCCACTGCCTTTTGCGTTTTGGGTTATCATACAGGACCCATTTCTCATCTCCTGTGATCAAGCGATCAAAAAACGCTTCTGTGTTGTGTCGTTGAAGCAATAAGTTGCATGTGATTGATCGGTTAGCCTTATTCTGTTCGGACAGATTATGCGGGACCCAAACACCTGCTCTGCTTACTTTTCCAATCTGCTTCAAATGTTCTTGGATGGTCGACCAAGGTTTGTTGAGACTGTTTGACAATTCCTCGATCGTCTGACACGGATTTGCTTCCACTTCCGCCCTTAACACGTCGTTGTCTAACGCTGATGGTCTTCCTGATCGATACGAGTCGGAAAGATCAAAATTACCCGATTTGAACTTGGAAAACCACCTTTGGCATTTACGAATGTCCAGTGCATTTGGATAAACATCGCAAATGTTTTTGGTAGCAACTGTTGCGTTATTTCCCTTGCGAAACTCAAAGAGCATGCAATGCCGGATGTGTACCTCTTCTGGTATTTGGCTGGCCATTTTACCCAAAATTACAAAAAAAAATTGTAATTCAATTGTCTATAAGTAAAGAAATCACTATAACCTCACAATGTCTTTGGTACGCCTCTGAACAAAACAATGAGCTGACAAATGACAATCAAGTATTGGCATGCGCAGAAACGACATTACTTTCCGGTCCCCCTATTATATTGAATCTTGATGTACGAATTTGGGAATAACGATATTTTATGAGTCGCTCTGACGTTGATATATGTTTGTGGAAATGATTACAATTTTGAATTTATTTGCGTTACTGGCAATAATATTAGTACATAAACATGATTTATTGTTACATATATTACCATTGAATGATACCAAAGATCGGGCAAACTGGAATTCCTTAGAAGAGGCTTTATCTAACGGTGGTTAACTGAAGCTTATTTTTTTATGTAACTTGAGTTCAATTTCCAAAAACGATGAGTACTAATGAAGCTGTGGTTAGCTCATCCAGATTAATCAGGCTCTTATATATTTTTAGCTGGATCATTATAAATGTCAAATACTACCTCTTTTGTGGTAAGTCTCCATTGCCGGAGACAGTCTAGCTACAACCACCCGCAGCTCTTATTTCTGCTACCAAACAGTAGTGTGCAAACATTACTGTGTTCTGGTTTAAAGAGTGTTGTAGCTAATGAAGGGTGTAAGGGATTCCGCCTAAGATCTTACGGAACCCAAGTCAACCTCATCTACATGCGATACATCTTGCTGAATAACAGGCAAGGCTCTGACACCACCAACACACACTGGGATAGCGTGGTAGACTGAGGCCCAATTGCCTCAATGAAGCCTTTAGAGATTTTTGGGGAGGATGTCCAGCAGTAGACATCTATCAGCTGATAATGCTTTGGTTTTTTAAGATGATAATCTCAATATGGAATCATTATTACAAATCTGTATATATATATAAGAGATTCATCTGTAGAGACTGATCATGATATCTTTGGAACCATATAGAGACTCGAATTTTGGTAGGAATATTCCTTTTGCCGAGTATAGTCAGGATTTAATAAAATGTTATATTACGACCAGCAAAATAGGCGAGGAACAAACTAGTATCAATATTAACAGAACTATTAAATCGCAGTTACTTTGTGATATAAAGATTCTTCTCCTCTGCTGATTCAGATTTACTTTCGTGTAACTAGGATAAATTGCAATAATTAAACATCGGCAAATATGAACTGTTTATTGTTATTAAAATTGCAATTATTGTACTTATATTTAATCGTGTAAAATGACGCGCAGTGCTAAAGTAAATATAACCGATGCAGGAGTAAACAATCTTGATCCTCTCCCTTGGTGTAGCTCAGCCAAACTTTCGCCTGCAATAATAATGATAAATAAATATTCACACGCTAATACAAAACAACAACAGCTCAACATATAAACGGTGGATTACTTTATAGTTTTGTTGTTCATAGTGTTGTTCAGTAAATAATAAAGCTCGTAGACAAGTGTTTATTGTAAATCACCTTATAATAAGTGATAAGTGTACGCATAACAACAAGGAGCTAGTTAGGATGACATATAGAGAAATATTTCGCTCGCCGCTTTGAACATAAGATTTTAGTTTTATTATCCCCGTAATTTAATTACCTACAGCGCCTTTCAAACCGGAACACTCGCAACTCTTTGGTAGCAGAAATAGGAGCTGCACTGGTAACTACGTTCATAGTCTCCGGCAACAGAGACCTACCCAACAGTACTCTTTATGAGTTATAAGGGTTGATCCTGTTAATCAAAATCTCCAGAAGCACACTTGATTGACAGTGGAAGATATGGTTTAAAATGATATACCCCAATCCTTCTGTTTAACGTTTGTGATCAAAAATATGATACAAATGTATATTACCTTTGATGACGTGCAGCATCACATTCGCTGGTGGTAGTGTCGGTGGTGGAGCGCGGGCTACACTGCAGGAATAGCGCCCAGCGTCATCAGCGCGAACCCTCGCCACTCGCAGAACCGAATTCGCGCCGTTCACACCGAACTCAGTGCGAACACTGTGCACAAACACAATTTGATCATTCAGGTACCTTAGGGACCATCAGAAATGACTGACTTCGTTAAACCCTTAGTAAGAGTTTCCTGATTCTATTTCAGGGTCTGTTACGGTGGAGTTTAAGTTCCAGTTATATTTTTTGACCCTCATTTTCTATCATCACCTTCGTACTTTATGAGACCAAGAGTCAACACACTTGACCACCTTCCACCTTATATATAATATTATGAGGGTTTCAAATACAGACGTTTTTAGGGGTTGGTGACGTCGCATTTCCATTAAAACTGTTCTTCATTTAATGTGCTGGTATCAATACTATATTTTACTTAGAAAATCACTAACCTTATACCCCCTCTAGTTGTGTCGTCATTCAGTAAATAATCCCTCCGGTGCCACAGCAGAGATGGTCCTCCTTCCATCCGAAGACCTCTCACTTCGCAACGCAGCGCCACGGTGCTGCCAATCTCGCATACTTGCTCCGACACCACCGCACCAGCTCCGTCCACAATACGGACTGACACTTCTGTGTAATATATATTCTGTATAATATATATTATATATATATATATATATGTAAAAATAACTACTCATTCATACTTTATTATGAAAACACGCAGTAAATTTAAGAGGGAGTAAGTTTCTACTCATATTAATAGAGCGATAGTAAGAATGTCTACACAAAATTACATACACTACGTTTATATCCTTAATATATAAGAAGTTACTTCCCGTTACCGCAGTAATATATATTGATAAATGCGCTTTTAAAATGTAAAATGTTCCTCCTCACCTACCGCAGCATCTCCTCGTTTGAGGTTTCTAATAAAGACTTGAAAAAGATGAGACTTTCTACAGCTCTATTCAAACAAGAACTAAATTGATCTTAATACATTACTGGTTGGTAGTAGAAATAAGCACTGCGATGGTATCTAATTAAACCATCTCACAAGGACATGACCAGTGGTTTCAAAATTCCTGGATGTATTTTTATAACAAATTTAAAAATACTAAAATTTGAAAGATATACTAATTAGTACTAGTGGTAGGTCTCTATTACTGGAGACAGTCTAGGTAGGTACCACGGCAGCTCCTATTGCAGCTGACTAACAGTAGTGTGCAAACACTACCATCTTCCCTTTTATATGGCGCTGTAACTAGTGAAATTACTGAGGTAATAAGACACATTTAACATCTTATGTCTTTAGGTACCGAGTACATTGTGATGCTGTAGACTGTGTATCACTAACCATCATTTAGACATCTCGTCAGTACCATAACTTTTAGCCTTTTGAATTTATCTGTAGTATATATACACAATAATAAGTATAAACAATCATTCACTATCTTTTACCTGGTACTAGTAAAGTTACTCGAGCAGTCCGAGGTGGATGCGCAGATAATTGACAGTCATAATGAGCAGCATCAGAGGGCCTCACCTCCTTCACTTCGAGACGCCAAATATCAGGCGGAATGAAACGAGCCGAATATCTAATGAAAAAAAAGCCGTTATATTCAAATTTGAATAATTCAACATTTGAAAACCCAACATTCCTTTAAACCCTCCGTTAACCCTTTAACATATGAATTAAGCTAATGGGATATGTAAATGACATATTCCTCTCGCATAATCCTTACTGTGTCCTGGCTTTAGGATGTTTGTAAGCCCATTCCATACCTTATTGTTACGATTCATATAACCAAAAAATAGACAACAAAAGCAGTAATCTAATTTAAAAATTCCGTTCTCTATATTACTAGTAATTCTTTAGCTTTATTAAATTACATTCATTAACAGGATAATTAACAGTAATGCAATAAAAAAGGATAAGGAATAATGTTATTATATTTCACTTCAAATGTTCACATACTTTACTAGTCTGTATTAGTTTTGGCAATTGATATGAGGACTAACCTGTTATCAGCTGTGTATTGTTGAGTACCTGTTGTTAGTAACTCCATCGGCTCTTCATCATTTTTTCGACGCACCCAGGATACCTAGAAATTAGTATTGTACATTAGATCTAGTAATCATTACAAATGGTCGAAAATGAAACCTGTATATTGTTCTGACAATATATTCTAACGGATCGCAATAATGTAAGTATTGAACGTTTTACTTGTTATATATATGTGTTTTTGGACTTAATCTACTTATTGGTATGTTAACTACATATTACAAATAACTCCGCTGATCTGATGTATTTTTTTTTAATAGAAAACCTTTAACGAAACGTTATCAATCTTCCTTACGTTGAGATTATGGTATTTTTACTTCTCAAAATCATAATAACTAAATATTTTTTTTTCTATATTCTTATTCATCTACAGATAATGTACTATTTTATATATGTTTATGCTTATTTATATCTGTATAACTGCACATATTCGGTGCTTAAAGCCTCGGTGTAAAATTACATTTACTAGTTCCCTGAAGAAAATTGCTTTAGACGATAGGACCGCTACTACATTATATTGTATGTATAAGTTATGTTGTGTGTAAAAAGGAATAAATATGTACCTAAATAAATATTTTTTATCGCCAGGACAAGGTGTGTAGCTAAATGCAGAAGTCTTGGTTTTTCCTTCAAGTTATACATAAAAGGATACGTCTAGAATACGTAAGGATTTTGTCTTAGAATGTTATAATGAACCTAACCAAACCAGATGTAAGTGATCCCGCACAATAATTTACGAGACCCAAGCTAACTTCACGTGCTCGTGGTAACCCTGCTAATTAACAAATGAGGCTCTGGCTTCCACCAACCCGCATTGGGCTGGAGTGATAGGTAATGGCCTAAGTACCGCCATATGAACCCCTACAAAGACGGCTCCTAGTGCTCGGTGATGCGGGTAGCGCAGCACCGAATGATGTGGGAAGATCTTTGGAGAAGTCTATGTCCAGCAGTTGACGTCTAATGTCTGATGATGAATCAAACAGACTTTAAAGTGCACAAATGTTAGCGTGAGCTATCATACATTAATTATCACTGTTTTAATCATCTCTAGATCCTGTTTCTATGTCGATTTGTTAAGGAAGTTGGACCTTGAAATGTGTACTAACATCTATTCTAGGTCAAAAATTTATTACACGCTAGACCGGATGACAAACATCTAAAGTGAGTTTCGGTTTTATTACATTAACATAATGTATGAATAATATTAGGTTGGGGAAAAAGAAATCCATTATTTTTCGGTAGATGGCTGTAGTGATAAATTTCTCGTAAAGTATCGATCAAACAGTTTCAGATTTATGCTCGTTGGAAAGGTGACATTTCGCAGTAAAAAAATTCTTTTGCTGTTTTTTGTTTGGTGCATTCAATTGTGAGCTACAGGGTGTTAAAAATGGAAGTGAACAAAGAGAAAATTCGGTACCTTTTACAGTTTTTCTTTGACAAAGGCGAAAATGCAAGCCAGGCGGCTAAAATTGTGAATGGTGTTTATGGACCCGATACTGTAACAGCCAATTATGTGCAATTTTGGTTTCGTAGATTCCGTTCAGGAATTTTTGATGTTAAAGATGCACCTCGCACAGGTTGGCCGGTCGCCGAAAATGTCGATAAAATCGGAGAAATGATCGAAGTTGACCGGCATGTTAGCAGTCGTAACATCGCCCAGGAGCTAAAAATGGACCACAAAACGATTTTAAACCATTTACACAAAGCTGGATTCAAAAAGAAGCTCGATGTTTTGGTGCCACACCAATTAACAGAAAAAACATGATGGATCGAATTTCCATCTGCGAAGCCTTGGCCAAACGGAATGAGATAGACCCATTTCTTAAACGGATGGTGACTGGAGATGAGAAATGGATCACATACGATAACCCTGTGCGAAAACGATCATGGTCAAAGAGCGGTGAAGCACCTCAAACGGCCAGGAAGGTTCTGCTGTGCATTTGGTGGGACTGGAAGGGGATTATTTATTATGAGGTGTTTCCCTATGGCCAAGCACTAAATTCTGATCTCTACTGTCAACAACTGGACCGTTTGAAGATAGCAATTGACCAAAAACGGCCAGAATTGGCCAACAGGAGAGGTGTCGTGTTCCACCAGGACAACGCTAGGCCACACACGTCTACAGTGACTCGCCAGAAACTTCGGGAGCTTGGTTGGGAAGTTTTAATGCATCCGCCATACAGTCCGGACTTGGCACCAAGCGATTAACATCTTTTTCTTGCATTACAAAATTTCTTTAGTGATAAAAAATTGGCATCTAGGGAAGATTGTGAAAATCGGCTACTAGAGTTTTTTGTAAATAGAGAGCAGGACTTCTACGAGAGAGGCATTATGAAGTTACCTTTAAAATGGCAACAAATCATAGAACAAAACGGTGCATATTTGACCCAAATCGGACAATCCGAAGCATGTTAAATAAAGTCCTGAAGTTCATATAAAAATAATGGATTTCCTTTTCCCCAACCTATTATAATGAAGCAACGAGCAAAACGACGAGTTATCTTTAAACAACACATCTTATGTTACAAGGCGCCGATAATAATATAGGCATTGTATATACATCCTAATAGCGTCGTATAGTAATAGTCTTCCTGTTGCAACATTTAATATTAAACAAAAAAAAGATTAACTTATTCTACTTAGACATTTTATGGAGACTATTTTATTAAACGAGATGTTCATCTTATCTTAGAAAATGCACAGCATCACTTCGTGCTCGTCACCTTGGGACTAGGTATTCAGTATCGTTACACCAGTAATTTTACTAGTTACAACGCCTTTCATACCGGAACACCTTAATGTTTGCTACACTACTGTTTGGCAGCAGAATAAAGAGCTGCGGTAGTACTTGCCTAGATTGTCTCCGGTCACATCTACTACTAGTATGCTTAGTTCTATTTATGTGAATCCCTTTATGAGTTATAAAGGTTGAACCTGAAGGTAAAAATCATTAAAAAATTAACTCCTAGTAGACAGTAGAATAAATGGAAAACCGACAGAAAGCTACCACCAGTAAAATTACGATTACTTAATATTAAGAAAGTATAACACGGAGCTAACTTAACGGTCTTGATTGAAGATAGAGCAATCACAGTAGCTGCAATAACCTTAGCAATGATGAGAAGTTAATAAATATTAAATTGTAATTATAATTAAAAAGGTACGCTTCCTTTATTGCGGTTAACAGGAGATGTATAATGAAGAGATTGCTCAGTTAAAAGTCGTGCAATAGCAGCGGAAATCAGAGCCTCCATCGCGTAAACATCCGACTGTTCATTTTTATTGTGCAGAGGGGCGACGGCCTACATTCCGCTCGGCAGATTAAATTTGCATATTGTATGCACTGCGGCTGCATATATATCAATTAATTGACTTCATAATTAATTTAGAATCAATTAAGACAAGAATGGATCGCTATATAATGAAGAAGGAATGTGAGTTTAGTATAACATAAGTTTTAAGTTATCTATGTCATCTATTAATGGAGAGTTAAGCGAATACATTTTAAGTTATGCTCACTGAAAGTAAATCTTATATACATAAAACCTCTACATATTTCGTTGTGGAAAATTCTAGAATAGTCTATGGTAGTTGATAATGGAGGTAAGTCTATGCTTATTTGTACCACCATAGCTCATGTTTCCACCGCTGAATAGTAGCGTGTAAACATAAGTGTTCCTGTTTGAAAGGCGCTGTAGCCAGTGAAATGACTAAGGTAACAAGACAATATCTTGTATCTCAAGGCGATGAAGTGTTGCTGTGTATATCATACTAACTAGCGCCATGTTGTTACAGGCAGGCGTATCACACCATCAGATGAATCTCTCATTCGGTTCACCAGGTAGTCGCCTAAAAAAAATCTAGTTAAGTGGATAACATCACTGAAAAATTTTCGCGAGAAGCTAATGCGGTAATAAATCCATCTCGTTACCAGTTTATCGTGAAGGGCGTCTACTTTGCAGTCAAGGTGAGCGGTGGAGCCGACCAACGCCTCGATCTCTGGAGCCGCCGCGGCGTAGATACTGTTTCCGTTTCCTGGCCTGAAATCATGTTTAGCGTTTCAATTTTCTTCTTAATACAAGCTTCAGACCTCCTATGTAATATTTGCTTTCAATGTTTGATTGCCGTTTAACAATTACGGCTGTGTTTTATATATATTTTTACATTTGAACACTCAATATTGGGTGAGAAGGGTATAATGGAAATCTTTTGTAACATTAAATAAAAAAAAATATATTTGTAATCTTCATATATATTGTGTAAAGGTGGACTTAATGCCATTGGCATTATCTTCCAGTCTACTTTGGGTAATGCGGAAATAATGAGGTAGGTGCATCAAATAAATACAAGCATAATACATATATATATATATATATATATATATATGTATATATAACATATTATTAAATATTATAATAGTAAGTATTATTTATTGATAAGAAATAATTTAGGTTATAAAGTTTATAACTTAAATTATCGATGGTCGATGTGGTGATCTTTGGGGGAGGCCTATATCCAGCAGTGGTTGTCTTTCGACTGATGATGATGATGATGATGATAATGATAAAGTTTATAATAAAGAGATACTTATATTTTAACTATCGCACATAACTGAAAGTGCTGATTAAATTAGTAAGATAGTCTTACCGCGGTGCGGGCGGTGGTTAGTTAAAGTCAAATTTATGAAGCTTCATCTATTTTCTTGGGAAGCTAATTGGTGTTGTGTTACTTAAGCTAATTTATGCATAAGTTATACGGTTAATAATAATTTATAACTGGAAAAAACTGGTACAGTAATCTACTAGTTAATTAGTTCAGTTATTTTTATACTCAAAGATGAAACTTACCTCTCGTTTCTGTGATGGTGTGCATTTGAGTACGTATCGAATATATAGTTCAGGAGTGGTGCGTTCGAGCCGACCTCACCTATTTTCCGTTTCCTCTCAGCGTATGTTTGTATGTTTATGGCGGGTATCGTCGTCAGTTCAGCGTATCTGTTCGCAGCGTCTTCCGTCCTTGTCACGTTTATGAGTCGTCTTTTTCTAAACTTCCTGTGATCCTTAACGAGTACACTCACCTCGTCTATAACGACAGTACTATCTTTGTTTTGGGTTGAATTAAAAAATGTGTCGTTGAAACAGCAGTGGACCTGACTCTCGTGGGTGGGTGTGGAATATTTAAGTAGATTATGGGGTTTGAGGGTAGTCACTATGTTGAGATCTGAATAGTTTAAGTTTGGGGGGAGTTTAGTTTGATTATGTGTGTCCGGGCTGCGGTACAACATTTGATAAAGTTGGTTTATTGTCGGCTGCGACCCGCCCTCGCGTGTCTCGTTCAAAATTGTTATCGTTGCGTCAGCGTCGGTCCCTATAAAAGATTACTGATTTTGATTATGTTTCCATTTACGACACTTAACGAGCCCTTATTATATAATAGATAATTAACAAAGGAAATCAAAAGAAAAAATAAACAGATATTTACAACTTTCCAGCTCAATAACAAGGAGCTAAACGCATGTCTTGTAACATGAAAGTTCCTGATACAATTTCAGGATAATATTCAGTGAAGATTAAACGAGTATAGAAGCAACGGTTTCTTAAACCTGTGTGATTAGCTTTTTTATGCAAAGAAGCAACCAGACGAGCGAAATGTTAATCTGATGGTGATAGGTCTGCCCGATACACAACATAACATTATACTCAAGACATAAGATGTCAAGTTTCATTATCCTAGTGATTTAACTAGTTACTACACCATTCAAACCGGAACACGGTAATGTTTGCACACTAGCTTCTAGTGATAAAAATAGGAGTTGTAGTGGTAACTACTTAGACAGTCTAAAGCGACTAAGACTTATCACTTATCACAGTTAATATTAGCAAACAAGACTATTTTGAATCGGTGAGCTTCATCTTTGATCTCATTGTCACTTAACATCACGTGAAATTAAAGCTTTAGATTGTACGATAAGAGAGAAAAGGGATGGTTACCTCGACTGGGTAGAACAGCAAGTGCGCCCAGTAACAGAGCCGCTGTGGCCGGTGCGTACATTGTTCCTACATACTTGTAGACACTGCAACAATAACTTTACTTACTATACTAAATTTCATCATTAATTCACTGTAAATAATATTAACATACGAAGAATCGGCTGAAGAGTATGTCCACGAAAGTCCATGAAGTAATTCACGTAAGTTCATACGCTTGGATGTAATTTAGTTCTTGTGAAGATATTTACACAGCATTATCTACGGTACTTCACACCGGGACAGCTATTGGCCTTGTATAAAGCCCAAGGCGGCCATTAGTAGAGGACTAAAGGCGCAACAAGAGTATAGTCTGTGACCAGGAGTTGTTAAGTTCAAAACTTGATAGCCGGTGTCACCGACGCAAGGTAGCTAGTCTCTCTGTATTCCGCCGGATGCATTTCAGAGGGTGCTCAAAAATTACAAGGTTTAATATTGCCATCGTTCATATATATATTCGGCAGACATTCATCTCTTCGTTGTGGATATTCCACGCTACAGACAGGAGTTTTATAAGAGTGAATGGGCTTCTTCTAGATTAATCCTCTCTCTCATCTAGATTAAAACTCCTCTTTTCATCAAGTACTTAGCTAAATAATATTAACAAAATCATGTTGCGATTATTGCTATCAGTAGTAACTACAGCTCTAGTACATATTAGGTTGGGGAAAAAGAAATCCATTATTTTTTCCGTAGATGGCTGTAGTGATAAATTTCTCGTAAATTATCGATCAAACAGTTTCATATTTATGCTCGTTGGAAAGGTGACATTTCGCAGTAAAAAAATTCTTTTGCTGTTTTTTGTTTGGTGCATTCAATTGTGAGTTACAGGGTGTTAAAAATGGAAATGAACAAAGAGAAAATTCGGTACATTTTACAGTTTTTCTTTGACAAAGGCGAAAATGCAAGCCAGGCGGCTAAAATTGTGAATGGTGTTTATAGACCCGATACTGTAACAGCCAATTATGTGCAATTTTGGTTTTGTAGATTCCGTTCAGGAATTTTTGATGTTAAAGATGCACCTCGCACAGGTAGGCCGGTCACCGAAAATGTCGATAAAATCGGAGAAATGATCGAAGTTGACCGGCATGTTAGCAGTCGTAACATCGCCCAGGAGCTAAAAATGGACAACAAAACAGTTTTAAACCATTTACACAAAGCTGGATTCAAAAAGAAGCTCGATGTTTGGGTGCCACACCAATTAACAGGAAAAAACATGATGGATCGAATTCCCATCTGCGAAGCCTTGGCCAAACGGAATGAGATAGACCCATTTCTTAAACGGATGGTGACTGGAGACGAGAAATGAATCACATACGATAACCCTGTGCGAAAACGATCATGGTAAAAGAGCGGTGAAGCACCTCAAACGGTGGCCAAACCAGGACTAACGGCCAGGAAGGTTCTGCTGTGCATTTGGTGGGACTGGAAGGGGATTATTTATTATGAGTTGTTTCCATATGGCCAAGCACTAAATTCTGATCTCTACTGTCAACAACTGGACCGTTTGTAGATAGCAATTGACCAGAAACGGCCAGAATTGGCCAACAGGAGAGGTGTCGTGTTCCACCAGGACAACGCTAGGCCACACACGTCTACAGTGACTCGGCAGATTCGGGAGCTTGGTTGGGAAGTTTTAATGCATCCGCCATACAGTCCGGACTTGGCACCAAGCGATTACCATCTTTTTCTTGCATTACAAAATTTCTTTAGTGATAAAAAATTGGCATCTAGGGAAGATTGTGAAAATCGGCTACTAGAGTTTTTTGCAAATAGAGACCAGGACTTCTACGAGAGAGGCATTATGAAGTTACCTTTAAAATGGCAACAAATCATAGAACAAAACGGTGCATATTTGACCCAAATCGGACAATCCGAAGCATGTTAAATAAAGTCCTGAAGTTTATATAAAAATAATGGATTTCTTTTTCTCCAACCTATTATAAACGTTTTTTCTGTATTGATAAATGAACCATAAAGTTGACAAAAGCATAAAGAATTTAGCATAATTAATCATGAGATACATTATCTTCCAAAGCCACAAATAAGTAGGGTAGTTTACCACCTTTCCGTATTTATATAATGATGTTACTTAGTTCTATTGTAAATGTATGTCTTTATCAATAAATACTTAGTGCAAAGTTATGCGCTATCATGTATAAAAAAAAAATTAAGCTTATGTCCTAATTGTAGTCATAAAATTATCGTAAGTAGACGAATCATGAGTTGAAGTCAAATATAACTATTCGTAGCTATCATCAAAACTAACTTAATAAGCTTGGTGAAATCTAGATATATTTCATCATCATCGTTCCAACCGATGGACATCCACTGAACCTAGGTCTCACGTAATGTGTTCTTTTTTGAGATATTTTTAATGTAGATAAATTCAATTGGCATTAAAATGCGATGTTTGCGAACGGTTCGGAAGCTTTTAAACTTGCTTTTAATATTTTTGCATTAAACTTCAAAGTGAGCTTAATGGCGCTTTTAACATATTAAGAGAATTGCGTGAAATTAATTATTTTAATTAAGATTACAGTTTAAATTTCTTTTTTATTACGTAGACGAGATAGTCTTTAATGGTAAAAAACATATATCTGAAATTTATCTGTCTGTACAGATAGAGAAATAATATTTTTTCTGATGTCATATGTGTCAAGATATATATGATATTATAACATATTTTATGGTCTTTGATAGAGATCTGTCTATCTCTCTTCTATTCACTATACTCTAAAAGATTAATCATATTGTTTATCTATAGATCCTTTTAATTTACTTACTTTAAGATCAAATAGTTGTTATATTTCCGTTTTAATGGTTTAAGGTTATGATGAAGACATCAAAATAGACTATACGCTTTTGTATATATAATGTATGTTTTAAAGTTAAAGATTACTTACAAAACTAACAGTTAGAAGTTATTTATAAATTATATATTTGTGGGAAAGGTATCAAGGAAAAGCTAGTGAATCTATCAGTAGCTTTTCTCTAGAGCGTTGCTATGTTATTTATTTATTTTAATAATTTTATCATAAATAAAACAAAAACAAACAAACAATGATTACACAGAAATTAACTAGTACAGGCTACTCTAACTCATATCAGGTTTTGTACTAGCTAACCTTAGTGTCAGGGTTGTATTTTATAAAGAGATGGTTGGCAAGTTAAGGTTTTGATTCAGAAAGTAAGATATATAAAGGTAAGTTAAGAAAGTACGAGACCTTTCCAACCCCGTAGTATTTTAGTTACAAACTTAGTCAAGTTTGTTACAATACATTGTCATATATTTCAGACACAAAATAGCAAGTCTTATTAGTCACTGAACTAATTAGTACCTCTGAAGGGTCACGGACGCGGTATAGTGTAGACGAAATTAAGTATATCTATCAAGTTTTGTAGAGCTGATGAGATTTGAAGATAATGTATTTAATGAATATTTTATATCAGGTCTTTATATTTGAAATTGCCTTTTTGTACTTTGGCCATCGATGAGGAATTAAGGGCGATTGCGGAAGTTGATGCTACTCAATCTATTTATTACAGCTGACCTAGCAGCTAGAAGTAGCTCGCTGGCCTGTGGTTAGACGATGCGGCCTTCATTCCGAAGGTCGCACGTTCGAATCTGAGTGTGTACCGATGACTTCAATATTTAAGTTATGTACATTTGTGAACTTTAGTTACAACACGGTGAAGGAAAACATCGTGAGGAAATCTGTATATGACTCAAAATTTTATCAAAGGAGTGTGTGAAGTTACCAATCCGCATTGGACCAACGTGGTGACTATGACCCAATCGCCTTCATATTGAGGGTAGGCCTTTGCTCCCGTAGTGGGGATGTAAATTGGCTGTTATGGATATGGATGACCTAGCAGCAGCTTTTAAGTTAGCATCACAACAATATTGGTCTATATCTAACATATTCGCAAGGCAAAGGAGGGAAAGTCTCCAATCGCATTAACAAGAGCTTAGTTTGGAAGCTTTCTTTCATTCACCATATTCATCAGACCTTGCGCATAGCGGTTACTAATTTTTAAAATTTCGATAACTTACTAATGGGAAAGTTGAATTCAAAAGAAGCTATACCAAAATGCCTTTGAAAGGTTTTTGCCTGCTGTCCAGCAGATTTTTACAAGAAAGGCATCCATAAACGGATAATACGTTAACAAAGATGAATCGATTGGTTACTTTAACAGAATTGAAAAAATAAAAAAACCATATCCTTCAAGATATTTTGAACAAAATGGTTATTTCATTGGTCAATAACTAGTGGTTGTGCCGTTCGACACATTAGGTAAGAAACGTTTTAATTGAATGGAATTTACAAACAATAATCAAGTAAATAAACGATTTGTATATCACTGAATTAATCAAGTAATCTCTAGATATATTTTCTTCTAGTAAATAACAATTATGTACTGTTTTCTATAGTATATAATACATCAATAATACAAACGATTTTCTTCATCTGAATCTCACATTCAATAGTTCAAGCAATTAAGCGAATTCAATCTCGTCGTTGGAAAATGTCAGAAGCAGTTTAGTGTGAAGTGGGCCACAAATTCTATAGCCAATAAATTGATCTGAACTGAATATTTCGGAGAAAAAGGTGGAATTCCATATAGGTCGTAGTTAAATCTATACATATATAAATAACTTAAATCAAAGTGTCTCTTCGTAATAAAATGACAACTTCTTACGACATCTTAATAAATATTTATCGCCTTTTGAGGCGAATACAAACAATTATAATATATATTAATGTTTTTTTTTTATTTATTCAACGAAGCGATAAGAGGATTGAGACGTTCACCTAATGGTAAGTGTGACGCCCGCCCACAATTTAATAACTTGAATTTATTATAATATTAAAAGCGTTGACTGAATAGGGGTGTAAAAGAGGTGGGGTTTGATTGGAACTTTCAAAGCTGAAATGATTTTAAAATATTATCTCGCTTATTATAAAGAAATTTTATGATACAATAAAGCAACTAGACGAACGGTAAGTTATAAATCTACCCACAGACGCACATTGCGCTCATCACCTTGAGACATGAGATATTAAGTATCGTCACCCCAGTAATTTCATTGCTACAACTCCCTTCAATCCGTAACCCAGTAATGTTTACACATTACTGCTGGCGGCTGCAATAAGAACTGTGGTGATCCGTACTTAGACGGTCTCCCTCAACAGAAACCTACAACCAATAACAGAGACCTACCACCATGGTTTCTCTGTTTACTCAAAAAACTAGATGATGTAGCGCTAAAGACACCACACTGCGCGGATCACCTTGAGACAAGATATTAAGTATCGTCACCCCAGTAATTTCATTGCTACAACTCCTTCAATCTGTAACCCAGTAATGTTTACACATTACTGCTGGCGGCTGCAATAAGAACTGTGGTGATCCGTACTTAGACGGTCTCCCTCAACAGAAACCTACAACCAATAACAGAGACACCACCAGGGTTTCTCTGTTTGTTTGTTCCGGCTCCGAAACGACTCAAAAGATAATATACGAGATGATGTAGCGCTAAAGACACCACACTGCTCATCTCCTTGAAACAAAAGACAGTAATATTCGTTCAGTTTTCTTTTATATGGCGAAGCTACGAGACGATTATCTGATAGTAAGTGATACGTCTACCCATAACAACGTGATACTTGTTAAGATTACATCAAGGGCGTGAACTCCATAGAGATAAATAGACACTGCATACCCTGCCTCTTTAAACTTATCTAGATAATAATTTCTATAGTTACTCAAAAGGTATTTAACTATGATTTCACTATAGCTAAACTTGTAAGTTTATTTTTAAGTATAGATAAGCGTAGAGATTTCGGCTTTCGGATAGACGTTCACTACTAGACATAGGTCTCTTGTAATGTGTTCCACACACCACGGTCTCAAGCTGTTTCAATCCAATGTCTACCAGCGATTTTTTTATGTCCTCTGTCCACCTAGTAAGAGGTATTCCTGCTGCCAATGCTGTACAGTACTACGATCAATAACCAACCTGCTAAACGTGGTGATTATTGGCAAGACCCTTATATGCAGTTTGTGTACCTTACACGAAATCTCTGTGCACGTCCATAAACGATACAGGAATACATTGTGTTCGTGAAAGCTTCGGCCCTAAGGCTATAGAAATCACAACCAGGCAATTATTGGCGTAATTAATAATATTTCAAAAACAACAAATCGTATGCTAACGACAAAACAACACATTTCACAATACATACAATTTAAACAATGATAATTGAATTCGTGTGCATCTCTTATATATACAAATGAATATCATTTTGATAACAATTTTGTTTCCATTAGAATGGCCGACATTAATACTGCTATATTTTTTTTTAGATAACCATGGAGACGATATACACGATGAGAGTGGAACGATCACCTGATGGCAAGTAATGTGCCTCTAGGCGCTTAACTAGCGCCACATGGTTATGGGGAGAGGAAACATTGCACGACATTGCACCCGTCGTCTTGTGATAAAGTTGATAAGTTACCGCAGTAGTTCCACTAGCTACAGCGCATTTCGAACCGGAACACAGTAATGATTGCACACTACTGTTCGGTAGAAGTAAGCTGCTGTGGTGATACGTCTATGTTACTGGAGACCGTCTAGGTAGGTACGAGAACAACTCCTACTTCTGCCGCCAAACACTAGTGTGTAAACATTACCGCCAATCGTACTGCGTTCCGGATTGAAGTGAGTTATTACTAGTAAAATTACTAGGGTAACGAGAATTAACGTGTCTCAAGACGACGAGGACAACGTGGTTATGTATACTAACCAGTGCCACGGTCTTATGGCTAGACTTATCACTTACCATTAGGTGAACGTCGCGCTCGTCTCATCTCTTTATTATATAAAAAAATGTATCATAGAATAGCGTTATAACAAGCAAGGTAATATTTCAAAATAATTTCAGCTTTGAAAGTTCCAATCAACCCCTGTCTCTTTTACACCCTTATTCGGGCAACGCTTTTAATATTAAAATCATTTCAAGTTATTAATTATTCTAAAGCTAACTTATTATAAAAAAAAAACGTCAAAATCAAATACAGGATCAAGGAATTTATTAATTGGATTTCGTTACAAAATCTATTATTAAAATTTAATTACTTAACACATTAGCTGCTTTACTTCTAAAGGACTCATAGACTGTGCGTTGGGGACTTATTACATCTCGTAACCGTTCTTAATCGCAGTGCACTTGGAACCTGAACAATCTCCAATTCTTTTACTTCACTATTGAATTCAAGTAAAAACAGAAAGCATATATATATTTTATTATTGTTTCTGGTAGACATATATATATATATAAATTAAGGCTTGCAGAGCAGAATGAGAGAAGATGTCGCGCCTCGCTAACGGAAAGACTTACTTATAGAAGATCTATTAGATGTCGTAGAGCACTGAATAATAAATCTTACCGGAAGCCAAACACAAGATATTCTCTATTAATGCTATTAAATTTATATTCATAGTAATATAATGTAATCGACGATTTTGTATTAAAACAACACTGACAAACAAAAAAAAATACTCTAGATTTTGATGTATCGTAAAAGGCGACTAAAGATAAATTTCTCCAATGAATATTAGGAATATATAGGGTTTGCCAATGAGGATGCCAAGGGGTGCAAGTACAGTACGTAGCTTTTGAAGAGGAAGACTTTTATAGAGCTCTACTCTAGGCGCGACCAATCGTCTTCTCTCTTTCCGGCCTGCAAGCTATAATTACTTTATTTACATATATGTCTGCCAGAAACATTAATACAAAATATAAATGCTTTCTGTTTTTACTAGAATTCAATAGTGAAGTAAAAGAAATTAACAGCAGTGGTCCTGAATAGGTCAGAAGAAAATTAACGGACACCATAACATAAAATATTACGAAGTGTGAAAGTTTTTTGATAATTATGCGTTTTGTAGTTATTAATATAAACTCGATCTACACAGCAAGGACATAGAACAATAGCAGACAAATAAATCAATACCAACCATCAAAACTTTGTTAAATAAGTATTCATAGTACTCATGTACTGCAGCAATCTTCCTTAGGGACAAAAAGCAAAGATTGGATTAACAATTGGGTTAGATAATGACTCGATGCTCCCTCCCGGCGGTATCGAAACAAAGTCCGTGATACTTGACTAATCAAATCGATTTGGAGCGAAACTTTACCAAAAAAGGCGACAGCTTTATATGTTATATCTACGTTCTTTATATTGTTTCTGTAACGAGATTATATAACAAAAAAATCTTTAATTAAAATTACCCCTAACTCATTCACCTACAATGATAAGTACAGTTAAGAAATTAAGATTAGACTACCATTCATACAATCTGAATAATTATATAGCATATTTTTTTAACAGTGTAAGAGAAACAATCAATAAGTAGATATGTTAGAAAAAAAATATATAACTTAGCAGTGAAAATGTAAATAATAGGATAAAGTAAAGCCCTGAATAATAATATCAGGGAAAATTAGAAATAAATAAGGTCTATTATTTCCCTGCTAAATTAAAGGTGGTAGGTCTCTAGCTCTATAGTATCAGGCTATTAAGAATAGGACTAAAGTATTCCTTGCCTGTCATACAAGGCGACTAAAAGGGTCCTCGGGTTCGTGTCGTCTAACTTTTTACTTCTTTCAATAAAAGTTGAAAGAATATCGTATGACATTCTTTCATCTAAAGCGTATGCTTTAGAATTATTCTCGAAGCAATGCTAAGATTTATTACTTGTAAGGAAATCTAAAAATAAATATATCTCGAATTGTATCTAGGTCTATGAATAAATATTCTTCAAACTGGTTCGTCGTGTGATTTGCGTGAAAACGTTGTTATAAAAATGATCGCGATCGTATATACTTCTAGAAGATTCGAGAGCGACGTGTAGTAAGTCGGGAATACGGGGGAATGTTTAGAATAAACAATTGCTATTGTATCATAATAAGGAGATCCAGTAAACTTCTAGAATAATGTTCTCTAGAAAGTTCTAGAGTGGTAGGCATATGGTCAGATGATTCATTCCCCTTTTGACCCTTCAAGGCGATAGTGTGATCAATTTTTTTTTTTTAATCAACGAAACGAACTGGACGTTCACGTGGCCCTGATGGTATTTGATATACCAGTCCATAACAAGACGCTAGTTAGGATGCTGTACACTACAACACAACGCTCGTCATCTTGAAGCTTATTAAGCAGCTAAAGAATGACGTGTTTTACTTACGCTCCTTACCAAACAGAACAATGCATAAGATGTTAGGTCTGATTACCTCAGTAATTACACTAGTAACAGCGCTCTTAAAACCGGAAATACTGTAACGCTTGCACACTACTATTTGGGGGGTGCAATAGGAGCTGCGGTGGTTACCTAGATGGTCTCCGGCAACAGAAACCTACCACAAGTAAACTAAGACTATACGGGCGATACGAACAGTAGATAACTTAGTTATTCATGAACAGCTTATTTTAGTGAAGCTTCAGGGTCAAGAATAATTTTTTTTTGACCCCAAGCTTCGTACTATTCGATGTCCAAGAAGTGTAAGCTACAGAAGTGTAAAAATTTATATAGCTATTACCCTTTAGATCGAAAGGAATAATATGTATTAAATATAGAAATATGATTACGCTAGTTTATTATAAATACCATAAATTTACAGCTTCAGGTTTTGTTTTTCATAATACTAAGAATGCTGAAGAAATATAGGAATAACTTATCAGCAAAAACAATATTCCTGCAACTGCCTTCTGATATTTTCTAGTTACTAAAAATTCTAGAAAATTATCTATTTCTATTCTCTAATATAATGTACGGAGAATTTGATAATATTGTATTAGTATAATAAGACGTATATCAGAACACATCGAAATATGTTTAGAATGTTTTTTTTTTTTATATGACGAGACGAAGAAGACCTTCGCTTGATGCCACATGACACACCTGCCTTTAACAAGAAAATGATAGTTTGGATTATGATTACACATTACTATGTGCTCGTCTTCTTGAGACGGACGATATTAAGTCTCGTTACCTCAGTAATTTCACTAGCTATAACGAGTTTCAAACTGTAACACAGTAATGTTAGGTTGCAACAATAGGAGCTGTGATGTACCTTGACGGTGTCCGGCAACGGAAACAGACTACCGGTCATTACTAGTAGTGCTATTGCAAAAAGCTACATCGCCTTTAACGCGTTTAAATTTAGGGATATATTCTTGTATCTTAGCTATTTCATTAGCTACATCATCTTTCAAACCTATACACACACTACCTATTAAGGACTTCAGTAAGAGTTTAACACATGTAAAATACAGACAGACCAGAGTAAAGCAAAACTACCTGAAGTATTAAATACTACACCGAAAACATCTCATTAATAAAATTATGTTCTAAGATGTATTTATATTATAATATTCTTTTATTTATATTAACACAGACTGAAAACTAGGCAAGTGCCACGCCTTTCAAAACACCGTCACGAAGTGGCTCGTTACCACCGCTGAATTTTTGATGGAAAGCTCGAGAAACAAGATAAAAAACGCATTTAAGGTCTATGAAAAACCACCTTTTCACATTTACCTTTCAAGAATAATTTTACACTTGCGCGACGCGATCACTAACTGAAAATCTATTTACGCTGCTGAAAAAAGCAGTGTTTTGTGTTAAAAATAATTTAAGTACACTGTTTGTTACTTATATACTTAATATATGTACTAAATAAAGTTTACAAAAAGTTTATAACGTAACTTAGCTTTAAAGTTGCTTTATAAGCTTCGATTGAGTAAAGTGATTTTAAAATAAATAAAAATTTTATTTATCTTTTAAAAAGTGTTATTCTCTTTATAGATGTTAATGACTAACGAATAATAAATAGAAATCGTAAATCTAGTCTGGTTTAGTCTAGTCTGGTTATAATAAAAGAGTAGTATATAATAAAAGTAAACTGTAAACATATTTGATTGTATCCTCCTTCAAATATTTATATTATGTTAAATGTAACATATAATTTTTTATATTATATATAAAAAAAAATCAAAATTACCGTATGTTTTTGTTTTAAATAACAGCTTTATTTCATTATTATATCTACAGCTTACCGCTACATAATATTCCTCATGTTACGAATCACTACACACAATATTATTTTCACTCAAATCCCGTACAACGCGACAACTTTTGGCGCGTCGCGTGCTACGCCGCGTAGCGTGCCGCCTACGCCACTGCCGATGCGGTACTGCCGCCGCGCTACGCCCGTAGCGCCGTACCAACTGCCGATTGCTGTGATTCTCGCTTCCCGACATTGTAACAATCAAAATGCATACAAATAACGCACGTATGCAATTTATAAACAATTTAATAAGATATTGTTCTAAGCACTATTACTAAACGTTTTCATAATAATGTATATATATGTCGGAGATTAGGGGACGCAACGTCACATTTTAATCGACTGCGGGTATTCGGATATAATAATCGGCAACATTAAGGTTGAATCCTAATCGATTTGCGGGTATTTGAATATAGTAGCAGGCAACACTGACGATGAATTGTTAAATTTAAATCATTTCGAGGAAGTATAAAAAGAGGAACGCGGTGCGGGAGCGAACACTTGCTCAGAGGACAGACTAAGGTGAACACCAGTATAGCGCACCATCCAACTTTTGTCGTTGTCGCTTGGTAATCTATTGTTGTATTACAAACCTATCGAGTATTGTTTATTCGACAATGAATTAAGATCGGAGAGAAGAATAACGCCCGCCCGCATCTTATCAACCTCTCTACGTTATATATATATATGTAAATACATACATATATAAATATATATAACATAATGTAATAATAGCTATCAAAAACTTCCGACAGACTTTTAATGGTGGCAGGTCCTTTTTGCCGGAGACCGTCTAGGTAGGTCACAGCGCCTATTATTACCCGCCAAACAATATTGTGTTAACATTACCGTGTTCCGGATTGAAGGGAGCTGTATCTAGTGGAATTACAGGTGTAAAGTCATTACAGTCTTATGTCACAAGGCTACGAACGCTTTGTGGTACTGTGTATATCATTCTATCACCACTTTGTTGTGGGCAAGCTCATCACATACCATGAGGTAGACATGTCGCCGATCTCGTCGTGTCCTTGAATAAAAAAAATTTAGAGCATTAATTGATTTAAAATACAGTTGGAAAAGAATTTCTGATAAATATATCTACTGGTAGTGGTTCTGGATTTGCTTTAAAGTTTAAACCATTGTTTTCTCCTACACTCATAAGTTCTGATGAGTGAAATAAATAAACAAACGGAGGAGTAAACAAACAAATCGGTTTTTTTAGTGCTTGATACTTGAATTTATCTAGCATTTGCCGTTTCTAAAACTTTGCCAACTTTTTCTGACTTGCGTTATGAATGGGCAACGACAACAGATGAATACGACATACTAATTTGATTACGAATATGATCTCATACTCTTTTACTTTAACTTCACCCTTTTTAAATATTTTATTATTGTTCCTTCAGGTATAATATTGCCTAGCCTTCAAGCCAATCTGATAAGTACTAAATAAATGTTTTTTAATTTATTTGAAATGTGTTGCAGCAAGGGAACTATCTAGGTTATAAAAACACAAACTCAGTCCCTGCTCATCGCCTTTTGTTATAAAGATCCACCACGGCGAATATGAGGTATACATTTCAGATCTCATTCTGAAGTCTTTGCTAACATTCCACGGCACACTTTCCGCTTAAAATATATGTTAGGGTAACCCTTGGAAATAAAATATACAAACAAATAGTTTTTGTTGCAAGCGTTCGACGAGGGTGAGCAGTGATATATTCATATGCCCATATTGAAATATATTCATGTCACAATCGGTAGGGATGGAAGTTTTTATTTGTAAAAAAAAAAATCGTAATTTATTACCGTTACCATAAACTACCTAACTGTATCTTAAAGTTACTAGTATAAAGTCTATTTTAGCGTAGTAAACATTAAGGTTATCATGCGTAGCTACAGAGCATTAAGCCGAGATACTTCTAAACCATTAACTTTCAGAGTGCCCACGTTCGCAAGGTTTTTATTTCTAATTTGGATGGGTGTGCGTACATTTTAGAGTTAGAAAACGTATTACGGTTTTTTTATGTAAAAAAATATTTATTGATTAAATCGATTTGTAGAAAAATACCTTTATTTTACTTATAATTCACTTAAGCTTAACAATTTTGATCAAACAGTTATACAGCTTGAAGTACAGTACTAAATCTATAAATCAACCGATTTTTTTTTATGCAATGAGCAATCACTTGACTTCAATGTTACGTAATGATAAGTGACAATTAAAAGCAAATTTTGCAAGCTTGCCTAGAATAATATAGCGCTCATATATAAACAGCGATATGACCGAAAGATTTTAACACCCCCCAAACATAAAAACCAGTTTAATAATAAGTAATCTTTGCTTAGTGCTTAGTATATTAATATTTACTTTAAAGTTAACTAAGTGACTTAAGCTAATATGCTTACCATTTTTTTTCCAAATTAAAAATGAAGATAGAAGTTTATTCTATGAGTAAACCTCTGTATATAGTTAGCCCTCTGTATATATAGTTAAACCTCTGTATGTATAGTTTTTTTCAATGCTGGTAGGTCTCTGTTGCTGGAGACGGTATAGGTGGGTACCACCGCAGCGCCTACTTCTGCCATCAAAAAGTAGTCTGCAGACGTCTTCCGGTTTGAAGAACGCTGTAACTAGTACAATTACTGGGATAACAAAAGTTAATATCTTATGTCTCAAGGCGTTGAACGCAATGTGGTGCAGTATATAACATCCTAACTAGCGCCCCGTTGTTATGGGCGGGTGTATCACCATCATGTGAACTTCCTGCTCTTAAACAAACCTAGATATACATTATATTATTCATTAGAGAAAGATTAAAACACAGAATCGCTTATCAAACAAACAAAGAAAATATTTGTCTTAAAAACTACCCCTTTATAGGAACGAAGCCTACATTATAAGTATTTTATAAATAGAAATAGGTCGTTGTATATGTTTTCATGCATCTATATAACTCCAAGCGTTGGTTTATTTCAAGCTTCGTATCGATTCAGCAGCATATCCATTCCCTTCTGCACCTTGCAAATAAAACCTTACTATAAACATAGCTTATGAACGGATAGGGAGTGTACTAATAATTAGGGGTCAATAAACCTATTACCACCAAAATGGAATATTCGTCATTGAGTGATTTTTACTCAACAACTTTCTCGAAAACGTGTGGCGCTGATAAGAATGATTTCTTTAGCTAAAACGCCCTTCAAACCGAAATGATGATGATCTAAGGTAACGGAGACCTGCTATTAGTATCAAGCTATAGTAGACAAACATTACTGTGTTCTACTTTGAATGCTGTTATAGACATTACTGACGTACCAAGATTGCCTCTTCCGTCTTAAGGTGACGAGGATAGTGTGATGCTGTGTATATCATTTTAACTAGCGCCACTTTGTTATAGCCAGGCGTATCACTTACCATCAAGTGAACATCCTGTTCCTCTTGTCGCTTTATAATATAAAAAAATATCTTCAGAATATCTACTATACATGTTTATTGTAGATACTCGGTTGGAGCTACTTATAATGATATACACAGCTCCACACTAAGCTCCTCGCCTTGAGACATAAAATGTTAAGTCTCTTTACCCCAGTAATTAAACTAGCTACAGCGCTCTTCAAACCTGAACACGGTAATGTTTGCACACTACTGTTTGTCAGTAGAAATAGGCATTACAACTGTTAATATTTACAACGCATATACGTTAGCTCGTTTCATATTAAGGGATGCAAACAAAGACGTTTACAAGGGTGTAAACATTTTCAAACTAATTGTTTTCATTAACTTCATGCGAAAGCATGTTTGGATCGTATAATTTTCTGATTTATATTCTGCAGGTACATCGGTTTTTGTCAAAAAAAACAAAATCTACTAAACGCTATAACGGCCTAACGTTTTTATAATGACTTTTCTGTATATCTGTTATGAATAACAAAGCCTAGCGAATATTAAATATTTGTAAAGTAGTCGAGAAAAATTTACTTCCATTTTCACATAGAATTAAGTGAAGAACGATGTTATCATTGTGATGGTGAAAGATTCCGTTCATATAAATTAATCTCATCAACTAAAGTATGGAAACATTCTAATTCGACGAAGTGACGATTCGAGCGAGACGTTCACCAGATAGTACTGACCTGACCGCCCTTGACAATCTAGTGCTGTTTAGGATGATATACACTACATCACATTACGCCTATCACATTGGGATAAAACGTACGTAGACACTACAGTAAATTCACTAGCTACAATACTCTTGTAACCGGAACACTAATGTTTGGCGGTAGAAATAAGAGCTGGGTATGGATACTTTTTTTTTTAGTTTTATGTGAAGGAAATGCCTATGCATACTCGTCCTCGCGGGGGCAAGGGCGAGTTATGTCGGACTTGCACCGACTAATACCCCCATGATGTTCCTGACTCGTCGCCTGGTGGCAAGGGTCACAGGTACGGCTTGGTGCCTGCGTCCGCGACTCTCACCGGCGTTGGCCCCCACCTCGGCAGGGAGGAATAAACCATCACTGCAGGGCGCGCCGGAGCATGCAGCGCGCCACCACCTCGGCCTCCTTGGGTATGGTTACTACCGCAGCCTTCTTTTAGGTAGGTAGACGGTCTTCAGCAACAGAGACCTACCACCAGTGAACTCTGCCCATTTATTACTTAAAACAGATGATTGTATTAAAAAAATAAAACGCGAATTGGACGAATACGATGCTGTGGTGTGACGTCAGTTATTTTTTAAAATGTAATCGAGACGAAAACTATGAAATAACCAATACAAATTTAGTATTGCCATTAATACTGGATTAAACCATATATATACAGGATCGTGGGCATACACTGTACGTGTTGAAATCGTTTTCATCTCGCCGACAGAAGCATAAAACTGATTGCTGTTTAATCTGGAAAATTTTTATTGAACAATCGCAAATTCATTTCATATTTGAATAAGTATCTCATTATTAGTGCCAGAAAGAAATGAAACTGGTTTACTGGTACGAGATTTCTCATTTGTTTTTGGGGGGAAATCTAGAAAGATACCCTGCTTCTGGGGAAAGACAAGGTTCATTCTCAGTGTATTGCAGGAGGTCCCGGGATCTACTACGGAACGCACCAGTGCCTCCACGCACTACACCTAAAGCACGCCCCATCACGAGCTGTAGTTCTCTTCGGCACCATCGCTTTGGTACTAGAACCAATAGACCACCTCGAAGTTGTCGGTCATTCTTAGTCGGCAATGAAGGCCCCAACCTTCAAAGCCCTTGAATCTAAAAACCCTTTTAATCGCCTTTTACGTCATGCAGCTTACTTTACTCTTACTCATAATGACCCGATACCACAGGGCAAAAGAGATTTCCACCTGTGTAAGCACTCATCACGATATCTCTAGAACGATAATACCTAGAGACTTGAATTTTAGTAGGCATATTCCTTGTACCATATATAAGTTAGCTAAAAACGGATTTGACAAAATTCTTTCTCTAAAGAGAGTTACGGGGATGCTACGGCCAGCGAAGGGGGCGGAAACAGCTAGTACTTCATATCTGACAAATAATATTTGAGTCAAGTATATACTTATTGCATAGCAAAAATATTACTATCTAATGATTAAACATGATAAAAAGGTACGTCACATTATTGCGATAGTCATGACTTAGTACCTGGTTTTTGCTCTTATCGTGGCTTTATGTAAAAACTGTGTTTTTGGAATAAATAACAACAGACTTACGTCGAACAATGGAACTCTATCAGCTAAGATAATCATAGACAAAAGTTGTAATTTAAAGTAATGAACATGAAACATTGATTAATAACTAATTACAATAATAACGACTGAAACTTGTTCCTGATAGATAGAACTCAATATACTTTCAGGTTTACCTTAATTCCTTCAGTTTTTGTGTACGCCTTGTATATAACCTCATTATATACTGTTATTAGGAGAACTCAACAGATGTAGTACTGACGGTGGATATTTATTTTATTTTTTATAAACCCTATCATTATTAATAAAGAAAATCTCATACAAATCTTAACAAGAGAAACTATTTTATATATATTATAATAATTTAATACCTTTTCGTTATATTTTCCAATAATAATGCCTATGTTATATACATCTTCGTTGTCTTTCAGTCAAAGATTTCAAAATGGGTTTATACAGAAATGGGCCAGGTCAAACAGACGGATAAGTATTTTTAAATAATTTACCTGTTATAAATACCGAGTACATATTCGTGAACTAAAATTTTATTATAACAAATATCATTTTATTTTTCTATAGACAAAACCTTAGCGATTTCAACAAAGCCGATGGAAACTGCATCGCCGATTGTCTCATACACTGTTACGACTATTTGAACTACCAATACCTTTAACTCAACGATGTAAAAATATAACCATAGTAATCGAATATCGGTGTTAAATATTAACAGTTGCATGTATTAAAATTCATTTGACTGTTTCAAGCGATATGTGACCAAATATTGTGAAACAGCTAGTTGCCGACCGCACGCTTTGAGGCCATAACAGCCCAGCTCCTCTCTTTGGGGATGGGTGTTTGTAGACTCCGTTCTTAGCTGTTCCTTTTATCGAGTATAGGTCACTCGGTAACCGAGAACACGTATACTCGTAAAAGGAATATTTCTATCAATTCTCCAGTCTCTAAGGCTCAAGCTAGAGATATTGTGACTAGTCTCTACATAGGTGGAAATATATGTATGATTTTAATTCTTATAGATAAATAATTTTAATAGTTAAGGAAAGTTCTGCGTTCAAGTTTATGACAAGTTTTTACTAAAAAATACTTAATTTACTTAATTTTAACTTATAGTAGGTTAAAGTTTATATCCATATTTTATTTTTGTATCACCTATTTAAAGAGTCCTATTGGTATTCGAGTTATTAAAAACCTTATATACCTCGAGACTGTTTAAGATAAACTTTTAATGTATTAGGGTGATATTAAGGCTTTTCTATGAATAATACCAACGGCTATAAGTGTTGGATATTTTGTATATAAAAATATAAAAAATATCTTGTATTTTACTGAAAAGGAAGTTTGCCGTTTGCAAGCCGGTCACGTGATCTACAAGCAGGATGTCAGAGCCTCGAACGGCTTTATTGCGTTTGTTCCCCCTTGCATCAATCATAGCATTCAAGCAGGATGAGCTATTGTTAAATAAATACAATCGTTAACTTTTGAATAATTTACAATAGTTTAAATTGAGAGGAAAATTCTTAACAGATTGTTTTTATCATCCTAAGAGACTTACATAGTTTTTACAATTAGTCCGGTCAATATTAGACGAAACAGTTATCTTATTAATTCTTACAATTTAGCAATAGTTATATGTAAATGCTGTTCTCTAAACTTATCCAGCAGTTATGGAGTATAGTAAGAGACTAACTGATAGGTATATTATATTTATTTATTGAAAAACTAGCATATACAAAAAAAAATTACTAATCTACTATAGGTTTGTGCAAAGAACAAATATAATGGTGCAATATCTTTAATGTAAGTGTATATAAGATATTATTCATAATACATATAATGTATACAAATGTACTTACTATATACAGTTTACAATGGGTACATATATTAATATGTGGGTATATACTAATATAGGCACATATTCATTATGTTGACTCTAGTCAAGAAGTTTATATTGCACCATATTTGGCTTGTCTCAGTGTAAAATCTTATTACCCTAGTAATTTTAGTTTTAGCCACCTTCAAACCGGAACACAGTAATGTTTTGAGTACTACTGTTTATTGGCAAAAATAGATGTTTCGTCAGCAAGCATTCTAAAACAGAATTGCTCAGAAATGTGTAGTATTGAGAGTGTGCGATGAAACTAACTATATTATAATATCTCTCCCATCTCTCTTTACTACCTGACGGCAAGAAGTACGAGGAGTTAGCTCCCTTACGTGATAAACGTCCTTACATTGTTAAGAAAGAGGTTCAGCTCCTCCTTTTTAAGAAGGTCAGCAAAGGAGTGCATTAAATCGCTCGCGCCAGTGTTCTTATCTAGACTTGGCTGTCTTAAAGAAAAGAGTAAATAGGCTGTCATTATGTTAGTGCAGTGTTTGGGAAACTCCGCCATATCCTCACCTCGCAAATGTCTCATGACGAGTCTTTAAACAATACGTCCTCCCCACCCTTATTTACGTAGCAGAGACATGGCACCTGACCATCGGGCTGGTCCACCAATTCAAAGTAGCACAGCGAGCGACGGAGAGAGCTTTGATTGGAATTTTTCTAAGGGACAAAATCAGGAACGAGGAAATTCGACGGAGGACTAAAGTTGTCGACGTTGCTCTCAAAATCTGGAAGCTGAAGTGGCAGTGGGCCGACCATATCTATCGCATCAGTGACGGCTGATGGTGAAGAAAAATCTTCGAATGGAGGCCTTCCTCTATATGAACCGACGACACCATTATGGTAGGAAGTGGGTGGATGCGAGAAATGTAACGCATTTGGTGAAAGACATTGGTGAAGGCCTATATCCAGCAGCGAATAAACAAAGGCTGATAATGATGATGTTAGTGCACTTTACTACCACAGATCACTTCACCAATTACCACCAGATGGAATGGAGGTCAAGCACAAACATTTAAAAAAAATTAAAACTAGTTAATCAGACTTAGATCTGTATAGTAATTACTGATAATGCTTCTACGATTGGAAGCTTACTCTCGAATGAAATTGCTGAGGGTATTTCAGTTATTTAAGGTCATCTGAAGCGGTCATTACGTTGACTGTGGAACTATTGCTGCAATTACTGCACTGACGTTACGTAATATAATATGCTTGCATCATTTAACTGTATAGACACGCTATTATACGTGTCTACATATTCTATCACTCTATATCATTAACCCTTCAATATTTACATTTACTGCCTCAAGCGATTTACATAAACATAAGTAACTCTTACGTTTAAGTATCTTGTTTATTTAACGCAAGTTGTAACTATAGTTAATAATTCAACAAAAATAAGTTTTGACTTATTTCATTGAGTACTAAATATACTTTACAGATAGGAAATAATTTATATTATATGACAAGAACTAGATTTTACTGAATCTAAGGCAAGAATAATAATAAATAAAAGTGTAAGGTATGAACAGTGATAAATAGGATAGGTACAAGAGTATAAGTAAAGGTAACTTAAACGTTAATTACTTAATATGTAATAGCATTCAAGAGATCAACGGAGATGCTGTACAAAAAGAGTGTTGCTTAAACTTAATTTTACATGTTATTTAATGACGAATAAGTAGATGACGGTAAAATGTACTCATTAAGAATTTATTGTCTTAGTTTAGGTGGAATTCTACTTACACCTAAACTCCGTCATTATCTGTGAATCGAACCTATGTATTACGAGGTAAGAGCTTATCCGTTGAGCTACGAAGACATATTTAATGAATCCAAGAAACTTTGATCTCAGTATGGTTTTAAATGAGGAAATGATGAGTTCGGACCTCATTGTCTGCTGAAACGAAACAATGACAAGCGATTGCCTTCGTTAAAAATAATTCGTTATACATTTCGTACTTGAATTATGAAGGATTTCTATAGGAAAGTTATTATTCACTGTACAATTTAATGACAAAAAAAAGTATTACTAAAAGAGTGAAAGAAGAGCTTTATGTAGTTTTTATTTAACTAAACGAGAAGAACTGCTGAATGAAGAAATACGAATCAAAGTATAAATACGTTGGCCTCGTCACTATGAGACTTGAAACGTCTCGTTACTCCAATTCTATAATTATTTCTTACTTTAACACGGTAATATTTCTGGTTGTATCTACCAAAACAGTCATCAGTAATAAACTAATAACTCCCTGAAAATACTTAGTACTTTCCGCTTCAATACCAGTTAGGTATGTTATAATAGATATGATGTAAAACCTCAAAAGTGGTATCTACCACCTTGTCGGGAACTTTTCAGTAGCTGTCTAGCTACTGAAGAGTTTCTCTCTCTCAGCTACTGAAAAGTCTGCTTTCGAACCGAACTAGATCGACAGGTTTAACAAATGGATAAGTTTCCGTGGTCCAAGAACTAAACACTTTAATAATAACTGAGTCCGTAGTTGGAACTTGAACCTGAAACGACAAGTTATGTTTATTGGCTAGCTACCATTATCGTTTATGGTGGGTGTAAAGGGTCTCGCACAACAATGGAGCCTAAGCTAATCTCACCTGTTCATGGTGCACCCTGCTAATCAACAAACGAAGCTCTGGCTTCCACTAACCCGCATTGGGCCAGCGTGGTGAGAAATGGCCCAAATCCCCCAAATGAACCCGTATAAACGACGTCCCCTAGTGCCTGGCTGTACCAAGGCCATGATGACTGCTGCACAGGACCGATCGATGTGGAGATTTTTGGGGAAGCCTGTGTCCAGGTGATGGACGCTTGTCAGCGATGATATAAGTAAAAGCTTTTGTCTAAAGGCAAATACTAAAAGGCAATAAAATAACGTATGTTTTTTCGTAATGAACATCCAGTTGTAAATATGCTTACATTCCGTACGTTAATTCATTTTCCGCATATGTAACATTACTCTACGCTAATTTGACGTACGCGTTTTGTTATTACTTCCTTTTCCTCTGTGAACGGGACTTGAAAAAAGTTAACACGAATATAAAAAGTGTCCGTGCCGTAAACGTTGCGCCGCAGTGCGGTGGGCCGGCACATCTGTAGCGGCGCCGCATTGCTTGGGTCCCCCGACGAAATTACACAAGTGCCTTAATATAATACTGAAATCTGTGACCGCCTAATTTCAGGTTCGGCAACAGCTTACAACAGCTCCTTTCGAATACGAAACAAAAAGTTTTGCCGCTAGATATTTATATATAACAATATCGCCATTGTTTGTAACGCGTAGTTAGAAATAAATCGTACTATTTCAATCGTTTAATACTTACTTGTAACTTACAAAAATTACAGGAAAACTTACTAAAATCCTACTATGCCTTCAATATCGCTGATATATAACACAATTTAGTCGTTTAAAGATGAAAATTCAGTGTTTTCTATAATTGTTAGTTCGCATGATTCCTAACCATCCTGCTGTTCAGATTCGTACAGCTATAAATAATGTTAGAATGAAATTTATCATCTGCCATATTGTTTTGGATTCTCATTACTCATTAGCAGATTTTTTAAAGACTTATATGATTTATTATGTCAAGAGAAAAACCTGTTAAAATCTTAAACTACTGAAACTAAAGCCTCCAATAAGAGGACAGTCAATGGCATTAACCCAGCACGCTGTCCAAGTCGAGTGTGGTGATCTCATGGACATATCGGTTCTTCAATATCTTTACCGGAAGTTCATGCAAGCACAAGAAAATTTTCGTAATGTCCAAGTACTGGGAAATTAACCCACTTTGGTGATCTTTTGGTGTTTATTTATTAAAATACTGTAAAGAAATTAGAAAAAAAATGCGAAATAAATTTCTAGGTCGAACTAGTCACCTATAGATTTCTGAGATTGAGGGCCGCTAGAAGATGCAATGGAAAAAAAAATATAGCCTCGATTTTCCTATAACGATCACAGCGAAAATATCTCGAACATATTTGCTATAGTTTTAGCCTTTAGTATAATTTGAATATTTTACAAGAATATATATTTTTAGCCGTAAATACGATCTGTATTATTGAAACCGTACTTTGGAGTTTTAAATTCACCCCTTAAAGCCCAATTAATATGAAAATCGGAAAGTTTAATGAATCCCATTTCGACGCATCATATGCTTTAATAAAACATGATTATAATATTAATTTCATTTGAATTCAATGCCGTATTCGCAGTTGAATGTAGTTTCATACAGTCATAAAAAATTGTATGTAAATGTTATGATTAATCATATCTATAGGTTTTCTTTCATTAATATAAAAGCACGTTGGTATTGAAAATCAATCGATACTTTGATACGAATGACACAACGAGATATAAAAGCATCAATGGTCTTTGTAGAGAGGATAATTGGATCTATAAGATCGCTAGGTAGTAGCTCGCTGGCTTAATGGTTGGTGGAAGGTAGCATGTTCAAATCTCGGCGTGTACCGATGACTTTAATATTTAAGTTATGTACATTTGTGAACTTTAGTTACAACAGCGAGATACAAACGGTGAAGGACAATATCGCGAGGAAACCATGAATTAGAATTTATTCTAAGGTCCGCATTGGGCCCGCGAGGAGACTCTGGCCCATCGCCCTCGTATTGAGGGTAGGCTTATGCCCCAACAGTGGGGAGTGGTGAGGTAAATTGGCTATTGAAATGATAATGAAAGATCGCAAGGTTGATAGTTGACAGCAGAAACAAATGGTTAGTAGGAAGTAAAAGTTTTTCACCGTCCTCCTTCTTCTCAATCGTTATAGTCCTGATAGACTGGTCGTGGTCAAGGAATTGATATAGCTAAAAGTTTCACAGGATAAAAAAAATTCTCACTATCATTAACTTTTCTTCTCATTCTTTGGTTTCTTTTCTAATTTACATCTAAAAAAATTGTCTATGATTTGCGAATTGATAAGTAGAAATTATTCAACACGCACGATACCATAGAAAAAATCAATCCTAAGAGTTTTAACAACTATAAGGTAGTAAACCCTTTCCGCCCTCCGGCGTACCTCGCCTAACAATTCAATGAGTAATATTATTAAAAGTTTAACTATTTGTTTTGTGTTTAAACTTCATTGTTTGTGTTTATTACACGATATGAATAATGATTTAATGATTCTACTGTGCGTGTGATTATTTCTATAAAGAACGTTAATTCTTTATTACTTCAAAGATCTTATACTGATATATCATCACATAAGCCGTTTCTACATTTGTCTATAGACAGTTATATATAGAAAAAATTATCAGTATATTTCTTTCTCTCTCTTCCTACCTTTAATTATATAAGTTGGTCAACTTTATCTTTCTCATCCCCTTCGCTGTATTCTCAATTTCGTCGTCGGTCTTGGTACTGTCCATTATCAGACTACATTTTTCCACCCCGTCTTCCGCCGTTAATATAGTTTTGTAAAACGGTTTCATTTCAATTTCCGATGCTACATTTATCATTAAACTCAATTTCACGGTGTGAATCTCAACGCCGTTACGGCTTCCGCTACGTGTATGGACCGTTTATAACGCAGCAGACAAGTAGAATAATTACACCGCCGTGAGACAACATAATGGAATAATACAGGAGACTACATTAGGATTTAAATACGAAACAATTGTAAATAACTAGCTTAAGCTACAACTGAATACAAGGATCTAGCGGATAGGTCGCCTTTTTTTTTAAATCCCATCTTTCGGTGTAGTAAAGCCGGACCTTTTTATTTGACATCGTTATTCTTCATTTCTATTTCTTTATATCCTTCCAATCCTACCATTATTTCCGCCTTTCATATCTCTTTATTTTTATCATTGCATATCCTTCTTCCATACATTGATCTCAAATGAATTCATACCAGTTTCATTGATTAATTTTTAAACTTCATAGTATTAGTTTACGTTTCTTACTACTTTTTCTTTTAGATCTTCCTCCATTTTGTTTTACAGTATTATTTTCTTCAAATTCCCTCACAATTTTTTCTATGCTTTCCGTCTTTGTTCTACTTTAATTTTGTTTCCTATGTTTTATTCCACTTATACATTTTGATATGGAATTATAAGAAAACATTTCCGACGATAGTATTCACTCATCAAGCTTGTAGATCTTCAACCCCGTGGTCTTTAGCTTCTGATTTTTGCTATTACAATCTAGCTTATTTAGGTTTTCTGGTCTAACCAAGCAAAATGAACAAAGACCTAATTGATAGCAAGTAGTAGACAATAGATAAGTGATCTTAAATTGCACGATAATTGATTAAGGCCGATCCGTTGAAATCGGAAAATCTAAAAGTTATAGTGAAGATCTAAGATTTCAGAGTACTATATTTATAGTATTTTTAACTATTATTACTGAATTTTAAATATCACTTTGGATGTACTATTATCAATGTTTAACTATACAGCAGTATTTTAACTTTAATTTATATCTTATATTATACTTAGTATTTAAATCTAGATTAAATATATCTTGCTTTCTAAACTGTTATAAGAGAACTTATTTCAAAACAAATGCTCTCACAGATATCGTTTTAAAGTGTATGATGCTTTAAGAAGTCTAGGACTTGGTGCGATGTCTAGACGCGTTGCTCGGACAGCCGATAATGTGCTAGACTTTAATATAAAACCTAATAAAACTAATACGAACCTTGTTGCGATTTCATAAAGTATATTTTCGTGTGTGCTATTAAGTTCTGATATAAATCAACATCCCACGTTGTCGAGAGATAGTTTTCTCTGTTCAACGTAACGTGTATGATGTAGTAACGGTTATTGAAACAGCTTTTGAGATTGACTCCTAATTTATACTTGTTACCGATGTATTTATAAACATCCTTAATGTTTTGTTTATGCATTTAAAAAGACATATCTGAAAAGGAAGGCAATACCAATCTAAATACCATTTTTACTGGTGTAAGGTCTAATTAGTCATAGACCCTCTATGTAAGTTGTAACATGCAATCCTCTATTTCTCTAATATTTAGACATTAATGAGTTACTGTTTAGAGGGCATTGAACCTATATCAAAGTGACATGTACATTTGATATCATTCAAACTAATTCGGAAGGATGTTCTCGTGATAGTATCACATACCATTATTCTGCACTGGTTTTAATGGTACAGCTGTAAATGAAAGAAAGTATTTCTGTCAAAGGCAGGGGATGATATGGTAATCGTAAAATCTACTCTCCGCCAACTCGCACAAAGCTGTAGTGGATAAGCTTCACTTTTTCCTCTTGAGAAGGTCTTGAATCCCAGCAGATAAAAGTGCGGTGTTGTAGCCCACAATTCATCTAGAACATTCAGAAAAATATCCAGATCTTTATAACCTAAGAACACTAGACACATCAAAACAACAATTCACAAGCCATCAAATGTAACTTATCATCATGTTTACATGCAGTAAGTTTTGCTGCTTTAAATACTAGTGTCATTTTACTTTATTTAATGATAACGTTTTATTTGAACATTACAGCAGCCTTACATTTTCATGACTGAAGTTGGCTAAAGTGAATTAATCTACTGTAACATTTGGACTTGGTGTAACTTAGCCGACGAAAGCTTATTGTATCGCGGGCCATTGTCCCGCTGATTTATACCCACTAAATTTTCCAACAATAAGTAATAGCAGCTCTATTTCGTCCAATAAATAGTTTATTAATTTCAAATGTTCTGAAGGCAATGGGAATATTTATATATCAAAATTAAAGCCTCATAAAACTAAGTAGTTGCCTTCGTTAAACACAAATATGATGTCCGGGAGAGCTAGCCCAATCGAAACTAGTTGATAAACTTTATATAAGCTTAAAACGTCCACTGCACAATAACTTAGCTGATAGGATTATATGTTGACTGTGTCCTTTATTTCTGATATACTAACTAAACAGCGTCCTTAATGTTTCAACTGCTGCGATTCGAGCTTTCTCTCACAAGAAGAAAGTCCAGAATTTAGGTACTTTTAAAACGTGGATTAGAGCCTAAAAGCCTGGGATTCGTAAGACGTGTTGTTCGATTGGAGTGTAAAAGGTCCCAACACAGCAATTCACTGGACATTCACCAAGCCAACCTCACTTGCTCGTAGTGCATCCTACTAATCAACAAACGAGGCTCTCGCTCCCACCAAGACGTATTGAGTCAGCGTGGTCAAAAGTAGTCTAAATCCGCCTATAAGAACCCATACAAATGACAGCCCCTATTGTCTGGCCGTACTACGCTATGCTGACTACGATCGATATGGTGATCTTTAAGGCTATGCCTATGTATAGCAGTGGACGTCTATCATCTGATGATGATGATGATCATTCAATTAGTACCAAGCTACTAATATATAGCTTGCTTTTGACATAACGTTATGAAATAGCCGTTAAAATATCATTTCGTAAGTAATCACGCACACTAATTGCTAACACGGTTTAATGAATTAACGTGGACGATACAGACGAGAATGACTTTAAACATTTTATAGATAAAGTTAAACATCCCCTGTGTAGTTTGATAGTAAAAAAAAAATGAATTAAAACTCCACATTGCGGGTAACAAAGGCGAGGGACGGCGCTCGAAATTGCGACAAAGATTGATGACTTAGAAAATTTAATATAAAAATTTTGTGAAACGTGTTTTGGATATATTCGCTGATGACCGCGTCACTTTAAAATCAGTGACGGACATCGTCAGATTTAATATTCCCAACCCACTTGGATTATATTAAAATTGAGCGCAAGGAATTGTTTGTGCTTACAGTAATGGCTTGTTTAAGAGTGAATAAGCGACGTCTTCTGGAATCTTTGTCAAGCGCTAGTCTATAAAATAAAGTAAATAAGTAATAAAACTATTACTGGTAATAGCTCTTAGTTGCGCTAGGTACCATCTTTATACTACTGGTAGATCTTTATTGCCGGAGACTATGTAGATAGGTACAACCGCTGCTCCTGTTTCAGCCGACAAACAGTATTGTGCAAACATTACTGTGTTCCGTTTTAAACGCAGTAACTAATACAATTACTAGGGTAACGAGACAAACATTCTGTCTCAAGGCAACGAGCGTAATGTAGTCATGTATATACCATGCTAACTAGCACCATTGTTATAGGCGGACGTATCACTTACCATCAGCTAAACATCCCGCTCTTCTATCATCATCATAGCATATCAGCCTGCTTATCATTTGATATTACTCGAGTAAACTAGTAAACTGTTCTAGACTCTTCTAAAAGGTGATCATGTATAGAAGAAGACATACTATTGACGAGTTCTTCACAGATCAGATATTTATCTGTGCATTAAGACTACTCCTGTCAAAATCGCAGTAATTTAAGCTATCGCCAATCAATACATAATTAAAACTTATACCATTTTATAGTACGGATATTATAAATTAAACTATTAGTAGCACTTCAACCTGCTCATCATTTACTACGAAGTATTAAACTAGTCTAGAGTTCTCTAGGAAGTTATCTAGAACAGAGGAACACTCATTGTTGACAAAACCTTTACAAAAGCAAGAAAGACTGCGATAGACTTGAAAGATTTACTAAAATATTACAAGATGGATGGAGTTTGAGATAGCAGACGTATATACCGATAACACCTTACAATTTATACAAACTGTGATGTTTCCACTGCAAGGATGTTACTCCATATTTTTAGAAGAAAGCTAAGTTTATAAATTACAGCGCTTTTCATTTGTGTAGGAGAAATCGCATACCTCCGAAAGTTCTTTAAATCTATATGACAAGATCTTTTATGACTGTTCTCGAAATCATCAAGTACAACTTACCTGTAACTTAGACGACTGGTACACCTAGATATAGCATAAGCACCGTCTCCTTTTCCTCCCGTTGATTAAAAAAATGTGCCACACAGACCCAATTAGTTGTCCAATACTAGAATATTAACACGTGCCACCGAACAGGAAAATGAGAAGTAACACAAAGCAAAACTTAATTAACTTAGTATTCTACTCAAGTTATGTTCCAGAGTAAGCGCAATTACTGTATCTACAACTTATAACTATACTTAAAGCGGGATGAAGTTTCTTAAGACACGTTCGGCCTTCGTAATCCGTTCTGAAGCGCGAAGAAATCTATTACAGCCGACCAAGGAACAGGAAATGACGGAGATGAAATTTTTTTTTATAATACAGAGTTCACTTGTATATTAAATATTTCCTCTATATTGGTGGCGGGTAGCTGTTCCGGTTCAGCCCTGTAGTCTAGGGCTATTAAGAATAAGACTAAGGTATTCCTTGCCTGTCGTATGAGGCGACTGAAAAGGTCCTCTGGTTCGTAATTGAGGGTGGTGGCCCACAGAGCTCAATAGGCGAGCCTTAGGATGGTAAATGCATGGTGGTCTTGTATTTGCTGTAGCACAGGGTGAGTGCTGAGAACGGCTTTGCCCTCCCGTGGGATGTTTTAGTCAAAGTGCAGGGGGTACTGGGGCGTTCCGTAGGAGATTCCGAAGCTCCTCTTAATGTACTGTGAAAGAAAACCGTAGGGGTTGTAGTAGGTAGAAGCCACACATAACCTTCTAAGTAGTCTTCTCCACAGAAGCAGGGTATCTTTTATCCACTGCGATAAAAAAAAGTAAATGTCCTGGTTAGAAGGGCGTTGTAGCTAGTGAAATTACTGGGGCAACGATACTAAACCTTATGTCTCAAGGCGACGATCACAGTGTTATGCAATGTGTACGATCCTAACTAGCGCCAAGTTGTTATGGGCAGACGTACTTACCATCAGGTGACGTCCCAGTCATCTCATCGCATTATTAAGTAAAAAAAAAATCTGGACCAAACGATATGGTTACATGTTATTACTACTTATACTTCAGCTAAAAACATGCATAAGTTAGCGCTATCTAGTGGGTATTTATAAAATAGATTTCTTCTAGATTTACTGGGTTTGGCTAATAAAACCTAACCATTTACCATCAGGTAGTACCATAGTGAAGCAATATGTAACAAAAAAAAAGTATCAAATTATGTGGTAATTGATTTTAAAGTTCCTGGAATATTTCTAAAATAATTTCTACAGTAGTCCTTCTACTAGATAGAAAACACCATTCCTTAGGTAATAGGGAATACAGGTAAAAATAGAGAAATAGTAATTATATACAATATATATTAGGGGGACCTGAAAGTAATGTCGTTTTCTTACGCTAAATACAAACACATACATTTTTAACGAGTCTTTATTTTTAATCAATGATGTATTCCCCATCATTGTCAATAACCTTTTGCCATCTAGTGAGTAAATTTTCAATCCCTGATCGATAAAAATTAATTGGTTTTTCGGCAAAATATCTAGAGATGGCATTTTGGATATCATCCAAATTTGCAAATGTTTTGCCACTTAAAAAGTGTTGCAGCGCTCGGAATAAGTGGAAATCCGATGGTGCAACATCGGGCGAATATGGTGGATGAGGCAGCACCTCCCACCCCAATTCATTAATTTTTTCTAGAGTTCGCCTTGCGCAGTGCGGTCTTGCATTGTCATGTTGGAGAATGACGCCTTTTCGGTTGACAATCGCTGGCCACTTTTCAATTAAAGATTGATTGACTCGCTGCAATTGTTCGCTGTAGAGGTCTGCAGTAACAGTTTCTCCAGGTTTCAGTAATTCAAAATGAACAATGCCGCGAATACTCCACCAAACACACAAAAGCGCTTTTTTGGGGTGTAAACCTGGCTTAGCAGTACTCCGAGGGATTTCATTTGGAGAGAGCCACTGCCTTTTGCGTTTTGGGTTATCATACAGGACCCATTTCTCATCTCCTGTGATCAAGCGATCAAAAAACGCTTCTGTGTTGTGTCGTTGAAGCAATAAGTTGCATGTGATTGATCGGTTAGCCTTATTCTGTTCGGACAGATTATGCGGGACCCAAACACCTGCTCTGCTTACTTTTCCAATCTGCTTCAAATGTTCTTGGATGGTCGACCAAGGTTTGTTGAGACTGTTTGACAATTCCTCGATCGTCTGACACGGATTTGCTTCCACTTCCGCCCTTAACACGTCGTTGTCTAACGCTGATGGTCTTCCTGATCGATACGAGTCGGAAAGATCAAAATTACCCGATTTGAACTTGGAAAACCACCTTTGGCATTTACGAATGTCCAGTGCATTTGGATAAACATCGCAAATGTTTTTGGTAGCAACTGTTGCGTTATTTCCCTTGCGAAACTCAAAGAGCATGCAATGCCGGATGTGTACCTCTTCTGGTATTTGGCTGGCCATTTTACCCAAAATTACAAAAAAAAATTGTAATTCAATTGTCTATAAGTAAAGAAATCACTATAACCTCACAATGTCTTTGGTACGCCTCTGAACAAAACAATGAGCTGACAAATGACAATCAAGTATTGGCATGCGCAGAAACGACATTACTTTCCGGTCCCCCTATTATATATATGACAAATGATGAAGTCTTTATCTACCACGATCCAAGATAGAAGCAACCAAAGATCTACTCACACTTCCATTTTTCACTATTGGCATTCAGTGGCTCCTTGTGACGGTCACCAGATCTTCCGTGTAGAAGAGATAAATAAATAAAAAAAAGAAGAGGGTCATCCAAGTATGTCTACGGATATTACAGCCATCATGAAAAGATTTCCAGGCAAAGTACCCATTTCCATACCACCAACAATGTATGAAAGAGTTATAGTAGTAATATATCCGTACATTATACTTTATTTTTCTTTGTATGTATCATCTATACTGACGATATACTTTTTTTTATTGACAGTAACATTACAAAATAATTAAATATATTATACCCTTTAAGATTCTATCCTAATAATTGTTAAACTAACATTAGTAACTTATTATTAATAAGTTAATAATGATTACTATTGGTTTAAAAAATAACTAGATCGCAAAGTTGTACAGATCCACAATACCTAGGATCCACAATCCACAGATACAACCAATCAAAGTTGTAATCATTTAAACTTTAACATGATAAGAAATAGAATTTAAAAGTATGAAACTGACTAATCTTAGAAGTTATTTTTTAGTAATTAAACAACGTAACGAGCGGGACATCCACCCGATGGTAAGTAATACGCACGATGTTAACAACGTGATGCTAGTTATGATGGTATATACTGCACTATATTGCGCTCGTCTCCTAAAACAGGATATTGACTCTCATTACCCCAGTAATTGCACTCGCTGCAGCGCCCTTCAAACTTGAACACAGTAATATGTGCATATTGCTGTTTGGTGGTATAAATAGATGCTGCTGTGGTATCCACCTAGACGATTTTCGGCAGCAAAGACCTACCACCAGTATATTATTAGGTATTATTATGGCCTCTCCTTGACAGAGAAATTGAAGAGCAAGAGGTTAGTGTGCTACGGGCATGTTATGCGGAGGGATGAAGGACATATAACAAAGAAAGTGATGAGAATGAACGTGGAGGGTTATAAGGGTAGGAAGACCGAAGATAGTGTGGATGGATTGTGTGAAAGATGGCATGTGTAAAAAAAGCGTGAATTCAGATATGACGGCTGATAAAGGGATATGGGTGAGAAGTAGATACTATGACGACCCACATAGCTAGGAGAAGGGCAGGACGAAGGATTATAAACCTCTGCCAAATCTCCTCATCGATCGGCCCCCCGTTGCTCGCATCCAGTGGGTTCATGCGATTCTCATCAGATCATCGGTCCACCTTGCGGAAGGCCCCCATCTTACTTTTAACAAAATAAACATAACAAGCGTTACATGAAACAAGCGTTATACGAAACAGTTGTTAGAAAAAGAAAACTTTTTATTTTTAGATCTATTGTGTATACAAATGTTTCCGGTTTCAATTTTCACCAGAAAATGAAAGCTTTCTTCATTTACTTCTTTCACAATCTGGTAATCGGATTTGCTTACAATAAAGATTAAGCTTTTGTGCTTAAGTTCCGACACGTTTAATTTTTTTTTTTTTCAGCATCACTTTGTTAGGAGTGAAGGAACAAGAAAACAGTATCGTTAAAATATATTTTGAAAACTCAATTTTTTTAACGGTTAAAGAATAAATCTCTTCCGTCCGTTGTGTATTTGATAACATTGTCTTGGAACACAAAGGTCTTATCCTGGTGTTTGTAATATGCGAAGGGTTTTTCGAACCCCTTCTTTTTAGATTTTCCCATTTAAGATAGGGTGCTACAAATAGACACACATTTAAATACAGAAAAGGTTTAACTGCTGTTAAATAGCGTAAATGAAAAAACCTATACGTTTATACAGACTTTGTTTATAACGGTCACGTGGGGCTTTACCAAAATTTTATTGTTATTCGAGTACAGGGTAGCTTTTATACCCCCCATACTATTTTATGATGTACAGATAATTCTCAGCGTCATTATGTTCTGCGTGAGCTGTGCTCCACTGTAATATGGGAGGTGCTGTATGGAAATATTGTATGTTATTTAATATAATACATGGAGAATATTAAAGTTGTGTTCTTCGCCGAATCTAATCTTGAATAACATTGTCTAGACGCCATTTACAACTAGATTTGGCAATCTCAAAGAAAAATAGGATACACGAGGTCATTTAAAACTGAACTATTTTTTTTTTCAAACGTTTTCTACGTGGTTGTATTATTCCTTGAAGCTTCAACAGATATCGGATATATTATACTGAATCCGTATCGAAGGGTACAGATTCCTTTTTGTATAGTATATTTTAACAGCAGTAAGATTTATCTCAAACCTCGAAATATATATACACAAGGAATCTGTGATCTGTCTTACTTCTTAACTTCTCTCGTCTACGTATTAGTCGTCTTTTACCTTTTTTTAGTGTCTTCAGGAATCTTCTAAAGATAACCTGCTTCTTTATCTGAGATGTACTTACTGTAAGCCTTCTCGGTAATAATCTTCAGGTAGAAAGGTCCCTGATATGTCATACAGAATATACCGGTGCTCGTCTACTTTGGTTTAACTTGTGTCGAGGAAAGACCAAACCCTTCAAGTTACATTAAGTACAGAGCCACGTTGCATTTGCTGTTTCACGCGGATCCACTTATTCAGTGATAAATACCCACGAACCCCGTAAACGCTTCTAGTCATCTACTCAGTCATATTCTTATGAGCCCGTGAATACAATGGCACTCTTTTACCTAAAGAACAGCTGCAGTCAGCAGAGCTATCAATCAGACGTGCCTGATCTGGCATGGTTATCACAATTTAAGATACGATCTCCAACTGGTCGTAAGATGTCTTTAAAAAATACAAGAGAAATATATGGGTCACCTATTTCAGCCTTGAAGGCTGATAAGGACCAATAAGGATGATTCGCTAAGTGATCGTTCCGAAACATGGAGAACAATACTGGGACCCAAATATCCTCATACGCCATGGCTATAGCCATGAGAGAGTATATTCATATATATATATATATAAGCAAAAGGCGAATACCACCTGATTAAGGTTGCGGGAAGCAGCTGGATGCAGGCAGGCAGGATCGATGTGGAGATTTTTGGGGAAGACATGTCCAGCATTGAACGTGTCAGCTGATAATGATGATGATGGCTGTTACAGATAATAATCGAACGTGTCTTCCGCAGTATTCTCTGTATAATCATCTATTATACTTACTGATGGTATGTTTCTTTTGCTGGAGACGATCTAAGTAGGTAACCAGACCAGCCCCTCTTTCAGCCGTCAAACATTAGTAGTGTGTACCGGTTTGAAGGGCACAGCTATTGAAATTACTGGGCTAATCTTACGCCTCAAGATGATGAGCACAATGTGGTGATATGTCCATCCTAACTAGCGACATATTGTTATGGTTAAGCGTATAGAAAAAGAAACCATGACAAATGAGGGCTTGTTCTGCTGCTTTAAGATAATACCATTAATTTTAGTCTATGGGACATTCGTTTAACCGGCCTCCATTAGTTAGTCCCTACATGAGGACGGTGGCCCTCTTAATTGAAGTCCGTATCCCGTGTATTATATCCTTATGCATGGCCCGTGACTGAGATGTGTCGGGATTATAAATGGATGTATACATCCACTGAACAACAGTTCACATGCAAATGTTTTCGATAATTTATCATGACGTATTTGGCGACGGTTCCGCCGGAGGAGGGTTGTTGCGGTGGGGCCGCTGGGAAGACGAGTGCCGGTATTGTGTTTCACTGCTCTCCATATCCTTCGCGGCCGGGAAAGTTTTGTCGCTTGGCTTCCATGGCCTCTGGGTAATGGATTCGAGGGGGATCCGTTGCCCGGGTGACTATAAGAGGCTGAGAAGACGGCGCGCCTTTACAGAGGTAGTAAAGGAAGGTTCTCCCTCCCGAGTTAGGGCTGCATGATACAGGTAGCGCTAGCGGGATACGGAGGTATGCGAAAGCGTTTCTGTGGCCCCCATTAAAGCGACGAAGGTGGAACATCGTGGGGGTTTTAGTCGGTGCAAGTCCAACTTAACCACGTATTCGAAGGCATTTCTCCCCCATAAAGCCAAACAGGGGTTGTTGCGACCGATAACTTGCGAACAGCTTGTGCTTCATTACATTGCATTAGTAAATGAAAGCTCTGGTCTATGTACTTTCATAAATAACAGTCGCGCCATTGAAATATACGTTTCAATGAACACGGTGACTGAAAGCTCCCACCTCCTTCCATCAATACCTTAGAGTGCTTTGTAAGATTGAATAACCTTTAATGGTCACCGTACTCATCGTCTTTGATTTTAATGCATTGCTGACGTCAAGTACATACTGAAATTCTAATACTTAAAGAATAAAAAAATATGTAAATTCCAGTAGTGGTAGGTCTCTTATCAGAGGTAAACAGTAGTGTACATTAATTACTGTATTCCTGTTTGAAGGGCGCTGTAGCTAGTGAAATCAGAGAGGTAATGAAGCTTATAACCCTGTCTCGAAGCTTCGAGCTATATGTAGTGCTGTGTGCTATCCTAACACGACGTTGTTATAGTCATGGGTAATCGTATCACTCACCATCAAGTGAACGTTCTGCTCGTCTTGTTGATTAATTGAATAAAAAAAAAAGTTTTAAAACATTTTCCATATACACGAACACGTAAAGAGATATCAATATTACCACGAACCACATTCACATGAATTTAAATTTGATATTCATTTGAATGGAGACCTCAAATTGATTTGTGGTTAAGCATCATGTCAATCAGAAAATTTTGACTGCATCATGATTGAGGATGACCATGTGAATGTCTCGTTACTCCAACAATTACACTAGCTACAGCACCCTTCAAACTGGAACACAGTAATGTTTGCGCCACTAATTCTTAGCTATGGTTAATCTTTTATTTCTGCCGCTGAACATTACTATGCAAACAATACTATGTTCCGGTTTAATGGACGCTGTAGCCAGTGATTTTACTGGGGTAACAAGATTTAACATCCTTTTTTTTTCTTATGTGTCAAGGTCACGACTACAATATGATGCAGCGTATATTATTCTAACTTGCGCTTCGTTGGGCAGATGTATCCCTTACGATCATGACAAGGTCCTGTTCGTTTCGAAGAATAAAAAAAAACAGTGATGAGTGACTGGTAAAATAATAAATATAAAGTTTGAAACTCAAGAACAGATAAGGTCTTATCAGCTGTCACTTGACAACAAGTGAACAGCCTAAAAGTCTGAACAGTCCTCCGCTATAGCGTATTTATGTAAGTTTGGAGCGCAAGGTACAATCCAATTAAGTGAGGAGCTGGCGAAAGTGGATCCACGAGAAAGACTACGAGCTCTTCCAACTTTTCGCATAATTTATACTCGATTTAATGACATCCCCACGTAGTTGAGGAAGTGGTGTGCGAGCAGACTTTAAAACTTCGACCCTTACCGTAGGGATGCTCAGCTTATGAACTGTTCGGTTCAATTTTAAATTGCTCGTAACTTATCTGATGTTAAAGCGTTTTTTTCTCTACTTAAGAAGATAAGTTTATATTCCCTTTAATCAGATTATTTACTGGTGGTAACTCTCCCCTTTTTCTCGTTCTTTTGTTTTGTACAATTTTTATTTTCTGTCCTCGTCTTGACTTCCATCCTCTTCTATTATACCATTCTTATTCCTCTCATCTATACTCCATCCCAATTCCTAATCTCTAAGTCTCCGTTGCCGAAGGTCGTTTAGATAGGTAGCACCTATATCTACCGTTAAGCAGTATAGTACTATAGTAGCAGCTGTGTTCCGGTTTGAAGGGCAAGCATCCTTTAGTCATTATAATTACTGCGGTAACGCTACTCAACATCTTATGTCTCAGACGACGAGCGTAATGTAGTACAGTATATATCAACCTAAGGAACGCTGCATTGTTTTGGACAGGCGTATCATTTACTATCAGGTGAACGCCGTCATTTCATTGATTCCTTAAATTAAAAAAAAAAACTTGATTATAACGCCATTGAAATAAATCTCTCATTTATTTAGGGTGTAAAGAAAGTATTAGTTGCAGTAATGATAATATATTATATATAAATATATAGATCATTGCTCCGATAATGATCTACAGCAGTGGACTGCCGCGAGCTGATGATAATAATGATAAAGATCATAAAAATAAACAAAGTTTTTAAATATGTATTACTATATAACTACTTTGTCTAAGTAGTTACCATCTACTTCTATTTATTACCAAATATACAGTGCCCGGATTCGAAGGGCGCTGTAGCAAATGAAATGACCTGCGTAGCGATACGTGACATCTTACATATTAAAGAGACTGGTTCTGATGCTGTGTATATCATCCTGATCATCCCCATTGTTTCGGGACAGGAGTATTACTAGACTCGTTTCGTCAAATAGAAAAGAAATTTGAGGTCAAAAAAATCTCTTATAGAAGATCAAACACATCAAGTTATATTAAAAAAAGACCTTCAGTTTAAAAGGCGATAATCAAAAGCCCAACCGTGGGATTATTTAGTCCATTATATAGGAACGTGATCTGCAAAGCCTGAACTAACGCCACAGCATTACCGCGGTATAATCCTATCGAAATTAATAGTAACTTCATTTCAGTTAAATGTTAACTTTGAATGCACCTACTTATATAATCGCTTTTCTAATAGGTTATTAGGGCGGACAAATGTGAACCAAATTATAACAAACTATGATCAAAATAAAGGAAAGGAATCATATTCATAATTAAAGTATTTTTTTTTAATACAAAACGTTCACCTGATGGTAAGTGATAAGCAAGCCCATAACAATGTGGCGCTAGTTAAATGGTGTACACTACACCACATTGCGCTAGTCGTCTTGAGACATAAAATCTTAAATCTTTTACTCTAGTAATTTCACTAGCTACAGCGTCCTTGAAACCGGTATTCAGTAATGTATACACAATACTGTTGATCGGCTGCAACAGGCGCTGCGGTGGTATCTACCTTGATCTCTGGCAACAAATACCTACCACAGTACAATATATGTTGGAAGTATTATAATTACAGTGAATGCTATAATGTGTTTTTTTCTTGTATGATAAATGTCTACCGATGTTTTGTTTTTCGCGTCATATTTTTTTAAAAATATCTTTCATTCTCTTTCATATAAATGTATATATTCATAAGCGATTACTACGTATGTTTAGATTCATTACGATATCTCTACATCCGTAAGCCCTTAGACTTAAGGCTTTGAGAGAGCTAAAGATGGTTACAAAATTCATCCCCCACAGGAATTTGAAGAAAGAGCCAGCAAACCAAGCAGAGAACAGCTAGTATATATATGGATAATTTAACTAAAAACCGGCAGGAGAAAGATGAGAGAGTATTAGATGATGAATAAAAGTTTAAATGAAGAGATACAGCTCCGTTGCCCAATAGCTAGGCGTTTGCTTTTTAACACGGAAGTCGCTGATTAATTTACGGAACCAAATAAATGGTGGAATTTTGCTAGTGATAAGGTTATCACCAACTCTTCTTCTAATCATCATCTTCATATAGTCAATTTGCGATAGTTAAAATACACTTATATTCCAACAGTGATCCATACAAGAGAGTTAGTTTAGTTAGTTTCACCCTCTTCAGTGTCTTTTGATAAACTCATAGAATACTAGGGTATTGTTAGAAAAATATATACAGATTAAATAAATAGAAAAGTTATATTTCTGGAGCTTCCATAAATCAAGTAATGAATGTCCCAATATAATTAATGAGTATAGTTATACATGAACTAATATGACGTCATTGTTGAAAACAATATCCTATAACATCCGTAAGACTCTCTAAGAGGAAGTTACGAAATTCAGGCAACAGCCGAAATTCAATCACCGTTTGCATCAAACAGGAAGGGACTAACCGCCGTAATAAACATCCTGATAAAGCAACATTAATTCCTCTATAGAGGCTTTTTAGATACCTAGCATTAAAAACCTTAGTATTTTAGTATAAACTTATAAAAACTTACTTGTATTTTTATATAGAATATTGTTTTATGCTTCTTTAAGTAACATTTCTTTCATACAAATACTTAAGTAATAATAACAGACTTAGAAGAACATTCCTGTTAGAGTCTTTTAAATATACAATTATTATATGTAATAATCCATATATTTGTGTTAATTTTTATTTCGAAAGTAAGACATCGAAATCTACTGCACGTAGGTATACGGATGCAAAAATAAAGTGTGTTTTAAAATGATTTCAGGGAAGGTTAAAAGAAGTAAATACGATGAAGTATAGATGAGAGAATAAGAATGAAAGATAAGAACCGTATAAGATAAGAAGAGGATGAAAGTCGAGAATAAGGAAGGTAATTAAACCAGGAATGAAGTCCAGAGCAACAAATGCCCGAGGAAACGAGTATAAGAAAAAAAATCCAACCTTCAATTTGAGAGAGTGTTAACTCAATAACTATCAAAGCGATTAGGATACTTTGTAGATCTTTTAAAAGTATATAACAAGTATCATAGTATTTACAGTTCTCCTTCCAAAGAGACCCTCAAAAGTCTCGTACTTCTTTAGTCTCCTACTACCTCAGTCGAAGATCACTCAAGTCTAAATGTATCTAAAGGCCTGGATGCATCTAAAATTCAAGTTTCATGTACAGATGTAACATTAACTACTTGCCAGCGAGCATTAAGTCGTCGAGCGACGTTAGTGGCAATAAATTATCGTACTTGCGAAGCTACTAACTCTTTACACGACCTCATACATCAAGCCTGACGGAACGTTAACGCTTTGCGAAAGATTCATTAATACAAAGTACGCACTCCATAATCCAGCTTCCTACTGCACGTTAAAGGTGAATTTAATTTAACAGGTACTTAGATATCCTGATGGTTATATTAATTATAAGAGATCATGTGATATTTGCGGAAATTAAGTTACGACTGAAATTTATCCGCAGCGGAGATACATCTCACCGGAGACTAAACCTCGCTCCAGGATCATTTTAAAACGCCTCAGGACGTCTGTTAACTTTGATCATGAACCACAAATCCTTGCAACATCGATTCATACAAAAATGTTTTGCAAAACTATTGAAATTAAAGAAAACATCCTATTTTAATAGAGAAGATGGATAGGTCATAGTACCTGCTGAGAATCCTTTAAGACAATTTAACCAAACACCAGCAGCAATAGAAGACTTCAAGACAAAGTAAGCTCATTCTGCATGGATCAGATAAAAAAACATATTATAATGATGTCGGGACCCCGTGATAATTATGACGTCTGGACATCTGTCTTTTCAGTACCCCAGTGACCATAGCTGCTGCAAAGTAGTCGAAAGGTCTACTAAGAATCTATAAGGAGAAAGGAATTTATATATATATATATGATATTTCCACCTATGTAGAGACTTATCGCGATATCTCTGGTATCATAAGACCTAGAAAAAACATATTTAGTGGGAATATTCCTTTTACTTAGTATAAGAACAGATTTACTAAATTCCTTCTCCAAAGAGATTTGCATGGGTATTACGGTTAGCAAAGCGGGCGAGGAACAGGTAGTATTGAAATAAAATCAACATAAATTCACTTTTTTTTTTAAACTTCAATTCCTTAAAAAATCACAAATACTATTAAACTATGTATATTTGATATATATAAGTGATATTTACCGTTTATATGTACTAAATATTCATCATCCATCAGCCGATAGTCGTCTATCTCTGCACATAGGCCTCCTTCAAAGATTGTCATCTCGGTCGGGTAAGGATTTATTTGGGGGGATTTGAGCCAGTCCCCACCACGCTAGCCCAAATCGGTTTAGTAGGAGCCAGTGCCTCATTTCTTAATTAGGGTGTTACGCCTCGCTCAACAACTCACGAGACCCAAGCCAACCTCACCTGCTCGTGGTGCACCCTCCTAACAAACAAACTATACTCTGGATCCAACCAACCCGGATTGAGCTAGCGTGGTGGGAAATGACCCAAATCCCCCCATATGAACCCATTCAAACGACTGTCTCTGGTGCACGGCATTGCGAGCAGAGCTTGACCGATCGATGTGGAGATTTTCGGAGCAGATCTAAGTCCAGCAGTGGACGTTTATCCGATGATGAAGTTTAATTAATTATAGCTCGCTGGCCTAATGGTTAGAGCGTGCGGCTTTCATTCTGAAGGTCGCGGGTTCAAGCCTCGGCATGTACCAATGACTTAATATTTAAGTTATGTACATTTGTGAACTTTAGTTACAACAGCGAGATACAAAAACGGTGAAGGCAAACATCGTGAGGAAACCCGCACACTGATATCATCTTTGTGTGTGTGTGTGTGTGTGGTGGTCCCAATAAAGTGGCAACAGGCTCGCCCCCTGTTACACTGGACCTAATCTAACCACATCTGGCGAAATGTGGGTGTTTATTCACCTCTGCCTACCCCTACTGGGAAAAAGGCGTGACTATATAAAAAAAAAAAAAAATATAAACATAACATTTATTACTTAAATTCAGTTTAAACTTACACAACCTTACGTACACTAATTAAGCCGACTTGGAAGTCTATCGCTTTAAGGACTGCACCGGATATCCGTTTACTGCAAACGGCGGTGAAGACAGGCATCAAGCATGAACGCCTCAAGCTCTTATCTCTTTGTAACTTGAGTACTTTTCGTACAAGGAACCGCTGAACTTAAATGGTGTCTAACTTAAGTTACTAATATATCCTGTGAAGGATTTGAGTTATTTACATTTAAATAAAACATACGTTACATTTCTTATAATATTTTTTTTTTATTTAACGACGCGAAATGATGAGCGGAACTATCACTTGATAGTAAGTGAAACATCTGTCCATAACAACGTTTACGTGATATACACAGGCTCTATATTGCGCTAATCGAATTAAGACCTAAGATGTAAAGTTTCGTTACCGGTGTAATTTCACTATCTACAGCGCCCTTCGAACCTGAACACAATAATGTCTACCTAGACGATTAACGGTAGTATTTCATGATATATGGTTTTAAAAATAATCATAAACTTAATATAACTTAAATTTATCTCTCTTCATATTGAACATAAATGTATACTTTGGTACATTTTTTATCGTCTAAAAAATCTAGCTTACATTTAGTCTAGATTATATTTTTAATATCCAGGTTAAGTCATCTTCTCGTTGATTTATCCTGTCGCCGAACTGTAATGCTAACATTACCGAGTTCCGGTTTAAAAGGCGATGTAGGTGATGATTGTACAGTAGCTTTAACATCGCGTCTAGGAGTGGACGGCAGTGTGGTGCAGTGTAAACATCTTCACTTGTGTTATAACTATAGAGAGGTGTATTGCTTACTACCATGTTAAAGACCGTTTCGTTCTCTGTTTCATCATAAAATTTATCATATAACAAAAAAACTTCGTTAGATATAATCGCCACTCGAGGACCTTACTGCCCCCATCGGTCCTTCGAGCAATATGCCCTGCCCACTGCCACTAAGTCTAGCAATCTTTAAGGCTAGGCGGTGACCTTAATACTTATTTTTAGTGGTTATTTATATGAATAACGTAAATAAGAAAAAAATGTTTTCTCCGCCATTATGTAAAGCGAGCTTAGAGTGGTTTTAGAATAAATCACTGAATAAATACGACTTTATTTGTCATTACTTCCGTAAATAAAGACCGTATCGGAAGTGCGTTATTCGACAAGTGAATTTATGATCAAGGAAAAAAAAAATACTGTCTCGTACAGAATATAAATTAAATTCGGGAAATTCTAATTTATTTTCTCTACTTTCACGTGAACGAACTTAGTGAGAGCACACTGTACGGAGGAGCGCGAGTTCGATCTCAGCAGAGCTTGAAGTACCTGTGAAGGAAAAAATTAACAGGACACCTACATACTCGAAGAGCAGTAACTTTATGGATATTTGACGTCAATCAACCTGAACTTGGCCATCGTCCTGAATACCTAGACTCCTCACTACCATCCTCGCTAGAGAAGACTTCGCAGCGGGTATAACGAAGTGAACTGTTTGTGTATGGAAGTTTATTTAAACTTCAACAGCGTTATTTTTGTATTAAAAAAACAACTGTGTAATAGCGTTATTTAAATGTTAAACTTCTCTTCTCACTTTAGATCAAGAGAGAAAGAAAGGAAAGAGTTTATTTCTTATACATATAAACTGTTCATTAGTTAATATCATCACGAAAATTGTTTAATTTCCATTTGTGTTAAATCTCTAATTTTTTTGATTTCTGTTTGATATCATTATCATCAGCAGCTAGACATCCACAGCCTCCCTATATGCCTCTCCCAAAGATCGATTGATCCTGTACCGTCCGCAAAACCACCAGGCAATAGAGGTCCTCGTTTGTAGAAGTTCATATTGGGTGGATTTCGGGCCTTCTCTCACCACGCTGGCCCAATACGTATAGGTGGAAGCTAGAGCCTCGTTTTTTGATTACCAGGGTGCACTGTAAGTATTTGCAGTTCGCTTTGATCCCTTGAGTTGTTATGTGGTACCTCGTACACCCTCTAAACATCACCCGCTGTGTTTTGTATAAAATGAATACGGGATTATGTGTATACAAGGTTTTCCAGCAAACGACACAGTTTCATAAATTTTCACATTTAATTAAAATAGTACGAAACAAGTGGGCAATGTTTCAAAAGTTAGCTTTAATAAAATTCAATTTTGCACCCAGTAGAATTTCGCTTTACCCTTGTATATTTCCTTTAAAGTATCTTGCTTTTATATATTTCATTTTTCATATTGCACCTTCTACTTATCCTTTAACTGTTTAGGATAACCTATATCGAGCAGTGGACGTCTGTTAACAAATGTGATAACAAGAGCTTTGTTAACCTTAACAATATTTTTACATTCATAAAATTATAAATAGGGGGTGTAAGGGTTCCCTTACAACTCACAGCATCCAAGCCAACCTCACCTTTTCGTGGTTCCCCCTGCAATCAACAAAGGGGCCCTGGCTCCCGCCAACCCGCATTGAGACAGCGTGGAGTCGAATCCTCATAAAATCGATGTGGGAATTTTTGGAGGGGGCGTTTTATCAAGCCCTGGCTATCAGCTAGTGATGATGATGAAAATTATAAATAGTTCTTAACTTGATTCTTCGTAATAAAATATATAAGTATATTGAATTATCATATGTAAATGTTCTTGGTAAAGGAGTACCAAGTGACCTGGTTTCTCGGGTAACTGGTAAACAAACATAAATCGACAGTGACAGTTCCCGTGCAAAAAAAAAAAAATTGCAAACCTTATTTTAATACTTCAATCCTGATTAACGTAAAATAAAGCATTTTTAAACGGTTAGAAGAGATTTAAATATGAACCAGCTAGTCTCAAATAGTCAAGTCCTTACTAGCACTGCTCGCACTAGTTTAGATTTGATCTAATGAAACTACTACAAATCCTAGGTCTCTGTTCCGCAGCCCTGTACTCTAGTAAGAATAGGATTAAGGTAAGCCCTGCCTTTCGTAGAAAGTGACTAAAATGGTCTAGGAGTTTCGCGGGCCTATCGTTGAACGAGCAATGATGGCTAGGAGGATTTGGCTCTCAGAGACGCGCTAACACAAAACTTAGAGGGACACCGGTGTATTCTGTAAGAAGTCCCTGAGCCTTTCATGTAACGTAGGAATTTCACATAACCCTGACTCCCCCAGAAGTAAGGTGTCTTTCGTAGAGTTCCCCTCGAAACCAATAAAAAGGTCTCTTTTCTAAATTGTAAGTGCCTTTTATATTTGTTTTTAACCTACAATGACGTTAACTTCGTAGAACATAAGTGACAATAATATCGTTGGTGGTAAATCATTGGTGGTAGGTCTCTGTTGCAGGAGAACGTCTAGATAGTTACCACCTGTATCTGCCGTCAACTGTACTGCCAGATTACTGTGTTCCAGTTTAAACGACACTGTAACAGGTATAATTACTGGAGCTCTGGAGCGACGAGCTCAATGTGGTGCAGAGTATCACCTCAACTGGCGCTAAGTTATTATTGGTATATCATATACCATCAAAGCAACATCTTGCTCGTCTCATCATTTCGTGAAATTAAAAAACAAGTAATTTCATTTACTACAGAGCTTTTCTAACTGGAACACAGTAAGATTTACACAATACTTTTTGCAGTGGAAAGCAGCGATGGTATATAGTCTTAGTACCAGTAAGATTTGTATTACTTATATTTTTATTGTATAGATTAGTGCTCGACAAGGATCCCACCTGGTGGTAACTTTTGTAGTAAAGAGGATCATACTTAGACAGTCATCACAATAAGCTCTTTGTATAGTTAATTATAAAATTTCGATCAATTAACACCTAAGCAGGAGTATCAAGTTATTTGCCTTGATTGTAGTGAAAAGGATGGGGGGGTAGGACGTCTTATCTCGTTATAACCGGAAAGTTTTAATCTATGTTGCCTTTGTAGTACACAATAAGGGGATCCCTTGAAGATATTGCGTTAGTAACTGTTCCTTAGAAGAGATTTGTGTAACAAGAAAAGTTCCCTTTGTTAGTTATCTGCGGCGAGTTAAACCTCCAAGCGTTGTGAATGCGAATAAGTTTAATAAAATTTTATTACAACACACACATATCTTGTCAAGTAGATATCAAACAAAACAAAAATCGCATACTTGTTGTTTTTTTTTTTTAATATATATTTTCTTAAAGTTATCCGAATGAACAGACGACGTATGGTTTGGAGAGCTCTCGCGTACATCTAATTTCCGTCTTCGAGACGAATGCCAGTAACGACTCGGTGTTCTCGTTTCTACAATATATATACTACGTACTTACAGTTACATATACGTACAATTTTTTTTATAAAATTTAATTCAAATCTATCTAGTAAAAGTACCAACGCAACGTATGTTTCCGCTTCTAAATAGTAATGAGAGTAAAACACTGTATTCCAAATTAAAAAGAGTAAAGCAGTGTCACGGAACATCGCTTTAGAGAGTATTTGTGTCTTGATTTTACCTCAATTTTCTGTGGTCTGCCTTGGATCCTCATGGTCAAGTATTTAAGAACATATAGGTAACAAAGAGGTGGATAGTCTGATTATTATCTCCGGTTCTTCATTAATTAATCTGTTCATTATCTTCTGCCGTTTATAGCAACTTTCTTCACTTCCATTCTTACGTCAACTGTAAACATAGTATTTGCTCTTTTTAGATTTTGTATATTATATATATATTTATATATATATATAAATATATCACTGGATGTATGTACAGATACAGACTACGTACAGACAGGCTCGTAAGTTGCATTGTATCGTGTCCATTTGTTGGTTGTCTGGAGGAAATCGCTTTGAACGATAAGGTCGCTTTCTGCCGGTTTTACATTTATCTCCTTTTTTTTCCTTGTGTGGCTAAACTACTAGTTAGTTGTAGTTTTAGTCAACTTGATGGTATAAGGGCGACACACCCTGGCTCCCTAAACGTATTTAAATAATAATCACTGAAGTTACTCAAAAGGTATACAGAACAGATATTTTGGGTGTGATTTGCATATATTTTTTTTCCTTTCGGAGGGAGAAGTCTTCGAAAGATACCCTGCTTTAGTGGTGAAGTCTGGGGTAACGTATTTGAAGAGGGCTCGGGATCTCTTACAGAACACACCGGTGCCCTACTCCTTGTATTAACACGTCTCTGAGGGAACACAGCACACAGGTTCAATCGTTGAGGGAAAAGACCAACATCCTCAAGACCCGCAAAATTCCTAGACTCTTTTAGTCGCCTTCTACGACAGGTAGGGCATACCTTAGTCCTATTCATACTAACCCGAGACTACAGGGCTATGCAAGCTCCTTCTATAATTAAATAAGTATATAGAAAAATCGAAACAAAACGTATGTTTTACGATTTAGTTACACTTTAAACACGTCGCATGTGAAGTGTTAAAGAAGTTTCATGCAAAATTCAAAGATAAGTCGCCTCTGCGACGGAATAGTAAACCGTCTGGCGCAAGTTAAAGTGCTGAATAATATCTCTGGGGAGTGTGAATACACTTTGCTACAAATTCTCGTATTAAGCAACTGTTGTAAAAAAATCTACAAATCATTACCAAATATTTCTTTCAAATTAATAAGTTAACTAATATACTAGCTCTCATCTTCAAATCTATCTCCTACAACTTTTTCTGGAAAGTTAAAAATGCTAACATCTTCAGTATTTTCGTCTTAACTTTTTTAACCAACCAAACGAGCAGGATGTCCACCTGATAGTAAGTGACACGCAAGCCCATAACAACGTTAAGATGATATACACATCACCACATTGTGCTCGTCGCATTGAGCCATACGATGAGTTTCCTTACTCCAGTAATTACAGTAGCTACAACGCCCTTCAAACGGGAACGTGGTAATGTTTGCACAGTACGCATTTGCTGTGGTGTTCGACAACAAAGAGCCTTCTTCTTCATCGGTTTCATTCTCGACGGAGTGGTCGTAGTCATAACTTCAAGTGTTGGTGGTAAGCTTCACAACATACCGCCTTCCTCGTGCATTCTGTACTGACAATGGTGATGAACCACATACTGCCGGTTACTTATCTGGTCACTCCACCCCATAAGCGATGTTCCTCGTGGCGTATTACCTTCAAAAATTCCCTGGATCACAAATCGCTAAATAACCACCTGCCCTCGGCACACGAAGTTAAAATGTTGTGCAGTCAATGTACTTGATTTTAAGGTACTTAAGAACTAACACTCTCGTTTTGTAGTATCTGTTGTGATTAGTCCACACTGATAACTGTCCCTCGTAACCGCACTCTAATCACTAATCAGGGAGCTGTTCCTGAAAAAGGAAATTACACGAGAGTGGACTCAGGTAATTAGCTTTGAGACTAATTGAGGGAAACGTATTCATGTAGCGTGGGCAGGGGTTTACGTGGCGATGTTAATCTTTAATTTTTCGATGTGGAGTAAATAATTAGATACATTATATAGCAAATGTATATTATAAAAGTATGAAATATAGTTGTACTCATACATAAATTTGAAATTGATCTGTCTATGGATCAAATCATAGAAATCATGGAGATCTAGAAATTGAGTCGTATAAGCGTCATCTACTATCTCCGTACTACAACAGAGAAAATTAAGAATTCTTCTTAGTGAATGTATATATGTTTTAATACATTATCATCAGCTGATAGACATCCACTGCTGGACATAGACCCCAAAGAATCTCATATCGATTGGTGCTGCACTGCTCGCATCGCCGGGCACTGGGTGGCGTCGTTTGTAGGGTTCTTATGAGGGATTTCCCCCCACGCTGATTCAATGTGGGTTGGTGGGCGCCAGAGCCTCGTTTGTTCTTTAGAAAGGTACACCTCGAGCAGGTGAGGTTGGCTTGAGTTCCGTAAGTTATCGTGCAGGACCTCTACACCTCCTGTTTGTATAGATTTATCACTACAAATAGCAGTTTTTACATAAGAACCTCACACCATTTGAAAGTTGTTATGAGTTTATATTAATGGTTAAGTTAGCCTGTCGTTGATTAGACAGAACCTCTCCATGCCAGCAATCGTGTTGGTGATGCTGGGAGTAGATATTGCATGGAGGGCCGTAGCCTCTTTTTGTGATACAGTTATGGTACGAAGGCGGTTGCCGAGCGAGATCGAGAAAGGACTGATCCGGTTCAGAGACGAAGCCGTCGTGACGCTAACACGCGTCAACACGTTGCACCAGTGAATGGTGTTCCTCTACTTTCTAAACGATTCTGAGAAGGACAATGGCTGGACGTGGTCTCCGGTCTCCGGAGGACAGGCAATCCCAGCACAGCTTTAGCGAGGCCACAGTTGTGTTTCGAACGGAGATTCCGTGACCTCTTCACACACCGAAGGTACACATAACTGTGACTTTCCAACAGAAGGCAGAGTATCTTTTCGAAGATTTGCCTCTGAAACCAAAAAAGGCCTAACGTTTATTAAACATATATACACAATTTTTTTTTTTATTTAATTATGCGACGAAACGAGCAAGTTATTCACCTGATGATAAGTGATACACCAGCCCATAACAACGTTGTCAAGATAATATATACTGCAATACATTGCGCTCGTCGCTTGAGACATAAAATGCTGAGTATCGATACCTCAGTAATTAAACTAGCTATAGCACACATCGAACCGGAACACAGTAATGTATGCACAGTACTGTTTGGCGACAGAAATAGTCGCTGTGGTGGTACCTACCTAGACGGTCTCTGGCAACAGAAATCTACCACCTCACAACTGATACAGAGATATACCACCAGTAAATTATGTAAAACCATTTCCTTGTTTATGTATACATAATCAATAATAAATAAATAAATCTAATTAATGCTAATTACACAAATTTCTTATTCATGAGCTGGGATTTCGTTTTTTTTTATTCCATGTTTTGAATTTTTCGCTGGCCCGTAAAGAAGTTTTAGCATAATGTGGCTGAAGGAACACCAACACTGAATAATGTAGGGAAACAGGAAACTTTTATGAGTTGATTACGAGAAAATCTGGACCCTCTTCCGCTAATCACGGGATAAAAAGTCGTCAACAAAGGAAAAAAGTTAATCAAATAATGATATTTTTTAAGACAATTCTTCTGTAAATAAGACTAAGTTATATTTTACTTTAATAATATCCTAATTTTCAGACGAATATATTACAGTCGAGGCTACTTGTTATTATGATATACACTACGTAACATACTCGTCATCTTGATAAGTAGGTATATGGGGCAAGTATGACGAATATAGTATTTTTATTAAAACTATTTAGACCCTCCTCCCCCCAAATCTCAACTGGAAATGACAGGACACATCGCTCAAAGGACTGACAGGCGATGGAGCAGCAAAGTCCTGAAATGGCGATCGCGTACCAGAAGACGCTGTGGTCACAAACCCCACTAAGTGTTCTAACGATCTGGTGAAGATCGCAGGATGCTACTGAATATGAGCAGCACAGGACCGATCCATGTTGATATATTTGGAAGAACCCTATGTAAACTGTTCACGCATACGTTCAAGTATACTGGTCAAAGTCGCAGAAAGACGTTGTTAAGATCGAGCGACGTTGATCTTTAAGAGAGATCTATCTCCCAAACAAGCTCCAGTATTAGCTGCTAATGATCTTACTTGATTTACATTAGATCTATAATTTATTCGGAATAACCTAGAACTGTGTTAACATAGCGTGGTTTAACATTGTATAAATTGTGAACTGTTAACTCTAACATTTTCTATCAGATTATGACATTTGTAAAGGGTGTCTGGCAGCAGATTTATATTTTAAAAAACGAATATCTCAATAAGTTATAAACAGTGCGGGGGTGCAGTGAAGGTGGTGTCATTAGAATCACCGATCGTGCGGATTTCTTAGTCACGATGTCGCAGTGGTGCAGTGGTGCAGTGGTCGGGTGAGCATCGCGCGTTCGCTATTGAAGCATTTTTCAAGAGTAACGATCCTTACGTACTCGCTCGCCGACAGTTTTGTTCACATTTCAATATTCGACGGATAGGCGATGGGCCGAGTGTGAATTTAATTCGTTCGTGGGTGGAGAGGTTCCGCGCAACTGCTTCGGCTATGAACACACCACGGCCAGGATCTAGTCGATCGTCAAGGACCCCCGAAAACATTGAACTGGTTGAACGCAGTTTACGTAAAAATGCACGACTTTCGATACGGAAAAGGGCAGCTTCACTGGGACTTCCAAGAGCAATTGTGCATGAAATTTTGAAAAAAGATATGAAGTTTCATCCTTTTAAAATTCAAATAATTCAAGAATTGAAAAAAAAAAATGACTTTGCGTCACGCAAATTTTTTTGTGAAACCATGTTGGAGCGTTTTCGCACTGTGAATTCTATTTTTTGGAGCGACGAGGCTCATTTTCATTTAAACGGACACGTAAACAAGCAAAATTGCCGTTACTGGGCTCTAAGAACTCGCAATCCTCGACTGAAGCACCAAAAACCATTACATTACCCAAGGGTAACTGTTTGGTGCGCTTTATCCACGAATGGGATAATCGGACCATTTTTTTTTGAAAATGCACGGGGCCAAGCGACAAATGTCAATGGTGAGAATTATCGGCTCATGATTTCGAATTTCTTTTTGCCGAACCTGCGAGCTCATTCATCATTCTCATCACACACGTGGTTTCAACAGGATGGTGCGACCGCACACACGGCCAGAGCTTCGATGGATTTGTTGCGAGAAAATCTCCCTCAAAAACTGATTAGTCGCTTTGGGGACATCCCGTGGCCACCGAGGTCACCCGACCTAACTCCAATGGATTTTTTTTTGTGGGGCTACCTCAAAGAGAGAGTTTACGCCAACAATCCGCGAACTGTTGTGGACTTAAAAGAAAATATTCGGCGAGAAATCAGCGCAATTGAACCAAGTTTACTGCAGCGTGTGGCACGGAATACGAGGCTCCGTTTCGAACAGTGTGTGCAACAGGATGGAAGACATTTGGATGACATTATCTTTAAAAAATGAAATCCGCATTTGTACTCTATCTTTTAATACTTTTAGTAAAATTATATGTCAAACATATTATTTTTTATTTAAATTTGAAAATATAAATCTGCCACCAGACACCCTGTATAATATGATACTTACTATACGTATGCTATTAACATAGCAAATATATTAAGTTTCCTTTCATACATTGTTGTAGCTAGCTTATAGTTCTACAACATTGTTGTGGCGGAAGTTTTATGATCTTACTTCAAATACATCCGCCTGTAAGTAAAGTTTTGTGCTTCTGTTTCTAACTACTGATATGCACTTTAAGTCAAAAATATGTTTTTTTTAGTTAACTTTTACTTATTAAATCTCCAGTCTAAATAACTATTATAAATCTTGTGCCTGAATATGAATATAACTGCTACTATGAATACAAATCTCTTTTAACTCGTTGTCGTCTGTAAATAAAGATGGTGATCCTCATTACGAATAGTTAACATCACCACATCATCAACGTCGGTGTTTATTATATAATACAAATATATACGTAGATTGTAATGTGTGTGGTGTAATGAATGTATACGTAACTAATAAACAGACAATTCAGCGATATAGCTTTAATTACTTTAATGGAAGCAGACGACGATCTTAACCGAATTACACGAGGGTAGTTAGTGACAACGAGAACGGAGGGACTATTGAGTATACAGTATGTCAGAACTCGTTAACTCTATAATTACTCAAGCATAATACTGTTAGGGCATTGTTGGTGATGGAAAATGTATTATACTTTTGGACCTTAATAATCTTTTGATTGTCAATTTCAACATTGTATCCAAATATGTTAGTGGAACCCGTGTCAGATCCCCATTTTGAGCCGGCCAAGCAGATTCCTCTACACATCACCGTTGATAATTAGACTATGACTAATCAAACTATCCTCTGCGATAATGCCTGAAGTAATTCACTAAAATCATCATAAATCTTTTCACTACGATGATAAGGACTTGTCTTTTCAAAATGATACGTTTTTATCCATAATACATATAATTAAAATATGAACTATGTTTGGTAGTAGTTTCAACCTTTTTTTCTTTTTTTTTTTTTTCTGTGGTGAAATCCTGCATGGATACTTTCTCGTTGCGGGGGCAACGAAAAAGTAATGCCAGACTCTTACTGGCTAAAATCCCACGGTTTCCTCGCTGCGCCTTTGGCCGAAACTGTGGGAACGCTTTAGCATACTATCGCAGTTCCGGTAACGTCGGCCTAGTAATAGCCCCAACATACTATAGGGTTTCTTGTAGAAACCCAAGACACAGGGATTCTACGCGGAAAAATACATGCGCCTTCGCATAAGGCTTACATTACTGGGTGACGGTTTTCCCCGCATCCGCCACTTAAGCCTTTGTTAGGGGGGTTGAAGGAGGGCATGATCCCTTCTCCTCCGATGCCCTGGTCTCTGTCTACGGATGGCGAGATGAGAGGCACTTTCCCTCACCCGCTCCGCAGCCTCCTTCTGCGACATAACTTTTTCAGAAAAGGCAACACAGGCGTTCCATGCCTCTTCGTTTTCCACCATTGCCTTCACGAATGCAGGAAAAGAAAGGTCGTTACCAACAATAGCGACGAGTTCTCGCCGCAGCCCTGTCCAACTCGGACATACCTCCAAGGTATGCTGCGCCGAATCTTCGCCGCTACCACAAAGTAGTTTCAACACTGTGTTATTCTCACTACTGCCTCCAGCATAAAAAACTTTCATTAGTAACTTCAAGAATAGGTTACTCGAATACTTAAAGAAACACACTTCAAGTTGGAACGCTTAATTCGAAGCTTGGGATGTAACATACTTGAGGAGACTTAAAACTTTCACTTATTCATCCCTCAGATGAGTTTCTTACGTGCTGTTATACATTATACATTACATTATCGGGCTTTGAGGATACGTTAGCGTATGTCAAAGTCTGTAAGTAAATCTTAAGTTCTGCGATGATCTTGATAAAACTTCACATCATTATATACTGCGAATATTTCTAATTTTTTTTTAAAGTAGCTGCAAGCAGATATAATTATACCGTAGAAGATATTTAATTTGATATCGCTTCAAAAGTGATTGTTATATCTATTATATAGTAAATCTACTAAGTGTCTATGTCCTACAGCTTTATAGGAACATGCATATTCATGGATAGAAGAGCTGGCAAGCATATGTCCGGCCAAAACCGTCTAGACATTATGTCCACAGGGTCTAGTTCAGACCCCAAACCGTTGTGTGTAAGTAGTACCGTATTCTGGCTTGAAAGACGAAATAGCTCGTAAAATTTCGGTTATGCGACTTTTATATCTCAAAGCAACGAACGCATCAAAGCGCTTTAAGCAAGCATGTTACTTAATATCAAGTGAACGTTGTACTCATCTTAATGCTACTTTAATAAAAGATATCTCTTTTTGTATAACTGTTTAAAAGAAAATTTTTAAGTAAGATTGCCTATAGTAACATTGAGGTCAATTTTCCTTCACATTTTTATCAATGATCATTGAACTCTACAAAATAATACATATGACAGCAATATTTAAAAAGATTGTATGATTCCCTTATGTATATTTCTGTATAATAACAGGTAGAATTTTACATTGTAGTCATTGTTCATGAAATACACGTTAAAAAGGGTGAGATCGTAACTTCATATTTCTCCTAAATAGAGGTAAGTATTCATTTCTCACATTTCCCTCGTAATGGAATGATATGAAACAGTAAACAAAATATACGTAAAGTAAGCTCTTATCGAATAAAAATGCCTTTCCTGTGTATTTCGCGCACTTTTTTTTTTGTTGTTGCTTACATTGCGTTTTCCTTAATAAATATACGCGTTTATTCCATTAATTTTATTAGTACTAACCTCATATTTTTACATTACGATGCGAGTTTCCATGTGTTGCAACATGCTCTCGCTCGCTCTCTTGCCTTTTTTGCTTTCGGAGACAAGCACTGGTAATGTCGGACTTGCACCGACTAAAACATATACGATGTTCCTTCCTTTTCAAGTCTGCTCTGGCGACGTATAGCTTCTTCTCACAAGAAGTACCTACTCCCTTTTTCTCTTTAAGTAATAATGAAGAGGCGCTTTGAAATACAGTGGATCCTCCTCCAATACTTGGTTTAGTAACGGATCTTCTGAATTTGACTTTTAGAGTTTCGATTCTTGATCCCCTATGTCACCACCATGACCCTAGAAGTCGCGGAGGAGAAAAAGCTCAACAAATCACAAAATCAAACAAAACAATACATAAGTTACTTCAATTTGAATTTAACGTAATATTTTTCTCTTAGTAATGAATAGTTAACTACCAGAAAAGCTAAATAAGATCTAGATTCAAGCTTCCGTTAAAGGAGAATGGAAATTACCAATCATGTAAAACTCTTCAAACTGGATGCCAATTTCTCTATCTATTATTGGTTGGTAATGAACAGTTTGAGATAGGGAATGTGCTTATTGAAACGGACATATTGCTTCATGAGGACGTTCATCTAGCAAGCATCTGTCTCCAAAGTGCTGGTAACAGTTTTAATGAGAACATCATTATCCTTACCTATCTAGATAGCACTTTTTGATATAATAAATAATCGTATGTTTAACATGTTTTTTTACATGAAATTCGTTAATACTGATCTCGGTTACTGATTACTTGATAATAATTCCGACTTGACCATGATCCCATCTGGTCTCAAGTGATGATTTGGTCTGTGTTAAATGTGTTAAAACACAGTAACATAATAACAACCTTTTTTTTCGCGGGGGAAATCTTCTTAAAAGATACCTTACTTCTGGGGGGAAGACAAGGTTTTGTGGAGCTTCTACCCACTAAAATCCCCTCGATGGTCTCCCTCAGTGCATTAAGAGAGGCTCTGGGATATGGAACGCACCGGTGCCCCCCTGCACTCTGCCTAAAAAAATCCACAGAAGGGCTAAGCCCTACCTAACACCCACGCTGTGCTACGGAAAATACAAGACCACAATGTATTTTCCGTCCTCCTAAGGCTCGCTTATTAAGCTCCGAGGGCCCCCACCTTCAAAGCCCACGAAACCGACGACCTTTTTAGTCGCCTTCTACGACAGGCAGGGAATACCTTAGTCCTATTCTTAATGGCCCGGGACTACAGGGCTGAACTTAATAACAACCTAGTCATACTTTTGTTAAAGAAACCCACGTCTTATTAAATGAGACCACAGAAACAGACAAAAGGTTCCAATCCTTACCTTTGATTAAGAAGAATGAGGAGCTTATCCTAGAAACTAAGGATATTAACAACGTAAAGATGGTGACTTCATCGTTCGGCGGTCATTAAGTTCAGAAAATCTTAAAAATAATGTTAGTTCTGAAATAGACAAATGACTTAGTATCTGTCTTCTTAATAACAAAGTTCTTGGTTCGCTTCCAGGGTCAAATAGATCGATGCAGTGGGATCTGTTTTTAAATCTGCCGTACATATGAACGTCAAGAATATTTTTAATGTACTTCAAAATCTTCAGCTGCATCCTAAAATCATCAGAAAGTAGAGCTATGTAAGTAAAAAATAAGTTTTAATTATACAAGCCAAATAGATCTGTGCATTTCAGATGTTCAAGTTTAACTTTTGCTACAGACCACAGCAGCCGCACGGTCGCAGCCGTGCATTTTAATCAGGATCGTAAAGCTCTAACACCAACAGTACCGCAACGTACGCTTGCCGGAAGTAAATCTGTATATAAAATATGTCGATCCATTTACATACATCGCTTAATAAGAATACTGTTTTGGTTCTAATATACTAAAAATGTCACTTTTGTTCCCTATACTGGTGTGATATACGACGCTCGCTTGCTATATAGCAAATAATTGAAGTTAAGTAAGTTTTTTTTTTAATATCGATATTACTGTGTCCTTACTATAAGTCTCAAGGTAAAGGTTCGAACTCGAGCTTCCGGGTGAAAGAAAACATGATAGGAAATCGACATTTTCCAACTCGCTTATCATAAACCGATTGACCTCTACTGCTGGATATAGACCTCTCCTAAAGATCTCCACATACAGACAGCATGGCCTCCGGTACCGCTCGGCACTAGGGGCTGGCGTATGTAGGGGTTCATGTGGGCCACTTCCCAGCACACTGACCCTATGGGTGTTGGTGGGAGCCAGTCTCGTTTCTTGATTAACAGAGTGCACCACGAGCAGGTGAGGTTGGCCTGGGTTCCGTGAGTTGTTGTAGGGGACTCCTTACTGGACGGCGGGTACGCTTCTCGCGGGCGATGCGCCTTGGCATCTACAGGCGCAGTCGCTCGCGGAAGTCTACCTCTTCCTGCGGGATGCCGGAAAGCGTCGGCCGGACCCGGCCACGGTCCGCCGGATCAGGCGCGTTGCCCATGACGCCCTGATCCGGCGGTGGGAGACGGAGTTAGGTAACCCTGCCGCCGGCCGGGACACGGTGGAGGCCATCAGGCCCCACCTGTCCCGGTGGATGAGCCGGCGGTACGGGGCCTTGACGTTCCACCTGGTGCAGGTGCTGACAGGCCATGGATGTTTCGGCAAGTACCTGCACCAGGTGGCTCGTAGAGAGATGACGCAAGAATGCGTCGAGTGTGGTGCGCCGATTGACACGGCGCACCACACTCCCTCGTCGTGCAAGTCGGCAGTGACTTCTCGCTGCCGACTGTAATCGATCGTATGTTGAGCAGCGAGAGGTCTTGGAAGGCGGTGGCCTCCTTCTGCGGCGCAGTGATGCGTCAGAAGGAGGCCGCCGAGCGCACGAGGGAGGCCGACGCCGCTGCCGCACCTTGCAGGCGGCGGCGGGCCGGCGGGAGAGCGCGGCGGCAGAACCACGCCGTCCGCTTCCTCTCGCCGTGAGCGACAGGCCCCTAGCCGGGCACGGTGTGAGGGGGCCTTCGGGCCGTTAGGCGTGGCCCTTTGGGCCTTTTGTCGTGTTTCCCCTGGGGGTGCGTTCCCCGGGGGAGTCTTAGTTTTTGTCCCCCCTCCCTCGTCGAAGTGGGGGGGGGAGTCTGGAGCGAGGAGGCCGCCGCCCAATTCCTTCACGGGAGGGCGGCGGCCGGGCGTGCGCTCCGTCTTGGGCGCGCGCGGTCGTCTGTGGGGTCGGGGGGCCCCAACGTGCCGGTCCCGCGAGGAGCCGGTACGGGACGGCAGGTGGGTGCCTTTGCTCCCCGCGGGCACCCACCAGGAGGAGTTTTATACGCGGAGGCGCCCGGAGAGTTGCTTGACTGAAACCCGGGCGTCTCCAGTATGCGTATGGCGGGACAAGCGGTGGTGGTTTTAGTGGGTATGGGGGTCACGCACAACATCTCAGTGGCCCCGAGCCCCACATAACCCGGCGTCCCCCCCCTGAAAAGGACGCTGGGTATGCGGTAACAGCATTTCCAACACCGATATCAAAAAAAAAAAAAAAAGGGGACTCCTTACACCCCATTCATCAACATTCGGTTATTTAGACATATGAGCCACATATGGTGGATAAATGATTTTGACATTCATAAGAACATTAAGATGACTGTTTAATATATTATTTTTACTATGATAAACGAGAAAATTTTTAAGATAATTCCTAACATATAGATCCTAAAATTTGAGCTTTTAAATACACGGTGATTGACTTTTACTAGATCGAAAAAGGTATAATAATAAATCTACAATTACCATCCTTTACTTTTTTCATATAAGGGTACTAGTATACAGAGCGGGACTGTCGTAAAGCTCCAGTGGATTCCCGAATATGTGCGATATAAAAACTTTACTAGTCAAATCAAATTGCATTTTTATCGTGCCAAATAATGTGTAAACATCCGGTTTTATTCCCAAACAGTCCTTGGCCAACATACTGTTTTATAGTAGGGATGCAGTCGTAAACTTAACTACTCAATCTCACATAATGCTGTTTTGATAACATGGTTTTCTATTTTTCTTTAACACGTTCGTTCCCTATTAATTTAAGTAATCAATGATATTGTTAATAGTAATGAACAGCATTTTTAATGTAGTATGACTACAGGAACTCAGAGTAACTAAACCCCTTAGGTGGTCATCATCAGCGTTTGGGGAAATCACGGGTTCACGGTTCGGAGCGCAACCGCGACCTCTATGACGATGTGCTGGAATAGCCCGTACCAGGATTTATTTTATGCAAACCCTATCACTCTTGTGAATCCCTCAATAGCAGAAAAGTACACCCACGTATTGTCTTACTCAGGAATCAGGCAATGAGAATCCCTATCCTGTCCGCCAACGAGACCAATGGCCCCGTTAAGAGATAACTCTAATCTATCTAGATCTCCGGCAATGCTAGTTTTTATATACAGATATCAAAGACGCGGTAGCTAAAGGATTTAAAAAAGTCCGGTCATGTAATAGAGAAATGGGGGAGACATTTATCCAGCAGTGGACTTGTATAGGTTTATGATGATGATGATGATTTTGTAACATAATAGCATTGTTTCTGTAATATATATAAATTTGTAGAATAAAATAGTTGACGTGAAGGAGGACCTTAAGCACTGGACCGAGCGTTATAACTTCAAAGACACATTCAGCATCATAACTTTGTACCCGTTTAAGTTATTCATCTCACCGGCCCGTGAGGTATGGGGGTGGGGAGTAAATTTCCTATTCCGGTTATCTATATCAACGTCGGTTGAGATTACACATCGTGTTTGTTTATATACAGTTATTAGTATAAATATATGTAGACAATCTTTTATATAATTAATATGATTTTATTCGACAATGTTTCTGAATTATCCATCATCATCATCAGCGTCAACATCCACAGTTGGACTTAGGCCTCCTCCAAAGATCTCCACATCGATCGGTACCGCGTTGCTCGTATCCAGTGGGTTCCTGCGCTTCTCACCAGATCATCAGTCTATTTTGTTCTTTTTGTCCTTGTCACCAATCTTTCACTTCATACAGTGTATATTTAGAATAGAAGTTTTTTTTTATTCAATTAAGCAACGAGACGAGTAGGAATTTCACATGATGGGAAACTGCCTGCTTATAATAACGTGGCGCTAGTTAGAATGATATGTACACTATATCACTCTCGCCGCCTGAGACATAAGATGTTGAATCTCGTTACCTCAATAATTACACTAGCTACAAAGCCCTTCAAACCGAAACACAGTAATGTTTGCGCAGCACTGTTGGCGGCAGAAATGGACGTTGCGGTGGTACCTACCTAGACGATCCTCTGGTAACAGAGACTTACCAAGCAGGAAAGAAGTGTGAAAGCAGAACTGAGTATGATAGATGAGATGGAAAGAATGATGAGTATAAGTTGAACATGGAAAATAAAAAAAGACTGATGGTTAATGTATGGCAATTAAAGGCCCTACATGCCCTATCACCAGTAAAGTAGTTAGTATTTAAAAAGGTTTTTTTAAAGTCTAATAAGTTTCGTTCTCACCTATCTATGGAATTTTACCATCCACACGAGTACAAGTTTTGTGAGTATATGAAATGTTTGTTTGTTGTTAGCCGACAGACAAAGACACTCAAACCGTAACAGAGTTAAAACACTGAATACTAACTCGACATTTGCATTTATTATTCCAGTTATAAGCGCCATTTTTTCTAGAATATCGCAAGAGTAGACGCTTTATTTCAACACTCGAGGGCCGTAAAGTAAATTGTCTCCTCGTTCCCCCCGGAACATGACCTATATAAATGATAACAGCTTTTTCTTTTGCCTTTGAAAATGTGTTTACTTTTTTCTAAAATCTTACAAGTTTGCTTCTTAATTTTTCTTGAAAACTCTATGAAAAGGTGTAACAAAAACCAATGTCGAATATTCTAATGAACTATTATAACTTATTCTAAGAATACATACGTCTTTCTAAACGACGAAGATAGACCTCAATTCCACGTTTTTATACTTGATACTTTACCATAACATATGAAAATCTTTATACTTAGTATATATTATAAAGCATAGAAGAAAACATATTATACATTAGGATAAAAATACATAAGAAGGAAGCTTTTCGTTTTGACCTTTATAATAAGAATAACAACTGTCTGCAGACATCAGTGTTTTCATCTAGGTATGAACTGAGAATCTTTAAAAGAAGAGTGAATAGTAAGAGTTAATATTTACCGATAGGATCCTAGTTTTAATTAGCATCTAAATAGGTACCACAACAGCTTCTATTCCTACCTCCATTAGTGTACCTAGTAAAATACAGTGATAATGAGACTTAAAAGTCCTAAAGCGAGTACAATGTGGTGCTGTATATATCTTAACTAGTAGGACGTTGTTATGGGTAGATGTATTACTTACTATCAGATTAACGTCTAGGTCGTCTCTTCACTTCGTCGAATAAATGAAATCATCCATAGAATAGTCTCATCATTATCATCATCAGCTTTTGTCAATTCACTGCTGTTATTAAAAAAATGGTTTATATGTATGGCAGTAGCAAATCCTAAGTCATTTGTGTATTAGTGCTTAAAACTTTGAAACGTTCGACATTGAAACAAAAAGAGGTATGCTTTGTGAGTAGAACAATTTGTTAAGCAGTAAAGTAAAGTTCAAGTTATTACGACCCGACACACGTTCTGTAAGCACTCACAGTAATGGCAGATCAAGTGGCTCATGTCGGCACCAGATGTTTAGGGACAAGCGGCGCGGTGTTCACTCATATAATAAATGCCTTCATCTGTTGACAGCGGATACACAAAAAAAAATTGACTCTATTGGAAAAAGGATATATATATCATTTATTTAACATCCGGGGAATCTTCGTTGTTAATAATAATACTCATTTTTATACATCAAACAAAATAAACAATGCATCAATTGGTAAATGAGAATGTACAATGGACTGTCTTATTGCTCTAGAAGCAACCTCTTCCAGACCTTCCACTGTAAAAGAAGATATAAACTTTATGGAAAGTGAAGATAGCTGTGTACTAGATCATTAGAAGAAGATTTGATAATAAGCAATAGCGAAAGAAACATGCTGGTTAAATCATGATAGTATTCTGTTAAGAGACAGGAGATAGACTATCTTCGGAATGGTCGTCTTCTAAAGTAAAGTAAGGCTTATGTAAGGATATTTGCTCTCTATAATCTAGACCATCTAGTAAAGGAAACAGCTGTGTGCAAGATGCGCAGGACTGATTGAAGTGGTGATCTGTGGGAGAGGCCTAAGTTAAGCAGTGGGTCTTTATCTACTGGTGATGGTCATGAAATGTTCTAAATATTTGCTGAATACGCGGCATCTGTTGGTCCTTTCTAGGATTCACAACATAACTGCATCATTGATTTGTTTTTAGCTTTTATACTAAGTACAGTAAACAGGTATTTATTTAAAGGTGTTATCAATCTTAGTACTAAAATAGCTATAGATTTTTTGTCACACATATTTTCTATATGTTATATAACAACATTAACTTAGTATGTTATGTAGAACATAGACCAACACTCTCTCTTAAATGAAAAGCATAAGTTGAAGTTCTCCGTGAACAACGAAGGATAACTTAACTGTATTAAGTTCTTTCCCATATCCTTTCGCAAATGTTATTAACGTATAAGGCTCGAGTAATTAGAGTTCCGCAAGATCCCAAAGCGGAAAGCGAAATCTTTTAACTGTTTTCTATTTAATTAAGCTAATAGAATTGATGGAAAAATTACTAAAAGTTCTACTAACTAATAAAATAACTTAAAATAAGTTATAAATAATTGGCAGTAGAAAGGTTATATCGATAGCTTATTGACTCAACACGAGATTTCCGAAAGTATTTGCCGTAAACACTCAAAATTTGGTAAAGATATTGCTTCTGCCTTATAGTGGTCAGCTGAAAATGGATTTTCCAAAATATCTTCCCCAAAGGGAGTTGCGGGGGTGTTACGACCACCAAAGTGGGTGGGAAACAGCTAGTATATTATAGATATAACAATTCCTTTGGACAATGATGAAGATAAAACAATACCTAAATATCTAATCAACAGACAAGTTTGCATAAATTATTGCACACTTAGCTGTTAAAAAAAAAACTAAAAAAGTAAGTGAGAAAATTAAAAAAGAATGAGACAAGGAGTAATGGTAAGGATATATTTTACAGTTGGAATAATTAAGGAAGCGTGTAGACAGTTAGCGTAGATTATTTAAAGAAAAGGAGGTAGAATATTAAAGGACTAAGTGTCTGTTAGTGGGTTTGCCTCCAAAGTCAGGCGTAGTCAGGATTATTATACTGCTGTGGTTAATTTTTTCCTCCAGAGAAACCTACGTCCAACAGTGAACTGCTACGGTTCAATAATGATATGTACAGTACTCTCTCATGTATTTACTCTCCGTCTCTATCAGATTGTCGGTAGACATAATAGAAATTAAAAATCGATAATTAATGCTTTTTTTTTATATTATGTGATCTCTTGTCGCTTCTTGAAGAATGAGATGCTGTAAAAACATCGACAATCCTTTTTACTATCCCACGGTTAAGTTACTGTAAGCCGAGTATAAAGTACTCAGCGAAGGCGTGGCGTACGGACGGCAAAAAAGATATTTATAGACCATCAAGACGTTTTTATAGCTGTTAAATCCTTCATAAGTAGACCACTGATTTTTTTATCATTCCATCAGAACAAACTCGTATCGTCCAAAGGTGAGAAGGTGATGTTAGTAACCATAGGTAAAGGTTATTTTCATTCATTGCAAGTAAATTTTACAGTTATTATGACATATCTTTTGTCTAAGTCTTTGATCATCGCGACATTTATTTCAACAGCTGGCAGCCTTTCAAGCATTATAATATGTTCATAACTGTTGGTGTGGCAAGTGGCCAAAAGATTGTCCAACGTTGACCATTTAAAATAAGTTTGTAGGAAAAATGGATAACGAGAAAATACGGCTACCGACAGAGGGTTCAAATATCTATAACTTTCTATACATTGCATTAAATTCCAAGAGTTTTTAGTTTAATATGGTGAAGTTGAAGGGTGCGATGACGGCCTCCGAATAAACGAAAAATTATAGCATCATTCATTCGTTCATCATCAGCCAATAGACGCCCTCAGCTAGACATAGGCCTCACCTAAAGATCTCTATATCGATAGGTCCCGGGTTCCAGCGCCTTGCTAAAGTCGGTCACAGTAAGCATGGCTTCCGGTACCGCTGGGCACCAGAAGCCGTCGTTGGTAGAGGTTCATATGAGGATATTTTGAGCCATTTCCCACCACGCTGACCGAATACCACCTGGTATACTCTTTTGTTGACTAACAGGCACCCTGTCAGGAGCAAGTGAACTACCAGCAAATAAAAATATTAAACGACACTCTCTTTTACTCTCGACTTCGCTAAAAACAACTGGATCAAATTTATTACAGTTCCCGCTATCATAGCGCTTCCGGTTCAAATTAAATATTGCAAAGGGATATGCTCATAGTGGAGAAGAAAGCTAATTTAAATAAAACAATTATTTTTATATGGAAACAAACGCAACTTGAAACAGATCAAGATTACGCTTACTGAGCTAATGTAATTATGTATGCAGATATTGTATATTATATACTTAAATATATAGATGATAAATCACTACAAAAACTATGATATTATACTATATAGTAGTTAAATTAATTATAAAGTATTATCAGAGTGCACCAGGTTCAATGTCACTTTAATCAAATCTCCCAACCAGAGCCCTACTGGCCGAAATTCCATATAGGAATAAATAGTGCCTTTGCCCTTATTTTTATATTATATTTTCATTATAATTTCTATGTGCATAGATAAATAATTAAATGTGATATTATAAAAGATTTATTGGCCTAAGACCTCATTTACTATACATTCTATTACTTATGTTAAAGCAGTCAATAGTAAAGAATCAGAAAGTTTATAAAACGCTGGAACTAGTACTCTTTCAATCATAAAAGCGGTAAAAATCAAACAAACTGTTTTATATATACATATGTATGAGAATTTAAATATTCTGAGCTAGCATTTTTTTATACTGCAAAGCGACGAGATCAGCTGGACGTTTACGTGATTATAAGGGATACTTCCGCCTGTAACAACGTGGCGCTAGTTATAATACAATGCACTACTGTACTGCAACAGAATGCGCTCGTCGCTTTGAAACATAAGATATCGAGTCTTGTTACCCCAATAATTTCACTACCTACAACCCCCATCACACCGGAATACAATAATGTTGTACCCATAATTTGGTAAAGGTTTAAAAAAGATCCCCGTTAAATACATTATTCAGTTAACGTTTAACGGGGTCGAAGTGAAAATTAACAAAAACGCAGTAACACGTTGAATTGAAATGTTCATTTTTTTTACGACCCTTGAAACGACTAAAGGAGGGGAGATAAAAAAAAACATAATTGTAGGCAATGAAATTTTCGTTATCTCATAAAACTCTTCGGCACACGTTTCTTTCGTATCGCGAAGGTTTTATATCATCATTGAATTAATGAAAATTGTATGACTCAATATTTGAAATTCGAAAGATACTTATATTAGACACTAACTGTTTTCTACCGCTTTGTTAGCTGTAACACCCCCTCAACTACCTTTGGGGAAATTCCTTCCCCAGAGAGCGTTGAGGGGATGGAAGCAAAATAGCTGACCTGTAATAATTAATGGGAATATTTCTTCTTCTTATTGTATCCCTTCACCTAATGAACATTGGATACCAGTTCTACAAATCCTTTCCGGTCGCACGTTAGGAGGATCAACTGCATGGCGCTCTTGATCTTTGACCAATTCTTGATATCGTTCAGCCATGCCTTGTTTCTGCGACCGATCTACCTCTTTCCGGCTGCTTTCCCCATTAATCCTATCTGTGGAAGACCGTATTTAGCATTTCAGACTACATGTCCCATATATGCTGCCTTCCGCTTTTTGATGGTTCTGGAAAAAATGTCCTTCTGCTTTCACTAGCCACAGAAGTTTCTCATTAATCACCTTCTATACCCAGATGATTTTAAGCATGCCTACTAAATTTCAAATCTCCAGCCCTTACGGTTCTAGAGATATTGTACGAGTCTCTACATAAGTGGAAATATCTTTTATGTGGATAATTATTAGAAAATTTTGCTCTCCATCATCAATCTTGTGAAAACTAATACAGGGTAACCAATCATCATCACCATCAGTAACAGACGTCCGCTGTTGGAGATAAGCTTCCCCCAAAAATCTCCATATAGATCGATCCTGCGAGAACGCTACCTTCACCAGATTGGCAGACCATCTTGTGAGAGCCTACTAACACTGCATCTTCTAGATAGGCGATTGCAATTCGAGAACCTTAGTGCCCATAGGCCGTCAGTCCTTTGAACGATGTATCCTGCCCATTGCCACTTGAAATTATCAATCTTTTGGACAATATTGGTGACCTGAGTACTCCTACGAATCTCATCATTTCTAATAACTGAATTAGGTCACCGATATCGACACGAAATACCGTGATGCATTTTAGCGGCTATATAATTGGGTGGTCATTGCATCCGCTTAACTGGCTACTAGCTTCATATTATCAATTTGAAGTTACCACAGAATTTCTGTTCCGACACTTTACCATAAGGGACAGGGAGAATTCTGAGCAAGCACGCTCAACCGTCTACACCCTCAATGTACAACAATATAAATTTAATGTCAAGTCTAAACGAATTTTAATTTAAAAACTTTATATACTAACTTAACATAATCTAGGTATCTGGTGAAAGACAACGCCTGCCGGCAATACCAGCACTACATTGATAATGCCAGAACGATTTAAAGTACAAAGCGAGGTAATAAGTACAATAGTATTACAAAGATTCAAAGAGATCCAGTTGATGGATACAGTTCTTATAATAGGGGGACCGGAAAGTAATGTCGTTTCTGCGCATGCCAATACTTGATTGTCATTTGTCAGCTCATTGTTTTGTTCAGAGGCGTACCAAAGACATTGTGAGGTTATAGTGATTTCTTTACTTATAGACAATTGAATTACAATTTTTTTTTGTAATTTTGGGTAAAATGGCCAGCCAAATACCAGAAGAGGTACACATCCGGCATTGCATGCTCTTTGAGTTTCGCAAGGGAAATAACGCAACAGTTGCTACCAAAAACATTTGCGATGTTTATCCAAATGCACTGGACATTCGTAAATGCCAAAGGTGGTTTTCCAAGTTCAAATCGGGTAATTTTGATCTTTCCGACTCGTATCGATCAGGAAGACCATCAGCGTTAGACAACGACGTGTTAAGGGCGGAAGTGGAAGCAAATCCGTGTCAGACGATCGAGGAATTGTCAAACAGTCTCAACAAACCTTGGTCGACCATCCAAGAACATTTGAAGCAGATTGGAAAAGTAAGCAGAGCAGGTGTTTGGGTCCCGCATAATCTGTCCGAACAGAATAAGGCTAACCGATCAATCACATGCAACTTATTGCTTCAACGACACAACACAGAAGCGTTTTTTGATCGCTTGATCACAGGAGATGAGAAATGGGTCCTGTATGATAACCCAAAACGCAAAAGGCAGTGGCTCTCTCCAAATGAAATCCCTCGGAGTACTGCTAAGCCAGGTTTACACCCCAAAAAAGCGCTTTTGTGTGTTTGGTGGAGTATTCGCGGCATTGTTCATTTTGAATTACTGAAACCTGGAGAAACTGTTACTGCAGACCTCTACAGCGAACAATTGCAGCGAGTCAATCAATCTTTAATTGAAAAGTGGCCAGCGATTGTCAACCGAAAAGGCGTCATTCTCCAACATGACAATGCAAGACCGCACTGCGCAAGGCGAACTCTAGAAAAAATTAATGAATTGGGGTGGGAGGTGCTGCCTCATCCACCATATTCGCCCGATGTTGCACCATCGGATTTCCACTTATTCCGAGCGCTGCAACACTTTTTAAGTGGCAAAACATTTGCAAATTTGGATGATATCCAAAATGCCATCTCTAGATATTTTGCCGAAAAACCAATTAATTTTTATCGATCAGGGATTGAAAATTTACTCACTAGATGGCAAAAGGTTATTGACAATGATGGGGAATACATCATTGATTAAAAATAAAGACTCGTTAAAAATGTATGTGTTTGTATTTAGCGTAAGAAAACGACATTACTTTCCGGTCCCCCTAATACTTTTTGATAGGCTACTTCCCGATTCTTGATATTATGAAGATCCAGAGTAAGAGTAAGGCGTATTTATAAAGGAAGGAAGATAGGACGTAGCTCGCTGGTTCGTATCTCGGCATTTACCGATGACTTTAATATTTGAGTTATGTACATTTGTGAACTTTAGTTACAACAGTGAAATTCAAAAGGTGAAGGAAAACTGCAGATGAATTAGAATTTATTCTAAGGTGTGTGTGAGGTCACCAACCCGCATTGAGTCAGCGTGGAGACTGGCCCAATCACCTACATATTGAGGGTAGGCCTGTGATCCAGCAGCGGGGACATAATTTGGCTGTTATGGTATTTATAATAACATATATAAATTATAAGTATTTGAAGATAACAGATGACAATTGTTGTTATAATGTCGTTATATCTGTTAAAAAAAATCATTTATAATTTACACTACTCAAGTTATTTAACCACCATCAACAATCAACATTTTCAGTATTCGGTAATAGCCGGTCACTAACATAGCTTGATATAACAAAACAGCCAAAAAAAAATAATCTACTATTCTTGTCTTTGTCTTTTGTATAATATTGTCATGAGCTAAAACGAGTCACACCTATATTATTTATATGAAATAAACCTAAGGTGTGTGTGAGGTCACCAACCCGCATTGAGTCAGCGTGGAGACTGGCCCAATCACCTACATATTGAGGGTAGGCCTGTGATCCAGCAGCGGGGACATAATTTGGCTGTTATGGTATTTATAATAACATATATAAATTATAAGTATTTGAAGATAACAGATGACAATTGTTGTTATAATGTCGTTATATCTGTTAAAAAAAATCATTTATAATTTACACTACTCAAGTTATTTAACCACCATCAACAATCAACATTTTCAGTATTCGGTAATAGCCGGTCACTAACATAGCTTGATATAACAAAACAGCCAAAAAAAAATAATCTACTATTCTTGTCTTTGTCTTTTGTATAATATTGTCATGAGCTAAAACGAGTCACACCTATATTATTTATATGAAATAAACCTAAGGTGTGTGTGAGGTCACCAACCCGCATTGAGTCAGCGTGGAGACTGGCCCAATCACCTACATATTGAGGGTAGGCCTGTGATCCAGCAGCGGGGACATAATTTGGCTGTTATGGTATTTATAATAACATATATAAATTATAAGTATTTGAAGATAACAGATGACAATTGTTGTTATAATGTCGTTATATCTGTTAAAAAAAATCATTTATAATTTACACTACTCAAGTTATTTAACCACCATCAACAATCAACATTTTCAGTATTCGGTAATAGCCGGTCACTAACATAGCTTGATATAACAAAACAGCCAAAAAAAAATAATCTACTATTCTTGTCTTTGTCTTTTGTATAATATTGTCATGAGCTAAAACGAGTCACACCTATATTATTTATATGAAATAAACACAAAATTATAGTAAGTCGTTTCATAAGAAGAAATCCTCTTTGAAAAGCGAATTCTTAATTAGATCGTGTTATCTGTCATTTGGTTGATTAATTTATCTCACCTCACACCCGTTGTATATACTGTTGCTAAAACGAGATGCACTTAGTATTATAGCGCGAAAATACAAATTGTCAAAAAATAACAATTGTTATTTAATAACAGAAATTGGTACCTGTTATTACGGCGTAACAGTTACTGTAACAACAGATATTATATTTGTCCTGTTAAAATCCACGTCTGGATAGTTGTCATACTTCGTCATAGATCGATCGATTCTTTTTTTTTTTTTTATACCATTTCCCCTGCGTATGGCGGGTCAGGGCCTTTATTAATCTTTTCATTTACCATCGCATTTTTTATTTATCATCAGTCTCTTACATTTGTTGTTTATTACATTTATATATATGTTCTCTAGTTCTCAATTTATTAATTATCGTCAATCATTCTTTTCGTCTTTCGTTCTTATCCTATCTTTCATTCCGCATACTTTTTCTTTCTTTCATTCCTCTCTGCTTGGAGCGACGACCTCGTCGTACTCGTATCGGGACAACTGGATTGTAGGGGGAGAGCCTGTAAAAAATCATCCCTCTAGCATTTTTAGCATTTTTCTCTTCTTTATTTCTTTTTATTTTATCTACATTTTCCTAATTTAGTTTATTTTACTATACTTTGTTTTTATCTATCACCTTCGTTAATATTTTCCTGCTATACCCCAGAAATACTTTCCGACCGTCGTCGTCACTCATCAGAGAGGCTACCGACTCCATATCTAGTTTTATACCCATTCTCATTTCAAATTCCACCCTCTCCCGCCCAAATAAGGGACAGGAGAGCAGGATGTGCACCACGGTCTGGTCCACCTCCGGGTCACAGGGGCACGCGGGACTCTCCTTGAGTTTGAACCTGTGGAGGTACTCGGAGAATCCCCCGTGCCCGGTGAACATCTGGACCAAGACCGTGTCGAGCTCGATCTGGCGAATTACGCGATACGCTGACTTGACGCTCGGGAAGAACATCCTCGTTGTTGAAGTCGTCGTACCTTGCACATACCTCCTGTTCCATTCGTCGAGCGTCTCCAGCCTTAGCTGACGCTTGACGAATGAAACGGGGCAATCCTCGTATTCAGGTCTTCTTTTGCTCTTCAGGGCCGCTTCCTTGGCCAGTTGGTCCGCCCTTTCATTCCCCTCCAGCCCCACATGCGCCTTCACCCAATACAACCTTACATTCGTCCCTTTCTCACGCGCTTTCGTTATATTCTCTTTTACTGCGATCGCCAGGGGATGGAGGGTGTCAGGTTTTGCGACGGTCTCCAGGGCGGACCTCGAATCGCTGAATACGGCGCACGAATGCGCCGACCCGCTGGCCGCGTACCCTGTCGCTTTCGCTAAAGCCAGCAGCTCTGCCTGGTATACGGTGCAGAAGTTGCCCAACTTGAGTTTTTTATTGGAAACCTCTGCGGCGTCCCGCAGAACGCAGAACGCCGCACCCACCTTGTCGTCGATGCGGCTGCCGTCGGTGTAAATCACCGAGTCGGCAACCGAGGTGGCAAGTTGGACTTCTTCCGCACTTTCGCCCAGACAGGAGAATTCCACACCAAGCTGCACAGACGGGTGTGGGAGTCTCAAGTAGCTGACCGGAACAGTTTGTGACAACTTAGGGACTCAAGTCAATGAACACTTTTTTTTTTTATTTTTGATGGTGATGTTCTCGCCGCAGTTTTATTGACAACTATAGCGGCTTCATCGGACTCAGGGCTCGCGGATCCAGTATCCGCGAGCTAAACGAAATAAATTTGATATATACATATATATGTAGATAAAGTAGTATGTATGAGGGGGGAGGAGAAAGATGAGAAGATATTGGATGTGGAAGGGTTGAAGAGTAGCACAGTGCTATGAGGGAAGAGAAAGGAGTGAGGTGTCAATGAACACAAAAATGTCCGAATATTATATTTGTGTTATAGTACATGAAAGCGCGACCTATTATTTATGGTGGCGCCATCTGTTGAATTCTTTAGAAACTTCTTATTATTAATATACGAATATTGTAAATAAAAATTTATTAAAAACAGAATTAATTTATGTATTTTTTTTTATTTACACAACAAAAAAGAGAGTGCTATTAAAGCAACTTCTATATGGTCTATAAATTTAAATCAGTTGTTTTCCTTCGGAAGTTAACTCAGCAGCCCCAACTTTAAATTTAAAAGTAATAAAATATAATTATAGGCTAACTTTACTAACTTTTCCGTTACTTATAATCTTGTTTGTATTCTGTAAATTCTTCTACCTTAGTCGGTGACCTTAGTTCTGGGGATCTCTTCATTTCTGTTTCGATCACGCAGAGAAATCCCGAGCATAGCTCTTTCCATTGCTCTCTGTGCGACTTGAAGCCTTTACACGAAACCTTCGATTTTTCACAACTCTCAGGCTTTAATGGAAATGCATGCCACTAAGGCTTAATGGCTCCTTCAGTGACCCTTTTAGGTAATACGATAGAGGTTCTAATAATAAATAAACTTTTTTATTGAATGTTTTCTCGAAGAATTTATACTTAACGATCTATTTTTGGATGGTGTGATGAAAAGGTCGAGGCTGTCCCATCTCGTTATAACCGAAAAGTTTTAATATACGGTGGCTTTGTAGTGCACAATAAGGGCAGAGATATTGCGTGGATAACGATGACTGGGGCCTTGTGTCAACAATAGTTCTCTTTGTTAATACCTAGACTTGGGTAAAGCTTTATGGTCCCTGTCATGTGCTCTTCAACTTCTTTTTTGTTAATAACATAAAGGCCCGTGTCTTAAGCATAATCCTTGAGGATATCTATCTGTTGCCAGTTAATATGTGTCATCACTGCAACCGCAGGGGATGTTTTTAACACCAATAAGTTAAGTGTAAACAATTTTGGAATCTTTATAATGCTATATCAAAAAAATAGTTAACAATATTAATAACTATGTTGAGAAATGTTATAACGAAGAAATCGAAAAACGCTAACTACTTACAAGCACACCAAGTTATGTATATTTATTCAATAATAGAATACTAACTTTAACTTAGCTAAGTGGGTTATAATGTTGCTATATTATGATTTATATAATTATACTGAAGTTAATGAACTACCTGTAGACAGCTTTTATTTCGAACCAGTCCATCTAAAAGTTGCCTAGACGAGGTCTAGAAAACATCTTATTTTAGACTCTCTTTGAATGTGTTTTATTTGCAGATATACAATTAAACTAATTTTTAAATGAATCTCATAATTCTCATACATTTTTCTGATAAATACATAAGCAAATTCTAACGAAAAAACAGTAAGTACTATCTACTTATTACCTAGTCTCTGCAATAAGATAGCGAAGTTCATTTCCTTTTAAATACGCACTAAAAGTGATTCGATGATCTTCGCTGACCGTTGAAGTTTGAACCTGCGACCATCTACTGCATACTAATCGTACAAATAACAAGGGAATAAATTAGTTTTATAGCTAATGGATCCCGAAAACATCTGCTATCGTGAATGCTTAATAGCAGTTCTGATAACAAATGGCCGCTCGTCGACATTTTAGTTCTAAACTGGCCCTACTGCGAAACTGCTGAATAATTATAAGGGTAATCAAATTAAAATTAAAGGAAAGTAAACTTTATTATAATTCAGAATTTATCACTGATATTCCTTACCGAAGACAGTCAGGATAAACATCGTCTCATTATTCATATTTGCCGTCAAATACTGGTGTAAAAAACTAGTATAGGTAGAAAAAGAAAATGAGGTAACAACAGGTAGAACCTCCTGGAAATAATGATGAGGTTCAAAAGCAAAAGATGTGCTGGAAGACGGAAGAAATCTTAATAATTGGTAAAAGAAGCTTACTGGTGGTAGGTCTCTGTTGACGGAGACTGTCTAAGTAGGTACCACAGCAGCGGCTATATCTGTCGCATAGCAGCAATGCGCAAACTTTACTGTGTTCCGGTTTGAAGGGGACTGTAGCTACTTACGTCTCGGCGCTTTATCGAAATAAAAAACTGTCTCATTAGTCCTCCTAAAAGTAATAAATAATTAAATAAACCCGATACTTGCCGTAAAACTAAATATTCTCGTATCATATTCACTTTCAAACTTATCATTGTATTGCCGTCTCTTTCTCTCGTACAATAAACTGGTGGCGTATTTCAATTTAGCAGTGGCAGTCCTAGCAGCAATAGCTGAAATTAAATGTCGTGTAAAATGATGCACTGGTTAAAAAAAAAAAAAGCTCTACAATTTATCCTTGCAAGTTCCCGCAACATTGAACTTTATGCTCTTGCTATATTTTAAGTTAGCTGTTTCTGTAACTGTAAGTTAACGAATAACTCAATTCAATCAATGAGAGGAATAATACAACATATTTCCTTTCTTTATGAATCCCTTCAATGATTATGATTATTTGAGTTTCATTACATATTTAAATGGGGATGTAAAAGGGGGCACAGAGCTTAAAGGGCCCAAGCCAATTCTACCTGCTCATGGTGTAGCCTGCTTATCAACAAATGACGCTCTGGGTTCTAACAACCTGCGTAAGGTCAACGTGGTGGGAAATAGCCCATTTCCCCCCAAATGAACCTGTACGACGGATCCTATTGCCCAGCGGTACCGAAAGCTATGCTGACTATAAGGTCGAAGGTGGAGATCTTTGGATCAGGCCTATGTACAGCAGTGGACATCAATCGGTTGATGATTGACTTGAAAGGAATTTTTTCTTTTCATAATATACATATTTTTATAACCCTTACTTGAGTTTAAGCAAAATTAGCGTCACTTTAATTACTGAAGCTTTTACTTGTATTGCATTAACTTTTTGCATACATCAGAGTTAATGGAAGCTCGCCAGCGTTGCGCGGCTAATACACTTTTTCTTATGCTAAACAGAAATAATACTAGTTGCTCTTAACTTCAAGTTTAATTTAAGCATAAACGCACATTACCCTAACAGGTACCTAACTAATAAGTAGTAATTTATAATTTATTATCGTTGATTTAAACTTTGCCTACTCCATTACAATCATCATACTTTTATGAGATCACAAGGAACATGTTCCCAGTATATTGACAATCTGTATGTTTCAACATGTATAATTTCTTAATTTTTCTTTAAACAGATATTGATTTCGATAATAAGTTAAATTAGGATCTAGTTTTCATTCTGAAAAGATATCCTTAAGAAACAATCTGAGAAATCCTAGTTTGCTAAATCAATTACTTTAGATTTTTCCCTACGACATATACATTTTGATTGTCAGATACTAACTAATAACAAGTAATGACACATGCTAATTAGCTTAAGTGATACTTAACACGGTACTTAACTAGAATCAAGCGTTACACAATCGTAATATTGGGAAGTTCGCAGTTAGAATTACTAATGTTAATCGGGCAATGTTGATGACAATTTGCATAACGTTATTCAAACATAACGTTTGTCAACATCTGATATTTACTACATTGTCCGAGTTTGATTAATCATTGGTATGAAAATTTATTTATAATTTATAAGATAAACCTTTTGTTTTTATCTCTTACTACCCGGAGATTGTCTAGAACTAAAAACAAACCTAGAACTAAACTCTAGTCTACACATGACGAGCATGAGATGTAGTATTAACATCTTAACAATCGTTCTAATTCTATTTATATTCTTATATCTATTATATGTCTACATTTTTATATTTATTTCGTGTACAATTTCTCATTCAAAGGACCTCGTGCGAATCCTGATTGTGACAGCGGATGTTGTTCGGCGCCGATCCGAACCGCAACTTCCTTTAACGACTCCTATAACAACAGGGGAAAGAACTTACAAGGACTATCTTTAAGCTACACGAGACATTCACTAAGGTTTTTTATTAGACGATTATACTAAATAAGGACTTTAACTAAAGGATGTGGGGACGATGTTACTTAACTGTAATGAACACATGTGCTTTATGATTAATAATGATTTTAATATTATTATTTTCAAATGTACCGACATAATAAAAAAAAAGTAAAAACGGTTGAGAATTTTCTGTTGGTATTTTACAGGTGGTAAGTCTCTGTTCTCCTAGTGTTGGCGAGCCCCCTACCAAGTGGTCGGACGAACTGGTGAAGGTTGCTGAAAGCAGCTGGATACGGGCAGCGCAGGATCGATCGATGTGGAGATCTTTGGGAGAGGCCTATGTCCAGCTGTGGACGTCTGTCGACTGATAGACGATTGGTTCGATTCAGAAACTATAGCTTTTGGAGTTTGGTTTGTGGAGCTTAATTCGAATTAACCTGTCTAGCCACTACACCTTGCACCACTTATTTTTTTTTTTTTTTCTTGCGAGCGAATTCTTCTTAAAAGATACCTTGTTTCTTGGGGGAAGACAAGGTTATGTGGGGCTTCTACCCACTAAAACTCCCTCGGTGGTCTCCTTCAGTGCATTAGGAGCGGCTCCGGGATCTCCTACGGAACGCACCGGTGCCCCTCTGCACTCTGGCTAAAACATTTCACGGAAGGGCCAAGCACTCCTTAACACCCACGCTGTGCTACGGCAAATACAACACCACAATGTATTTTCCGTCCTCCTAAGGCTTGCTTATTAAGCTTTGAGGGCCCTCACCCTCAAAGCCCACGAAACCAAGGACCCTTTTAGTCGCCTTGTACGACAGGCAGGGAATACCTTAGCCCTATTCTTAATGGCCCGGCACTACAGGGCTGACACCTTGCACCACCTACCGCCTCATTGCATACATGTGAAATTGTGGATAAATTAAAAAAAAAAAACGCTTCTCTATTTTTAAGTCTAGGTATTAATAAGTAAAGCAATCGTAACATTATACGTTTTATTAAATGTATTTCAAGCTACATAAACACCCGTTCGGTAACGTCGAAATCGCGCAATAACAAACAATAATTGACCAATATCCGTTGATCTTTCACTCTCATTCACCTTTTAGGTGTAGATGGTACGAATAAATACAATATGAAGCGGTGAAGTGTCACATTCGAGTGGTTATCTAAACCCGATAGCGTACCAAGTGACAATAATAGCCGCAATAACCAACGGTAAAACTTTATTATTAGGAATAAACGGGAGGTATACTTAAAGCGTTGAATTTAACCAATTACAACTTAATAATCGCAAAACCTAAACATATTAATTTTCTATAGTAAGCGTTAAAGTAAACTTTTAATTGATTTCAATACTTTACAAGTAAAGTTCGTTGTCTTGCTTAAAATATATCAAGCTATAGACTTAAAATTTTCTTTTCAAAAAACTATAACAAAGAAATAATTTCATAATGAAAGAAGTGTTAATGTATATATATAATGATCTAAAATATGTCTTTGAACTATATATAGAGTTATAATAGCTTATAAAGAGTAGTAGTAGTAGCTCGCTGGCCTAATGGTTAGAGCGTGCGGCTTTCATTCTGAAGGTCGCGGGTTCAAACCCCGGCATGTACCGATGACTTAATATTTAAGTTATGTACATTTGTAAACTTTAGTTACAACAGCGAGATACAAAAACGGTGAAGGAAAACATCGTGAGGAAACCCGCACACTGATATCATCTTTGTGTGTGTGTGTGGTGGTCCCAATAAAGTGGCAACAGGCTCGCCCCCTGTTACATGGGATCTAATCTGACCACATCTGGCGAAATGTGGGTAGTTTATTCACCTCTGCCTACCCCTACTGGGAAAAAGGCGTGACTATATAAAAAAAAATAAAAAAAAAATAAAGAGTAGTATATATAAGAAATGTCCACCTACATAGATACTCTTCACGATATGTCTTAAACTACAAGGCCTGGAGACTACATCAAAAATGTGTTTCCCCAATTGTGTGAGGCTGGGACCCTGTCAATTATTTTCTATTATTCTTTGTTCATTTATCTATCTTATATCTTTCTCTATTCATCATACTCTTCTTTCTTTCCTCGTTTCTTTCATACTTATTCTCATAAACACTCCAGTTCTCCTAGCATTCTCGATCCTATTTCCTTTCATCCTTCTTTCTTAAATAAAAGTAAAACACAGTTTTAATATCTTAATCATACACTGTTTTCTATTTCTATGTTATTTATGTTTACAATGTTGTTTACCTATACTATTTTATATTATTCTTTCCATTTATGCTCCTTTTTTTACATTCTCTACTTTTAGACTCTTATTTAAATATTAAAGGGTGTTGGGGGTTCCGCACAACAACCCACGGGACCCAAGCCAAGCTCACCTGCTCGTGGTGTAGCCTTCTAATCAATAAACGAGGCTCTGGATCCCACCAATTCCCATTGGGCTAGCATGGTGGAAAATTGCCCAAATCCATCAATATGAACGCATACAAACGACAGCCCCTATTGTCTGGCCGTACCAAAGGCTATGTTGACTGTAGACCGGTCGATGTGGAGATGTTTAGACATCTATCGGCGGATGATGATTTAAATATCATTTCTCTTATTTATTTCGAACTATTCCATTTCTAGTTATTCTTTTTACTGTTGTGTTATTTTTTAATAAGTTTGTACACACAGCTGTTAGAAGAAACGACAATAAGAATACATAGTACAAGGGCACTACTTATTTCATATTGAAATTTCTTCCGGTAGACCCGCAGAAGGAAAAAAGAATTAGGAACACAAACATAGTGCATACAGTACACATTACATATAATAATACATACAAAACAATACATATACATACATATACACATACACATATATGTTTTGTTCTTTTCTTTCGCTTTTCCCATGATCTTCCTTTAGAATTTAGGTATGTAAGCCGACTGTTGTCATCACTCATCAGAGAGGTAATACTACCACCTTATCGTTCTTTCTAAAACGGTGTCACATTCATAGCGCTCCTTTCAATCTAGATTCGTGATCATGTTAGCGCTGCAAGCCAATGCGACTCCTAAAGCTTATCTGATACTGGGCTCGTGGACTCGGATCCACGGCCTGTTTCCTTTACATACAAGGGACGGAGTATTCCTTTTAGCGAGTAAAGCTCAGGTAAGATTTCACTAAATATTACCTCCAAAGGATTTTACAAAATTCTTTCCCCTAAGAGAGCTGCGGAAGCAAAATGGGCGGAAAACAAATAATAAAAATAATACACTCAATAGTCTCGATGATGCTGTTGGTAAACTTGCCTTGTAGCCATGTGGTTATTGGTTCGATTCCAAGGGTTCATAGCGGAAGTCTGTTGATTAGTTGCCTAGCTAGTCACAACTATCATATTGTAAATTTCCATCTATAAAAGTATTGCTGAGCTCTGGTTTTCAATATATAAAATATATAGATTTTTATGTGAGCACGCTCCACGTCCTTTGTCACTTAACACCTTGTCATATTAAGATGAATTTGGTGTACGAAGATAAAAAAAAGCGTTTACTAATAAAGTTTATCTAGATTTGCTTAAGTGAGGTGGTGGTGTCTTTTAATTTGTGCCGTGAGACTTTTAAGGTTCTGATTAATGTTGTTTTGTTTTCAAAGTTAGATCATTAATCAGGATTCGGGCGAAGTTACACTTTCGAGAAGTTTCGCAGACAATGGGATGTGACCTCCCCGAGGGATGTATTCAAGGCATTGTTACGAGAATTTAATAATTTCTAATTATGTCAATTAAAAATACTTACAATGGACATAAACTGGAAAAAATACTATGTTTCAAAAGAATACAACACATACAAAACATTTTTTTTTTTTTGGAGTTTTATGACAAAAATATGATCTACTGTACACTAAAGTTATCCTTGTTTTTGTATTAACTTGAGTTTGTTATATAAACACATAGGTTTTACTGCAACACGAACTTATGAAAAACACTAAATAATTCAAAAAGCTCTAAATTGTCGTCAGCATCAGCATTAACCAGTTCATCGTACGAATTAACAATCTAGTTAATTTAAAAAATAACTAAAACCGTGAAAACTTAATTTGTATGCCTCACGAGCGATACTTCTCGAAGAGATACATGTTTAATGCACAATGTGCTTGAACTTCCGGTTAAAAAAACTGCATGATAAAACCGATACGTTCCTTAGAACTTGGTTCTTAAATCAACAGTTAGTGTTAGATAAATGGCCTTGATTCTTCATATGCGAGAATGTTCCGACTCCCAACAGTAGGAATGTTAAATGTACTGTATTAATATACTATAAAGCAATGCTATATGCAAATGCTATACTCTCTTTATATATATATTGTAGTTCGACATACTTGGCTTTCTTATACCAAGGATCAAGTCCAGATCCCAAATACTCGTATCGAGTACTCGAGGTACCCCTCTACAGTAAAGACAGATCTTCGAAACTAAGATTGAGATATCAAAGGAAAATAATATAATAAAAGAAGTAAGCATCGAAATCATATCAATCAGCCGGAAGACGTTCACTGCTGACCATTGGCTTCAACCTCTCTTCAGAAATATAAAACTACCTAACTCCCTTAAAACATATGAATCGATGTATTTCCGGGCAAAAGTTTATGTTTATGCATAACGTGAGCCGTACGTAGGAGATTTCAGTATTTCAAAAGCTTTCCGCGAAGATCCCATGTACACGTAAGCCATAACAATATTTTATGTAAATCTTTTACGTTCTGTTTTTCCTTAAAATTACATCAGGATACCTCCTACTGTATGTTTGTGAAGAATATTTTTAGATTAAACGCATTTATAATACTTACAGTTATAAACGCAGCGCGGGTGAACGACGTTATCAATCCATACAATTGAACAAAACTTTTAAACGCCTACCGTTAGAAAAACCTCGTAATTTTCGATATGAACATACAAACGTACATACATAATACTAATAATTAACTAATAAATACGTCCAATTAAAAAAATTAACGAAATCAATAACAAATAAAGAGAAATGCTATCATTTAGTTTGATACATCACGACATCCTCTGAATTCGTCTCTCCTCTCTATCCTCTGACGTCTCCTCTGAATTTTCGATACTTACGGTTATTAGTATAGTAAAAGTGAAAGTCCTTTACATTTATTTATTTATTCAACTATCGATTTAACTATTTATTTATTTACTTAAACATTGTTTTATTTAGTTTCTGGCAATAAAAGTTCATTTTTAAAGAAGGCGCATATGACAATGGCGACGATATATCTTCTAACTAAATACAAGTAAAAAAAATCTTAACGTCATACAACTAAAATGACAAATTGATACATTTGTGTGTCACTGTTTTTTAGGTGATATGTGTACGTTCATAGCGTTGTGTGTGCGGATTAATGACTTCAGTAATTAAAGGCTTCCGTTTACAACGGGACCGTCTCATCAGTAAACGTCAAACGCAGCATGAAATTCAACATTGGTGTCTATATTTTCAGGACAATAAACAATTTCATGTGTAACTTAGATTAAACTCACATTAACCTGTTTACAACCATAGTTATTTTACAAGTAGCTCGCTAGCCTAATGGTTAAAGCATGCGGCATCATTCCGAAGGTCGCGGGTTCGAATCTCGACATGTACCGATTACTTTAATATTTAAGTTATGTAACTTTAGTGTACATTTGTGAACTTTAGTTACAACAGCGAGATACAAACGGTGAAGGAAAACATCGTGAGGAAACCCGCACACTGACATCATCTTTGTATGTGTGTGGTGGCCTGAATAAAGTGGCAACAGGCTCGCCCCCTGTTACATGGGATCTAATCTGACCACATCTGGCGAAAAGTGGGTGTTTATTCACCTCTGCCTACCCCTATTGGGAAAAAGGCGTGATTATATAAAAAAATTAAAAAAATATTTTATATTTCTTATCCCTAGAGACCAAACAAATCTCTCCCGGATATTGTCTTAAACATTCTTTCTCTTTCCTTTCTCTTCTGTGTGCTTTAATAACTCATTAACTTGTAATAAAACTTTGAAAATCCGTTCCTCCTTTAATATGTAAATAATTGAACAAGCTAGTCGTTTTACTCTCATTTTTTTCTCTTTCACTTAAGTTAACTGGTATAAAACTTAACGCGAGTTAAGCTCGCCTCTATTACATATCCGTGTAATGATTATCTGCTTTTTTTCTTTATTTATATACAAAGTAGTAATAAAATGACTATTTTTAAATAGATCATCATCATCAATAATCATTCATATCACAAATTTTTGCGTACATTCTTTGACATAATAAATATACATATTTCTTACGGAAACAACACGGAGGGTAAAACGATTTTTCAAACGTCAACGCTTATCATTAAATGTAATCATCATCATCATTAGCTGCCTTCATCAAACTGTAGTTTGGCTCTCAGGTTGAGGAAACTAGATCCTCAGCTATTCTTTTTAACTGATAGTATTTAAGCACAGTCCTCTCCTGTATATCGTCAAACCATTTCTTCCGCTGTCTACTAGGTGCACATTATCCATGGATTTTCCACATTGTGGTATATCTTAAATTATATATATTATGCGTATTATTCCTTAGAAGTATATATATTATTTTATTATCAACGAAACGACAACACGAACGGGACCTTCACTTTCCTAATTAGTATAATATGCACAGCACCATAAAAACACCTGTAACATGTTAAGTGTTTACTATTGACAGGTCTCTGTTGGCAGACACTATCTAGATAGGTTAGGTAGGCACTGCAGCTCCTATATTTACCACAGTAGTGTGCAAACATTACTGTGTTCCAGTTTGAATGACGCTGTAATTAGTGAAATTACTGGATTTAACAAAGACTTGAGTCTCAAAGCTATGAGCCCAATGTGGTGCTGTGTATATCACCCTAACTAGCTTAGTTATGGCGGGTGCATCACTTAACATCAAGTGAAGGTACAGCTCGCCTCATCGCTTTAAAAATTAAAAAAATTGTAATTCCTTTTTAATGAGTACTTTTAGTTTATAGTTGTTTTCTATTAGCTTGAGATTCTGATAAACTTTTCTTCTGTCACTTCTTACTATTCCTCAGTTTCTATTTATGATATAGTTTATAAGGAAAACTTGTTTGTTGACACCATTATTATAAGGTAAAGTATAAAGTAGAGGTAACAGTGAAACTTTACACCGACGAGATAGAATTTAAATCTACTTACGCCAAGAATTAAGACTGGCGCGAACAATTGTGAATTGCAGAAATTCCAACGTAATACGTATAAAACTTTGTCCGTTCGCAAGCATAATAGCTGAATGCGGAAAGTTTAACCCACACGACGGAGTAAATGAAACAAACCAGTAGAAAATTTATCTTCCGCCACCCACGTCTAACATTACTACAATGAACAACTTTACTACACCACCATATTATATTTGTAGTCTCTAAGGCACTTTAAAAATATTTCAGACGCAGTTATAGAAGCTTCTGCTGAAAAAGCTTTTAGTGGTAAATATGCTAGTGGTGGGCCTCTGTTGCTGGAGACCGTCTAGTTAGGTACCATCGCAGCATCTATTGCAGCTGATAAACATCACGATGCAATCATTAGTGTGTTCCGCTTTGAAGGGCGCTGTAGCTATTGTAATGACTGTGGTAACGAAACTCAACACCGTATGCTTCTAAGCGACGAGGACAAGGTGGTTATGTACCATCCTAACTAGCACCATGTTGTTTTAGGCAAAAAATCATCATCAGGTGAACGTCTCGCTCATCTCGTCGCATCCTAGAATTAAAAAAAAAACTACTTTTTTTCATCGGCATTAAATAATAGTTTCTTTAACGTTATCAGCTCTTAAAGGCCTGGAGTCACCATTAGCATTAACACAAGTTAATCATTGTTTTTCATATATCTATACATATTTTAAAAACATATATAATTATCTCTCTAATAGTGATGACAAAATAATACTTGGTTTATGTTCTAGTGTCAATCTAACCCCTAATAGAACATATTCATTTGAAATATATCAAACATCTTAAACCTATATCTCGAAAGCATTTCCATCCAGTTCGGCAAGCACTCGACTGAAGGCTGATTTAGAGCCTGTATGACAGCAACACTCTAATTCAAGTGGTGTGTGTTATGTTCAGTGGTACTCAGCGTTGTATAAATAGAACATTTCAGTAAGTTTAGATGATCTAAGCATCGCGTCCGCACTCTCCTCCGACAGATTACATTGACGCACGCACCCCTGCTTTTATATTATGTTAACTTATCGATTATTTACCACTACCCCATCACATTAATCGGTGAACACACACGGTATGGTCTCCAAGCTAATTTCGTATAGAGAGGGTACGAATATTAAAACCTTTATAAATAGATCAATTCAAAACATTATCACTAATAAAGGTATAAATCTTGACTTACTAATGTCTTAATTTTCAACAGAAATCATTAAACCGTGGGAAAGTCACTTAAACCCCTTACCGTTTAGCTTCGGCCGTTATTAAACTGTAACAGTATCGTTAATTGGCGTAAGTTAAACCGGACAACGCTAAGTAGACGGCTATAAAGCTTAAGTTAAACTATAAATTACTTTGTCTAGTATATCGTCAAGTTAGAACAAGTAATAAAAAAAGACGTTGCCGGTAAAGATAGGGGATCTCATCCCCTTTTAAACGACAGTGCGGCGGACAATGGCTGGACGTGGTCTCCGGTCGTTGAAGTAACTAACGATACTAGTAGGGTCTGTATAAATCAGACCCCGGGACGGACTATCCCTATACATCGTCAACTTCTTCAGACGCCGAAGGTGACCATCAAGATGGTTTTATTGGATACAAATCACCACAAATCTGACTTCCCCCCACGAATGGTGACCACGTAACGGAACAGCCCAGTCTTCGGAAGAGAGAGGAGAATGATTAATAGTTAGATTTAAAAGCAACGTATAGGTCATCATCGTGATCAGGCGATAGACGTCCACTGCTGGACATAGTCTTCTAAAGATTCTCACATCGATCAGTTAAGGATTCATATGAGTGAATTGACCCCATTTTCCACTACGCTGTCCCTATGGTGGGAAAACGGTGGGAGCAAGAGCCTCGTTTGTCGATTAGCAGGTTGCACCACAAGCAGGTGAGGCTGGCTTGGATCACACCTTTTATTTTTATTATATATAAAATTTTTGTATCTTGGTTAACAAAATGGAGGTTTTCGAATGTAAGTAACAAACTTAAACAATAGGTTAAGCAGTAAACTGTTTTTCAAATTTATTACGAGGCCGTCACACGTTCGGCAAGCACTCAAAGTAATGGCGGATCAAGTGGCCCATACGTCAGCACCAGCTGCACGGAGCGGGCGGCGCAGCGCTTAGGCGTATATATAATGGATGGCCTTTATTTATTGATAGCAGGTTCGAATACAATACAGTAATTTTTCTGTATCGCAGGTCATACATTAAGCAGCGATCGACAATCGTCTTGACTTCAAACAATCAAAACTGAGTTTGAATAAACATTAAGTTAAAAATTACTTTAAAATTATCTAGAACCTTCCTTTAAAAATTAGTAAATAGACTAATTTTGAAGGTTATTTTTTAAAAACTGGTGGTAGGTCTGTGTACTGATGGTAAATCTTTATAGCAGGAGACCGTTTAGGTACGTACCACCGCAGTGTCTATTGCAGCCGACAGACTACTGAGCAAACATTTCTGTGTTCAGGTTTGAAGATCGCTGTAGCTAGTAAAATTACTGTGATTACTAGACCTTACATCTCGTGTTACAAAACGATGAGCACAATGTGGTGCCGTGTATACCACCCTAACACCAAGTTGTTAGGGTGGAGCGTAACACTTACCACCAGGTGAATGTCTCACTCATTTCGTCGCTTAATAGAATAAAAAAAATAAGAAATATATAATAAATAAAGACTATAAATATTCAGAGCCTATCTTTAAATATCTATTTATATATATATATTAAAACTTTTCTTTCCAAATAACTTGAACAGAGACAAAGTAATAAATTATTCAGTAACGGTTTAAAGTTTTCTCTTATTTATAACAAACTAAGCACAGTCTAAAAACTTGAATATAAAAAAAAAAAAAGTATGAACTTTATGGTAAAAAATTTCGTAAAGAAAAAAAAATTCTAAAGAGTAAGAACTCTTTAGAATTTTTTTTTAAGAAAGAAGCTTAAGAGAGAAGCTTAAGAAAGCTCTGTAGCCAACCAACCTTCATCGCTAACTACTTGTAATGATCATATTCATCGTTATAACTATAGTATACAATGTAATCAGTACAAAATAAAATCATTTATTATTATTATAAGGGTTGCAAAAAATCCCGCACCACAACTCATGGGAAACAAGCCAACATCCCCTGATCGTGGTGCACTCTGGTAGTTAAACGAGGCTCTGGCTCCCTAGTGCCCGGCAGTACCAGAGGCCGTACATACTGTGTGGAGATCCTTGGGGGTGGCTTATCTCCAACAATGGACGTCTATCGCCTGATGTTTGATTATTATAAAATACATCTGTATATATACTGTTAATTAGTTGCTGTTACTGTTAAGTAGTTGTAGTTTAAAATCTTAAACTACAGGTAAGACAGGTTAGGACTTTCACCTCTATACCTCTCTACCACTCGTTTCAAAAGTTAACTAAGAGAAAACAACTCCAGCCAAAATGCTGTAACGATGAATAACTCTCGAAGCGGTATAAAAACAATAAAAGAAACTACACTGTAAACTTAAGTAACGTTATTTAATCACTTAAACTTGAACGGCTATGGACGCTACTGCGAATTTCTTGCAACAGTTTCGCAACTTCTCAACCAATTAAAGTGTTTTCGCGATGAAACGGGAAATGTTGTTCGTTTCAATTAAAACTTAATACCTTAAAATAGAGGATGATTAATATTTATTTATTAACCATAGGACTCACACTTGACCTTTATTTCAATTGACTATAGCAGAATATTCTAGAATATTAACAGGTATTATAGCGGCAGCAGTAATTTCTTAACCGAACGGGTATCTATAAGAAAATAAAATAATCTTTATTTCAGACCCGAAAGTCCAGAAAAGTTTTTTTTTTTTGGACCACACAACCACTCACGGGCTCCAAGCCAACCTCACCTGCTCGTGGTGCACCCTGCTAATCAACAAACGAGGCTCTGGCTCCCACCGACCCGTATTGGGCCAGTGCGGTGGGAAAGGACCCAAACCTCCCCATATGAACCGTTACAAACGACAGTCTCTAATGCCCGGCGGTACCGGATACCATGCTGACTGTATGTAGAGATATCACAGGGATGCCTATGTCCAGCAGTAGACATATGGGGTAATGATGATGATGATTTAGGTAAAGGTTTATACATACACAATTAGATCACTATATTATTTATACCTAATATGTATACATATCAATTGTTAAATATAAAATGTTGTAATGACTAATATTCCAGGAGATATATTTTCTTCTTTTTTTTTCATCAGAGCTGCAATCGGTTCTTAAGCAGCTCACGTCATTGAATAGCTTTAGCACTAAATAATTACTAAATCTTATTAGTAAAGGTTGGTAACAATATAGTGCTTAAATAGATAGCTAGTAATGTTGACTAAAACATGTACGTATTTTTTTTTTCATACTGTTTTTCCTAAAAGGACACAAATCCAAAGATCTAGCAGCTACCATCATTAAATCTTTGTTTTCCTTTTGGATTTAAACCTTCAATACCTTGATAGTATATCCAACTATTCTAGCTATATTATCTTTGTCGAAGAATAATACAGAAGATTAAAAAAGCAAACCGGCGAAGTAGGTCAGAGCTCTAGAGAGAAAAAATTGAACGACGGAACCACTCTGCAGTTTTATGATGAATGGTTTTACGTTTCAAATGTAAAAAAAAAACAAGATGTATATAATTTAGTACTGTATGAAAAAACCCTGTAAGATTTAAAGTTACCAAGCACAAACAAAGTTACGTAGCTCGCTGGCCTAATGGTTAGAGCGTGCGGCTTTCATTGCGAAGGTCGCGGGTTCGAATCTCGGCATGTACCAATGACTTAATATTTAAGTTATGTACATTTGTGAACTTTAGTTACAACAGCAAGATACAAAACGGTGAAGTAAAACATCGTGAGGAAACCCGCACACTGACATCATATTTGCGTGTGTGTGGTGATCCCAATAAAGTGGCAACAGGCTCGCCCCCTGTTACATGGGACCTAATCTGACCACATCTGGCGAAAAGTGGGTGTTTATTCACCTCTGCCTACCCCTACTGGGAAAAAGGCGTGATAATATAAAAAAAAAATATTTAAAGTTACTCATATCATATTTTTCCAAGAAGCCGTAATAAGGAGAACCAGGTTCAGTCCCTGAATTAAGCTGAAAAAAAACGGCGTCTATAATTCTGGTGGCTGGTTTCTATACGTGGTTAGGTGGTAGGTGATAGGTTTCTGTTGCCGGACACCGTCTATGTAGGTATCACCGGTATTACTCTATTCCTAGTGAATAGCATAGTTAGTGAAATTACTAAGGAGACAAGACTTATGCCCTAAAGCTAGATAAGCGTATCACTTAGAAGCAGGTAAACAAAAAATTCGCCAGCTTTCTTCACCCGCACTCGGCCCTCGCAGGGGTAGTAACGACAACCTTCTAATGGAAACATTAATATAATTTCACACAAAAAGTACGATCCACATTAAAACGGAAGTGAACATAATAAGCTATCTAGGAACGGAGCAATATTGTTGAAAATAATGCGCCGCAGCGGAAATAAAGAAAAAAGAGAAAAAAAGAAGTCTTTACGTATTACTTTCTCGCATTATTGTACAGCACAACACAAAAAGGCCTCGTGGCTCCGTGAATATGAAGGCGATAATAAAAAGCCTCCTTATTTGCCGCAAAAGCTTTTTCGGCGTACATATTGTTTACTGTTTTGCATAATTCCATTAGGGGGGAAGGCGTGAGAAGGTATAAATATTTGTTCCTTTGCAAAAGAAACAAAGATATCTCTGGTTACATACATTAGCTGCAATAATTAGCTTATGAAACGGCACTGTTTTGTGGCGAGATAACAATTTGTTTTTGTGCGACGAAACTTTAGAAATTTAACGTCCTATCCTCTTTTATATTTACCCTCTCCTTATTAAGAAATTAATTATGTATCTATGTATATATTTCCAGCTTCTGCGTTCTGTAGAATTCAACAACAAGATTAACAGCATTAACTGGTCCCTGTAATCTGGTCCCGCACAATAACTCACGGGGACTACTGCTAATCAACAAACGAAGCTCTGGCCTAAATGCCACCATATGAATCCGTACACAATCCCGCGGGAATCTTTAGGGGAGGTCTATGTCCAGCTGTGGATGTCCATCGGACGATGATGATGATTCAAGAAATCGCTGAGAAAAGCAAAGCAATGTTGCTCTACCACATCACATGTTTTATCAGTACTGTTTGGCGGCGGGAATAGTATCTGCGTTGGTACCTGCCTTTTTTTTCTTGGGAAAATCCTCCATTGGATACCCTTCTGCTGTGGAAGTAACAGAGGGGTTATGCCGGACTCCTTCCGGCTAAAACCCCACGATGTACGTCTCAACGCTATTAGCCGAAACTACAGAAACGCTTTCGCACCGTGGTCCCAATAGTGAGAGCCCTTAATGAGGCTACTTCTCTTGGAACTGGAACTCTCCAACCCATTTAACAGTAATAGGCGGAAGTACCACGCGCCGCACCTCCAGGCCTAAAATACTTGGTAATGGATTACGCCGGAATCCGCCACCATGGATTGTTATAAGGGTTGGAGGGCTAGGCACATCTTCCTATACCTCCAGGTATCTGCCTGTGGACTGTGAGATGGGTATTTTTTTTCTCGCTCCCTCTCTGCAATACCTACCTAGACGGACTTTGGCTATAGAAACCTAGGTAAAGTAGGTTACGAAAAAAAAAATTCGGTACTCGTAAACACCTGCGGCGTTAAACGTACCGATATTTTGGCACGCGTACCGTGTCATTTCACGAGACATTTAAAACTAGCGACCTAAAAACCTCCGGGACATTTTGTTTTTACAAAACTATTTTGAAATGTCACACTGAAAAAAATGGGAAAAGTAAAAATTGTTCAGTAACATACTACATTGTTTGCTAAATTTTTTTACTTCAAAAATATCATTATTTTTTATCTGTATAGATAAAAGACTATAAATATACTAATAAAAGTATTTGTAATACCAAATTACTAGCTTTTTCCTCTCTGGAACTGTTAGGTCGATTTTGAAGTTATTTTCACTGACAGCTGAATAAATATAATTTGTGAACATACTTTGATTAAAAAAAAATATTTTTTTTTATATTCTATTTTAAGCCATACACCTTTTACGTTAAGCCGGCTAAAAAAATAAAAAAAAAATTACTATTCCACAAAAAAAAAAAGTTCAGTGACGTCACATCAGTTTAATTAACTAATGTTTAATATCAAAAATACATAAGTATCATGTACTAACCTAAAAACTAGTATTTAAACCTAATAAATTAAGTGATAAAATCTCTGAGATTTAATCACTCGTTACATAAAACAGGTTTTTAGGTTATATTTAAAAAAAAACTTCATCATCATTAACCTACTTCAGCGTCACACGATGTCACTTAATCTCGCCTCGTTGCGTCAATTCGCCAGCTTGCTGTACCTTTGATAAAGGGTATGGAGACCCAAGTACTGGTAACAGCGTAGTGGAGAGATAACAGCACATGTCTATTGCTGATGAAGATTGGTACACGTTACTCGTAACAGCATAATGAGCGTTGTTACTTCATCATTGTTTCTGCCTTCTGCTTATCTCGCTTCATAAAAAATACTTGTTCGATATACTTGGTACAGTGATACAAAATTTTTGAAACAAGCAATTTTTTTTTTCATACGCAATTCATAATCCCCAGCTAAGGGTACTTAATTCGTCTTTACGAGGATCCCTGTCGAGACCTCCATAAAACTGGATATACCATGGTCAAGGATTATGACGGTTGAAGAGTAAATTGATCTAATAGAATGTGACTTTATTATGAACGTCTTTACTAAAATCATAAGCGTTGCCGGACTGACGCAAGGAAATTAACGGTTCTCGTCATCTTCCCACAGCTGGGACTAGAGGCTTTTTCCCAAGAAGAAAGTATTAAATATTTACCCAACACTAACCAAGTCTGAGTTGGTGGATGTCATGTAAGCTGTCGTCCTTGGAACACGTCGGTTAAAGTCAATAAGAATCAAACCCGCTTCTCTTCGAAACATCAGATACGACTTACAAACTAATCTATCACGTTTTTTATATATAAACTTAATTTTCATCATTGATGGAATAAACCTAAATTATTAATTAGTTAATTAGTTGGGGAACTTCAAACTCAGTGGTAATCGAACCCGCACGTCCTTGAAACGTATAGTCTTACCTTATTTACTTATCCATCACGGTTATAATATATATACATAAAATAACTGTAACTACAGACAACATATTATACATAGAGCTGGTGTTGATTTAGCTTATATGTACGTTAAAAGCTATGCGATTCAATCCCCAGTGAGCTTCAGCTTCCGGTGAAAAAAAAACTATGAATTTAACAAGTTTTCAGGACTTTTGTGGACGCGGAAGTTCCTCCAACTTGGACTTAGTTATTGCGGTGGATGAACGACGTTCTTTTAAGATAGATCTTCAAGTTCTATACCTTGAACTTGAGCGGGTTGTTTATGTATAACAAGATAAACAAAACTAGATAATAGTATAAGAATAAATACATTATTTAATTTCAAAGCTAATGAAATATCAAATCCTTGTTATATCCCTTTCATTCACTTAGTATTATTGGATAGTCATAAAGATATTTTCGTTTACGTTTTATTTATATGAAAGATTTAATAACGAAGGTCTACAGTAAATCAGCTCTGATAGATGATTTTTTATCACAGGTATACTTCAACATGATCTTGACGAAATCCATTTTTTTTATTTCACGAAACCCTAAAACAATCGCTATAGTAATACACCCCCACAACGAAGCGCTATTTAAGCTAAAATATACACCACATTGTGTTATATATTGTACCGAATTTATAACATTAGAAGTTAAATCTCGTTACAATAGTTACAACATCCTTTAATCCGGAAGAGGATAACAATTGTACATTACTGCTCAACGGTAGAAATAGCCTGAAAAGAACAATTTGTTTAATCTATGTAACTATATATAATATATTCATACATATCTCATGGAAGTAACATTGAATTATTGCAAACTATATTGTGATGTGGAGATCTTTGGGGGAGGCCTACAGTGTGCAAACACTACTGTTCCTGTATGAAGGACGCTGGAAATAATTTCACATTCCACGATTATTATACGTTTGGTAAAACAAAATTAAAAGAATTTACTCGCTTTTATTTAAGGAGTTAAATATATGATGTTATGATATACATTATTATATATAAAACTGGCGAAATTACTGAATTATCCTTACTTCATTTCACATCTGTTATATGTACTTTTTTTTCGACTCAGCGAAGAGTCCTGCGATAAGTTCCTTAATAACATAGCGCTGATTAGGATGGTATACACTGCACCATATTTTCCCCGTCGCCTTGACACAGAAGATGTTAAGTCTTCTTACTTCAGTAATTTCACTAGCTGAAACTCCCTTCAAACCGGACACAGTACGTTTGCACATTACTAGTACTATTAGCTATCTAGACGGTCTCCAGCAACATAGACTAACCACCGCACATTATTATAACCGGCGCTATGTACTTACGCATAATTGTATCTCTGACCATTAGATGAAGGTATTATATATTTATTAGCTGAATAATATAAAAAAAATGGATAATTTTACGCTAGTTATAAACACCGGAAATTTAAAACTACTATTACTACTACTGAATATAAAACTTCAGTTGTCACGGATGTGGGTCACGTTTATATAAAATGGTGGACAATTCACTCCGTACGTCCCGTGCGTTTGAAATGAAACGGCCTCTTTTTACGACATAACGACTGGAGGAAACGATTCTAAGGATTGAAATGATAAAGACAGGCAGACTTAACATTTACATACCTTTTTTTATCCATGACAATCTAAAACTTGACCTCTTTTGCACGGTATTAAGTGACAAAGAGGACGAGAGAAGCGTCTAAGATTAAAATACTCTGGAATTCAAATCTGAGCAACCGGACAGCGATGTTATTACGGCAGCAGATTTTCTATTTAGTAAAAGCTAGTGAGGAAAAGTAAAAAAAAATTAGCAAGTACTCCCGGAAATAAACAGAGGACCTCTATCTTATAAGACAGTAATAAATTTAATATAAAGCAATAACTATTAAGCCCTGTTCAATTTGTTTGCCGGTAGTAATACGAGGAGGTACAAATAAAAGCTTCAAAGCAAAAAATAAAAAGTTGAACGCAGTTAATTTAAAACACTTTAAATAGGACATATATGGACAGTAGATAGCCTAACAGGTTCTAAAAGATCTTACTACTAAACAAATTCCTAAACATAGACCCCAAATCGCAGCGGAAACTTGTAAAAGCTCCCGGATTTCTAGCTTAAAAGTTAGATATGCCAACTGACATATTGAAGTAAAATATCTGTAAAGTTTTTAATCTGTTTATGCATGAAGTCTATTCCATTAAAAAAAAACTAACAAAGTAGAAAGCGTATAAAGATATCCTGCTTCTGGAAGGAAAACAAAGTTATACAAGATTTCTACCTACTAAAATACACATCTTCCAAATGCACTGGTGCATATTTGCATTATGCTCCTACACGGCCCAACCCGTCGCAACCCTCCCCTACATCCTTTCTATGCTATGACAAATATGAGACCACTTTCATCGCCTTCTACAAGAAAGTAAAATGGCGTAGTACTGTTCTTACAAGCAAGAGGCAACAGGACAGTAATAGCCCAAGACTGTAAGGCTTTAATCGCTCAAGACTACAGCGTAGTTATACCAGTGTATCTACCGTGGATCTATAACAAATTTACGTTACAAATTATTTTGGGCAACTATATTAATTGAACCGTTATTAAACAGTCGACAAATCCGATAAGGAACCACCACCTTTCACCTGTATCAATCTAAACTACTTGGAGATAAATTACTTTGCTCCCCCGCGACTAAAACTCACGATTGCTATAATTAATCAACTATATCTCTTGATCCTTATTTGTATTACTCAAAATCCTATTTATGTGCATATAATATATACATAAAAGTAGCTCGCTGGCCTAATGGTTAGAGCGTGCGGCTTTCATTCTGAAGGTCGCGGGTTCAAACCTCGGCATGTACCAATGACTTAATATTTAAGTTATGTACATTTGTGAACTTTAGTTACAACAGCGAGATACAAAACGGTGAAGGAAAACATCGTGAGGAAACCCGCACACTGATATCATCTTTGAGTGTGTGTGTGGGGTGGTCCCAATAAAGTGACAACAGGCTCGCCCCCTGTTACATGGGACCTAATCTGACCACATCTGGCGAAATGTGGGTGTTTATTCACCTCTTCCTACCCCTACTGGGAAAAAGGCGTGACTATATAAAAAAAAAATATATTATATATACATAAATAAATATATTTATCGTTATTTCATTTGTTCTCAATCCATTTAAACGCTATCTAAACTAATTTGACATAAATAGCCTAGGCTTTAAATTTAATCTCTTTGATGTTATGTTTGACCTATTATCTAGTATTAATGACACTTTAATGTGAGTTTAAAACATATTGTAATCCATTTTGAGTCGTATGTGTTTTATGAGAAACTTTTTTAAGCATAACTTAGCTTAAAATATCACCACCAAGTACTCAGTATTGATTACATCTGAGCTTATCGATAACTAATTATCATTTAATTTGGATTTTGGATATATAAGAGACTGTCAGGCTTTAGATGGTGAAACGTGTTCATCCAGAATAATCCAGCAGTAAATAACTCTCATATGAATACTCTCAGAACACAGCAATACTATTGTAGCATCTGATTTACAAAGTGATAGCTTAGGAAGTAGATTTGAAGAAACTCTCCGCTCATCTTCGATATCCAACAGTGTACATCCGTGTAACAAGGTATTAGCATAACAAAGTTTACATGTTATGTTGAGTCTCCTTATCTCAGTAATTTTACTAGTTACGACGTCCTTCAATTCGGAATATATTAATGTTTGCACAGTTCTGTTGAACAGTAGACATGGGCGTAGCGGTGGTAGCTACCTAGACGGTATCAACAGTAAATAATCTATGAATATTCTGTGCAATTTAATTGCAGGTGGAATTAAAAGAGGTACAATGAAGAGCTGTAATTCAGCACTTAAACGTAACCAAAGTTAAAAGCATTTAATTTAGAACATTTTGCAGTCTAACGAAAGTCCATTTCATTTGCCCGCTGTGTACACCGCAGCGGGTGTGAGCTACTAACGAATGTAGACATAGCATTCTAACAGAACCTCCCTTTTTCATCGACCATTTACAGATGGTATGTGCCCACTGTCTGAAACCGTCAAGGTAAGTACGACCGTAATATATTTCCGCCATCAAACTTTATATGCAAACATTAAAATACTCCGGTTTGAAGGGCGCTGTAGCGAATCAAATTACTGTGGTAAGAAGACTTAACATCTCATGTAAAGGAACAAGTGCCTTGGTACAGTGTTTACTATCCTGACTAGCATCACAATATAGTGTTTATTGAATCAGCACTATATTTTATCAACAGGTGAACGTCTGTGAAATTCAATGTACCCCTTTTGTAATACAACATGGATGAATTAACCAGCTTTGCTAGTATTAATCCAATAGCAGTATATGCATAATTTTTACACGGTTATAGATCAGATGGAAGATGAGGATGATTTAAATGTAAGTCTCTGTTGTTGTATACTATCTAGTTATGTACCACCGCAGCTCCTGTTTCGTTCGCCAAACAGTAGTAGCAAACGTTCCTATATTCTGGTTCATAGGGTGCTGTAGCTAGTAAAATTACTAGTTTCATGATTTCAAAGAATAATTGACAAATTTCAAGACATCTGAAATCAATAGACGTAACCAAAATTTGTTAGAGTTATTGCTGCCGCCGCGTAGAGGTCAGATAATTATGGTTTTACACAATTCCTTCCCCAGAGTTCTGGGGATGTTGTAAGTTATTAACTCCTATCTCTCTCACCAAATAATAGTGCGCAAAGGTTACAGTGTTCCTGTCCGTATGGTGCTGTAGCTAATGAAATTCATGATCTATCTAGACATCTTTCAAGTGGTGCTATTGTAACCTTTCCCCCCTTCCCTTATATATAATAAGTTTTAAATATTTTAAAACTATGTTTAGTACTCAGATAATCATATTTTACGTGACCAGGTTGATGCACACTATTCTTTGTGGTATGATTAATGTTTATATTTTGGCCATTAATTATTTATTTTAATTTGTGATCGTCTCGATTAGGACCTTGTTCTACGTGGTGTTTATAGTAATATTTAGTTCTTTTAGGTTTATATAGAAGGATAAATAGTTGTTAAGACAGTCTGATGCCGTTTGTGTGGTTTATTTCCTTATTTACAATCCCTTCACGCTTGTAAAGGTCTTCACATTTTGTTACGGGTTTACAATATTTATTAATTCTTAAGACCCCGACACAAGTGTATAAGTTCGCATCCTCACATAAAAAAATGTGGGGATGGCATACGGCTCCAGCAAACAGACCCCGCCGTATGCGGTGAGCGCCAACCAAATACTGCGCTCCCCCCGAAACAGGGAGAATTTAATTGGCCTCGGACCGCAGTCCACAGCAAGGTTTACTGGCGAACCAGTAGAAGAGCACTCGGCTCATTGTCAGTGCGTACGCACAAACTGTGATTAAATTGCGCATGGCAATGTGAGTAGGCATCTCACAAGATACAACCGTAACCAGATATACAGTGTATGGTCAGCGCACATTCCAGGACACATAATAGATATAAAAGGTACTCTGACCCAAAGATTAGTCCTTTGTACGAGCCACCACCTTCACTAGTCAGGTGCACTTGCAGACACATTGTAAAGTGTTGGAGTTGACTTCACCACCAACTACGTAGTCAGCACGGATCGCAATCCGCGGAGTGCATTCGAGAGCTCATTGCTCACCTCATAAAATAGCAAAGCGATTACATCGCAGCCTTGAGAGATTGTACTCCCACCAGCTATCACCATTCATGAAGTAAATGCATAACTCCACCAACTACTGTAGTGGTTACAGCCAATAAATATCATTTTTATTATGAGCCATCAGGCATAGAGTCTTTGTCGTTGAGTAAAATGTTGTTTTGATCAAGTTTGTCTCGTTCACTGACAACTCGCCACATATTTTAAAAGGTGGGGAGCTATTGAGGTCTTTATTTGCAATTTCCATAAAATAGGGAGGGCAGACAGTCTGCAGCCCCGTCATCAAGGGACTCGACTTGGAAAACTCTAATAAGATAAAGTGTCAAACCATAACGCAAGGCGCAACCTTCAAAAGTGACATTTAACCCAGAAATCGTCGAAGACGTCGTATCACCGAATTGTGACAGACATTCAATCAACTAACATCGACGCACATCATCATGAAAGGCGCACAAGACATCACAGCAGACATCAATATTTTGCAAAAGTCCTCAGCCTACCAGATCTGTAAGACGCATCAGTTCAATAACAATGCAAACGTCCCGCTACAACAAGACGCAACATCAATGTTTGATAAGCATCGAAGCAGTAGCTTACGTCCGCTTCCGGTACCTCATAATGCATCGTCACAGTTCGAGTTGACTTTGGAATAAACAAATATTATTAAACACGACGTATCATAGTGGCAAGCCACGAGAGACGCCGAGTACCCACGTATCATAGAGCCGAAGCTCTAAGACATGGTTCTAAGAATTTCGATATCACCGAAGTGTCATCTCTCTTCCCGACACAGAGTATAATCAAGTAGTTACTCAAATAACCACCAACTACACCCGGCTGGTATCTCAACTCCTTCACCAACATGATGTTATATGTTAATTTTGTCATGCACCATTTTACACGGTCTCAAATCCATATACTTTATAAATTTTATTTGAACTATTTAATACTTGATATATTTGTTTAGAATCATTAATTTTATTTTAATAAATTAATGTATCTCGTTACACTATGTATTCTATGTAGTGCCACTCTGTTATAGGCAGGTGTATCATTTAACATCAGATCAAGGTCTCGCGTGTCACGACGTTTCGTAAGTAAAAAAAAAGATGAATGATGATGATGAAGAATGGGGAGAGAGACTGGACAAAATATGATACTCGATATCTTCGATATTCTCCCTTATCCAGTGATGAGGATGATATTAAATATACGTTTACGGCTCGTTAACTAAATATTAGCGACTGAAACATAACACATTACTAAAGCGTTTCAAACTCGATTTTTCAGTACACTGGATAGAGCTGAATCGATTTTCACGTTGGATACGGCTGCTCGAGTGAAACGTAATCTTCGAAGCGGAGAGACACTTGTCGGAAACTTCACAATTTCTCTATTACGATATTACAGTATCGTCAACAGCAGCTTTAAGATCACAACAGCTTCTTAACAAAATATTTCGCTACTAAAATCCACCCATAACAAATCCACGATGAAATTAAACGTATGTAATATAAAACGTCTAATAAAATGCTATTTTTTGGAGAAAAAAAACGTGATTTACTTAGAGACCATACTAGATTTATAATATATCCTCTATCCCTAACAAAAATAATTAATCTAGTCGAAATCATACTAAAAATAACAGGCGTAAAATTGAAAGTATAAATACCAACTTTCAGTATGGTTAAGCTAAGATCTTAATTCTCAACTTGTAATAGAATATAGTAAAAAAAGACATTTTTCAGTACTTAAGTAAGTTGGTCAAAATAAAGATTGGAGTAAATGGTACTTTGTTCAGTTAACTCTTAATAATTGGAGGTAAATGAAGAGAATCATATTCAGTTTTCAGATAGTAATCACACTTTGGAAGTTGGTAGTTTGTGTTACTGAGATTGATTCTTTACCAAATCGTACACTTGATTTCAGGTATTAATGATTTCATTAAATAAACCATTAAAAAAAATAAACGAAAAACTCTCTACGTTCAAGTAAATTGCTCTTTTCATATCCTTGTCAAATCCGATTACTGGATTTACGAGTTAAAAGAATTCATTCTTCTACCCCACAGTATACTTTAAATAGGTTTTTTCGCAGTCGTTAAAGGCAAAAAGTATTTCGTTTAATTAAATTATCTTTGTTAAGAGAAATCGTGCTTTATTTTTAACTATTAAACATATAAGATAAAGTTTCAAAATTAACATATATGTATATATATACATATCTACGTTAAACGTTCAGACGTTATCCTACCTGTATTTTTTAATTCTCATTTTTGACAAACAAGGGGTGCAAGGGGTCTCCCACAACAACTCACAGGATTCCACCTGTTCGTGGTGTAATCAACAAATGATCCTCTGGTTCCCAACAACTCCCATTGAGTGAACATGGTAGGAAATAGCTCAAATCCCCATATGACCAACAACAAACGACAGCCCTTAGTGCCCGGCAATGCGAGAAGCACAGTACCGATCGATTTGAGAATCTTTGGGGAAGGCGTATATCCAGCTGCAGACGTTCATCGGCTGATGATAACGTACAGGTAAATATATGTTGAATAGTGTATAAGGAAATTTTTAGAAAACTATATATATGTTAATTTCGAAACTTTTTAATACTTGAAGTTTCGGTAAGTTACATTGGCTGTTGTTGCGATTACATTGGAAATGAACTGGTGGAGCGTCAACTTTAACAGTGAGGATTTTAGTGACTACACTCAGCTAGTTTTAGTGATTACCTGAACTCTAAGTATTTTCATTCGTCACTAACCTAATCTACATAAAGTAGACATGTGTGGTAACCACAGTGGACTACTCAAATAATGTTAAAAGGCACTGGGACCTGGTTCTCATAACTCGAAAACTAGAACACAGCAACGACGGAATATAGATTTAAGTAGATCTTATATAATATGATGTGAATATAATAGATATATAGTTACTATATAAGCCTGGTATATAGCCAAACAGATCCGCAGTACTTTATTATAGACTAAACATTCTCCGCCCGCTTTGCTGATCGTAATACCCCCGTAACTCTCTTTGGGGGAGGGATTTTGTAAAATCCGTTCTTAGCTGACCTATACTCAGTAAAAGGGATATTCCTTATCGCTCCAGATATATCGTAATGAGTCTCTTCATAGGTGAAAATCTCTTATATATATAGATTACATATCTTTTCATCAGTACACTATAGTAAAAGCTTTTGTTCTGGCGAAACAAAATGCAGCAAAGGATTCATTTTGAAGAGAGAGAAAAAATGAATGAAGCTCGATAAGTTGTCACAGAAGAGCAATAAATTGCAGTAAATTGGAAAATTGAAGTACGGGTAATTTTATCAATGTACAACAGCCAGTGATTTAAAGCTCTTACGCTTTAATCCACTTTGGAGGTCTCTTTATAGTCAAAGCTGAAGGTTATTCAATAACAAAGAACACTAAGTTAATACATGGACGCCTCTATGTCCTTTAATGTTAATATAAGTTACAATAAAACTAAAAATGGTAACGCAACATACATTACTCGACTGACGTCTGATGAGTAAGGTCCTCGAGTGGAGATCAAGTTCTTGAAGGCGACGATCTAAAGAAAGAAACCACTGGATGCGCGACTCATCGACTTAAAGCTCTTTGGATAAGGTATAGGCCTCTCTTAAAGGACTTCGGGTTTCTGTCTCTAGGCAAAGTCCCAGCTGCGGACGTCTACTAGCTGATGATAAACCCGAAAACCAATTTCCTTAACATATTATCTCATAATCATTATCAACACATTACAGCCATCATCATCAACAGCCGCGTTAATGCCGAAGCTTAGCAATCAAATTTCATTTATGGCTAAGAAACATTTCATCATGATTATTATCAGCTTTTGTTTATCGACTGTGATGGGTATAAGCCTTCCCCAATGTCTTCCACCAAATGCATCCACCTAATTCCGATCGCCTTGATGATGTCGCCGGTTCATCCGGACGCTCTCTCTGCAGACCAACCACATTTCATTATACGCAAATATAATAAAGAAATGGGATATCATAATATAGGACCATATTCACTTAATAATAAGAGAAGTGAGTTTAAAGACTATCCCAGCTCAAGAGAAAAAGCACTTGAGGCGGATATACTAAGATTGGCTACTGACTGGTTTGTTAAGAACTTCATAATAACTTTAGTTGAAGAAAGCTTACTGCAAAAGCCCATCATAGAAGTGATGCAACTATTTCACAGAAAACACTACAATGCTTCAGCTGCTGAACATCATCTAGTCTTTAAAAAAAATCTTTAAAACCTACTTCTCTGCAATCATTTAAATTTAATGCATACAACAAACAAATCAATCAAGCTTCAATGTCAAATCGAAATGGCGATCGGTGTAATCATAGACGTAGTTCTACGCTCGACCGGAAGCGGTTTCCAGCTGTTGATGTATGTGGGACTGAGTATTTGAATAACTGAATTTCTTCTACATTTTCTCCATGCAATATTTTCAGCGTACACATTCTTGGAGCACTCAAGGTAATGGCAGCTCGTGTGTCGCGTGTGTCAACACACCAGGTGCCGGATTGGTAACGGCCTATATTCCCCTCCTGAATTTTTCAGCAACAGTTATTTCGATCATTGTGAAATAATTTATTCGCACCTATTACTCACCTTTCTATCGTTTTATATGAAGCCGAGAGATCATATACGAGATATTATTTTTGATGAGGAAATTTTTAATACTAATCTCCATTAATCGTTTCATTAAAGCTTTTTGTTAAGTACTAAGGTGACCAACGTAGCTCAAAAGATTGCTTGACTTAAATGGCAGTGGGCAGAGCACATTGCTCGAAACACCGAAGGTCGATGAGGCAGTAAGGTCCTCGAGTGGTGTCCGCGTACCGGTAGAAGTAGTGTTGGCAAGCCTCCCACAAGGTGGACCGACGATCTGGTGAGAATTGGGGTAACCCACTGGAGCGAGCAAGGCAGGACGTCGATGTCGAGATCTTTGGGGAAGGCCTGTGTCCACCAGTGGAAGTCTATCAGCTGATGACGATGATGATGATGAAGCTTTTTGTTTATTATATTGTTAATATAAATATTGATAATGCGAAAATATGACGGGCTGAAAATATGACACATAACATAATTTTAAGCTTGATTAATAGCTGAACTTACTTGTTTACAAATTTATTTACATACTTTGAAAATAAGGTTTAATTCATATACTGTACATTATAAATGTATACATATTAAAGTTACTATGAAGTTTCGGATAGAAATCTGTTGATATTTAAAACAGATTAATAATTAACAATTTTGTTACTGTGGGTTCAACGTAATATGTTTTTTACAAAATTGTAAAGCTGATAACGGCAGCGCTACTACTGTAGCTGTTACTGTGTTGCTTTCATATTATAAAGAAATATCACCTTTGATCTATGATAAAGCAACTATTAAAAAAATATCAATATATATATGTATGCCATGAGATATATAAATCACCCACTGAATGTAAATACTACAATACGGCGCTACACTGTAGCTTTTATTAACAGTTTACTTCTCCTCACCATTTCGCTGTACTAAACCTTCTCCAGCTTATATCAGCGATCACTGCAAGTTTTGTTAACTTGATTACTAACCTTTTCTATGGCTGTTATCAGTGTGATATTTGTAAACAAAACCGAAACACTTAAATAAACTTTATGTATAAAAAATTAACTGAATCAACGAAAAAGAACCTTCATAGCTAATAGCGAACACGAACACCGTGAAATTGGATGAACATCAAACAAAACAAATTGGACGGAACTTTGTTTACATATTTACAAATTAATGTTCAATCACCTGATTGAAAACATATTAAAAGTTGTATGTTGTAATAATACAGATAATCATTTATATCATTAATCGTTACCCGCTCGCTATTCTGGCTGTAATACAGCTGCAACTCCCTTTCAGGAAGGAATTTTGTAAAATCCAATCTTAACTGGTCTCCACACGGCAGAAGCACTATCTCGACCAAAATCTGAGTGTTTACTTCTAATAGTTTGGGTGTGACGAGTCAATGAATCTCAGGATATCACCTACATATATACAGGAGATTTTTTTTTATTATACAAAGCGACAAGACGAGCAGGACATCTCTCTCTCAGCGTGGTGTTTGTTGCCGGACACCGTCTAACTAGGTGCCATCGCAGTGCCTATTTCTCCCGCCAGACAGTACTGTGTAAACATTACTGTGTTCCGGTATGAAAGACGCTGTAGCTAGTGAAATTACTGAGGTAAAGAGACTCAACATATTATGTCTTAAAGCGACGAGCACAATGTGGTGCAGTATGTAACATCGTAACTAGCGCCACATTGTTATGAGCGGGCGTATCACTTACCATCAGGTGAACGTCCCGCTCGTCCCGCCGCTTCCAGCATTGATCTGATGGTAAGTGACACGCCAGGCCATAATAACGTGGCGCTGGTTACATAGGTATACACTGCTTTGTGCTTGTCGCCTTAAGAAATGAAATGTTAAGTGTCGTAACCTCAGTAATGTTTGTATGCTGTTGCATGGTGGCAGAAAAAGCCCACCATTACATTATAATTATTGAGTAATAAGGAATTTGTACATTATGTTTCATTTGATACATATATAGTGAATAAAAAAGAGGACGATATATAATGAGAACTGTTCGAGACAGATCTCACTGAAACATTTCATGACGAATTCGACCTTCGGTAATAAGGATAACCGTTACATTGTGATGATGAGATAATCAATGAACTAAGGCAACGACGATAGTACATATAGAAACATATAAGATTAAATTGTTTCATGTATGAATTTATCACACTTCCTAATGCTCAACATAATAGAATATCGTGAAACACTGTTGGTGATAATAAATTATGGTCGTCCTTGCTTTGCTGCAAACTCCTTGCATGGTCTCGTTTATCAACGTTAACGGTACGTTAACGATTCACCCGCGTTCATTTGCCTATTATATATAAATCGGTACATATTATTAGATAATATGATATATATATATATGAAGCTAAGAATTTAATGTAAATCTTGCGAGTGTTCATGTTTTGTAATTAAATTCCTGTCCGCTTGAAATCTTCTACCGTCTACTTCCATTGAAAATTACAATATTTCAATACTTCAAGGTCTACGTTTCATTATTAGCAAACTGTGAACTACAAAATAACAAGCTGATAACCATGATAATATTTGTCCATATTCCTATAAGGTTAGTCAGATCTCAAGCAAGCACGATTAAGTTAGCAAACATTCAAGTTAAATACAATAAATCACTGGTGGTAGATCTCTGTTGCCGGAGACCGTCTAGGTAGTCTCCACCGCAGCGCCTGTTTCTACCATCAAACAGTAGTGTATACATTACTATGTTCCGGTTCGAAGAGAGTTATAGCTATTGAAATTACTGAGATAACGAATCAACTAAAGACTCAAGGCTACGAGCGCAATGTACTGTGTATACCATCCTAACTAGTCCCACGTTGTTATAAGCAGGCGCATCACTAACCCGATGGCGAACGTCCCTCTTGTCTCGTAGATTAAAAAAAAAACATTTTTAAGTTTTTTTTTTTTGTTCAATAGAAAGCACTAATTCAGTTTGTAAAGCTCTGTACGTTTTGAAAAGGCGCAGGTTCGATTCCCCGACAGCTAGAGACCGGATATATTACAAAGAACAAGGACTACGCTTTTTTGTACAATAGATTAATATCTTTAACGCTCTGTCCCAGCGTTGGGAATATAAATTTAATCATGAACATACCCTAATTATAATATATTCTGTTATCAGTAATTAGAACTAATGCTATGAAACCTTAGGTACAATAAATTGAGTGTTTATACGGTAATTGTCGAGAGGCGAGCAATAACCAATCAAGAATGGTGTTAGTTTATGTTAATTGGTGTGGGAACTGGTATATGGAGGCTCTCGTAGTCATGTTTATGCAACAGCTCGAGCATCCATCAGAGACTGTGTTCCCACATCTTTGTGAGTACTTTGACCATTTAGCGTTAACTATCGAGTTTAATATTACACATAACTTTACGGATTTATATGAAACAATATTATACTTGTACACTTTAGAAGTACAACTTGCAAATCCAAGTCGAAGGTTCTTTCTTCTTTACAGCATTTATCATGTACTTTCCACAGATAATTTTATCCTTTATATTTAGCTAATACTTTTCATTGAAATTCTTCATATTTTGTTGTCTATTACAATACTTATTTTTACTTAAACATAGCATATCTAGAATCGTAGCTACAAACTGAACAATATCTTCTACTATTCTTTGACTATATATAATTTGTTTTACCGCTATAGTGTGAAATAAATAAGATTCAGGTATTATGTATTACTTCCTAGTAATACAACCGAGAAACTTACTACCCATCGGTAACAAAAAAATTTGTAATAACACTAACATTCTCATTAAAAAGTCTAACTTTTAGTAATAGATACACTCTATACTTTTGCGACTATGTTATCTAAATCATTTTATACCTAGGCTGGGATTGATCAGTATGTAAAATATCTAATAATAAAACTATGTTGTTTAGAAGGTATACAACATACTTAAAGCACTGTCGTTACCACAGTAATTGTACTAGTAGCTATCCTTTAAACTGTAGGAAAGGTAGCTAACGACAGTAATAGGAGTAACATGTGTAAAGAAGATATTTCTTAAATTAGATAAAAGTTAAAGAAAAATATTCTTCAGATATAACACACTTCCTGTTACAAAAGTATGACTAGTTTTTATTTTTTTGCTTTGACATGTACGTACGAATGGAATTAAGTAGACATAGAAAGGTCTGGAGGGCACTCACGTACGTCTAATTTCCGTTTGTCGGGTGAATGGTCGCAATAGTCAAGAGGACCCTTTACTACTTCTTCTTCGCATTACTGACTGACTGAAAAATACTGCTACATAAACGAAATAATATATTATTTACTAAAACGTAGCTATTTGTCCTTTTTATTTATTCTATGTTGAAAGGAATTGGACTTCAGCGCCTTTCGCTCCTGGTAGATAGTAACAAAGGCTGCTGAAGGACCAATCTTAACAAACTTCGAAGTATATACAGTATTCTGTTAATGTTGAAATCACCGGAAACTAAATGTATTCATAAAATATTCGTAACCATGGTAGGTCTCTATAACCAGAGACCGTCTAGGTGAATACCATAGCAACGCCTATTTCTGCCTCCAAACAGTAATGAGCAAACATTACTGTTTTCCGATTTAGAACGAGCTATAGCTATTGTCGGTTGGAAGGTGTCCCGCACAACAACTCACATGACTAAAACCAACCTCAGTCGTAGTGCACTCTGCTAATCAGCAAATGAGGCTCCGGCTCCCACCAACCCGCACTGGGTCCAAATCACCCATATGAACCCCCACAAACGACGGCGCCTAGTGCCCAGCGGTACCGAAAGCCATGCGAACAGCGCAAAACCGATTGACGTGGAGATGTTTGTGGGAAGCCTATGTCCAACAATGGACGTCTATAGAGTGATGAAGGTCTGATTGATAGCTAGTGCAATTAAAGGAATAACGAGACTTAACATCTTATGTCCCTAGCACGACGAGCACAATGTGGTGGTGTGGTGTATACCATTGCTACTAGCGCCTCGTAGTTTTGGGCGCACGTATCACTTACCATCAGATGAATGTCCCGGTCTCGTCGCTTGATAAAAAAAAAATATTCGTATATAAATACCATTTCTTATAGCACAGCATTGCAAACTCAATAACCTCTCAAAATAAGTTAACTATAAATTCTTCTTAAGATGTCTCTCCGACTTTCGAAGGAAAGTAGTCACTTCACTATATCTTGTTGCTTGCGAGGTCAGATACCTAAAAAACACTAAATAAAGATTGGAAAATCTTTGACGGTATGTCACAGGACAAAAAATATATATATTTTATAGATCAATATTGGTTTCATAACGTACTTCCGTAACTTTATAAAGACTGCACCACGTTGTCCTCGTCGCCTTAAGACAAGTTGTTAAGTCTGTATACTCCATGACTTATAATACATTAGCTACAGCCTTTACAGTTTAACACAGTAATGTTAGCACACTACTGTTTGTCGGCTGCTTTAGGCGCTGCGGTGGTACCTATCTAGACCTACCACCAGTGCAATTCAATTGCCTAACTAGACTACTAAAAGATTTATTATTTAAATAATATCTAAAATTACTTTCCTATTATCTACAGAGACTATTTCTGTATACAGGCATTGCTGTGTTCCGGTTTGAATGACATTGTAGCTAGTATAAATTCTGGGGTAAGAAGACTCAACATCTTATGTATCAGGCGACGAGCAGCAGCAATGTATATGTATAACATCCTAACTAGATCCACGTTGTTATGAACCGGAGTATCACTTTCCATCAGGTGAACATCCCGCTCGTCTCTTCGCTTAATTGTATAAAAAACAATATCTACATTAAACTTGGGACTTCAATAGCATTGAGAGAACATTTATAATGGTAACATTATAAATATTTTGTTTCTACAGACAATACCTTGCCTGCAACGAAATCTTTGAATCCCTCGCGTGTTGTTTTCCGCTGCCGTTATCGTGTTATTTATTCGTAGAGCAGTTATTTTGCAAAGCTTTTAATATAATTCAGGTGTATAAAAGGGTTCGGAAAGTTCCCCAGGATCACGGCAAAATTAGGCGGGCTGCCGTAGGATATTCGCTGGTATTATACTTCCATTGCTAAGGTATAAGTATCCAATTAAGATGTCCTTCGTAAAGTCATGCACTTAAATGTACAAATATCCAAAGTTTAATAAGCTGTAGTGCTATTTAAGGTAACCGTTATCTTCCAGTTTAAATCTACATATAATCAAAATGAGTTTTCTTTTCTCATCGATCACGTGAAAACTAGTGATCGTATCGCCATACAAATTAGCATTCGACACGGAATTATTTGTAGATGGTTATAGACTCTTTATTTTTTTCGTTTCATGGATCCTTCATTACTTTATTTCTAATTAACTATTATAGACATTTTCATGTTTTATTATTTATGCGGTTGCTATGGTAACGGTTGCTATGGAAAGTAATTTACGGTTTTATATTATAACACGGTCATAAGGAGAACAGCTACTGTTTGTATAAAAATTGTTGTAGCTTCAAACTTAATTCCTTCTCATATAAGTCTTTTAAGAAATCTCCAAACTCCTTTCGAGGATTTCGTACGAAAATCTATTCTTTACTAATACACATTTCAATTTTAACATAGTTATAGTAAAAATAAAGATTACTGTGAAATAAAAAACGGGCCTGATGTTCACTGATAAACTGATACTTCGTCATAAGCTTGACAAAGCTATGTCTGAAAATGAAATTACAAAAGCACTGATCATCAAACGGTTCGGCTCCTCTATAACAAAACTTCCAACAGACTGTTTAACCAATAACAATTAAGCTTCTGACATTCGCTACTGAATAATTTAAATAGTTTGTTGTAAAGTTTTAACTAGCCTTAATTGTCCTAGGCTCAACCAATCAGCTAAATTAAATCTCGCGAGGAAGTTAGTTCAATTGGATATCATTCGATTATGCGTTGTAACTGATTGTAATTGATCGAATCGACAAATATCGGTTGTATTGCTGTTTCAAACACAAAAAAAAAAACAAAATGGCGATAATTTCTTAACGATTGAAATATATTTCAAAAATTGATAATCGCCTTGGGCCAAAAACCTGTCGAATTAACGTTATCTAACAGAAAGGACTACAAAAATGTTATACAGTATTTCTCTAAAGAATCATATCCATAATAAATGTTTTTATCTACATCAGACAAACTTTACTTCAATTTCTACATGTGAAGAAAGAAATATGATTAACTGTTCTTGTTAAAAATAACCTGCTATTCATATATATTCATCATCATCATCATCAGCCGATAGAAGTCCACTGCTGGACATAGGCCTCATATATATTACTAATAGATTATTATAAAGGTTGCGGCTAAGTATTCGACATCTCAACCATCGACGAAAAAGCAATGAGACCAGTGAAACCTGATGGTAATTGATACGCCTGTCCATACCATCGTGGCACTAGTTAGAACTACGCTGTACCACTTTAACGGCTTTGAGACATAAAATATAAAGTCTTGTTACTTGATACAGCGCCCTTCAAACCGTGACACAGTAATGTTTGCATACTTCTGCTTAGCTGCAGAAATAGGAGCTGCGGTAGTGCCTACTTAGACGGTCTCCGGCAACAGAGACCTACAGTCTAGACGAAATAATATGACAATATTAAAGAAAGGGAATTCGGTGTTATTAGCTATGAACCAAAAAAATCCTTTAACCATATAAAGGATATTATCTTTCTTTTACATTCTTCGTCTATTGATTGCAGTATCATATCATCCTTTAATTATACAACACAAAGGACTCATTCATCGTCCGTGTCTAGAACAATGAAAGCTGGACGAGTGGCTCTGTTCAACAATTCGTTCTTTCAGTTAGGCCTGAAAATTCTTATTGTACGCTGAAAATTTAGTGTCGGATATAAATCAGCGGCACAATAGACCGCGATACAATAAGCCATCAGCGCCTAAGTTACGACAAGTCCGAAAGTTACAGTACGTTAACCGGCGTCGACAAATTTCAGCCAGGCAAATTCTAGCATGTTAGTAATTTACCCATACAATTATTAACAATAGAGCTTTTAAAAGCTTCGCTATAATTTTGTCATCACATTATCTACTTGTCGCAGTAGTGATACGAATCTATGTTTAGTATCTTGCTAAACTAAACTAAGTCTAAATCTTATTGAGGAAGACATGAGAGATACCGACAGACTCATAGCCAACGTCTTCTTTATAAATCTCCTTAAGATCAGTACTTTTCTGTATCATTCCCAATATAGATATATCACTAAAACAATGTATATATATTTATATATATAAAACGTTTTTCTCTTCTCTCTACGTGTCAGTTCTTTGGCTGAGTGATGATTTTTATCTCTTTATTCTAATACGTTGTTATTTCCTTTACCGTTTTCCCCAAATTTGTACAATTAAATAGTACGATAGTACAAGTAGTTGATTAATTAAAGAATTAATAGATATAAAGAAATTTTCTGCGAAAGCCATAATAATGGCTTATTCTATCAATTAACGACAAAAACATATGTTCTTTAAACCCTTTCAATTATGAAGATTACGTTGAAAAAGTTATATAAATTACGGAGTTATATTTAACGATTAGGTAAATGGTTTTGTAGTTAAAAGGATTTACTTACACACATACTTTGAATTATTCTACTTAAACATTTATCGTTTTTACGCCATTTACGTTGTTAGTATATCTTACCCTGATTATTACGTACATAGACATCCAAGATTCATTTTTGTTGGGTTCTGCACAAAGTTTGTTACAGGGGTTAATTTAACCCGATGTGCGGTTTGCCTTGCCTGCCTATATTAGACAGTCCCACATGAGGTCGGTGTGGCCCTCTTAATTGAATTCCCCGTCCTCGGCCTTTACGGCATTATCAGTGATTAAAACGTGACGTGATTGTATATCGCAGTAAACATCGACACCGCAATATATTTCTGTGTTTCTAATAAGTTATGTTATTAAACTTCTGTAATATATAAGTTACGTGAAATATAGCATAATATAAGTTATTAGATAACGGGTCGTTTAACAGATTACCATGAATCATGTCTAAAACCTTAACCAATTGATGTTTTGCTATTCTACTTAACTTCGATCAAATCTACATATAAATTATTAGAATTAAAGCAACCCCTACCGTATTACCATTGGCGAGAAATACCTGAATAAAAATCTAAACCTTAAACAGCCACCACCTATTTTATATTCCTTCGCAAGTTATTTTTTAACTAAAACAAAAGCTCTTTCATCACAAACTCAAGCTCTAAGGGAATCGAACCGACGCTTCTGCGCACCGCACTGCGAATATTTCCACCACACTTAAACTGAGAACAAACCCCTTCGCCAATATTTAAAAAAAAAATCCAAAAAAATTTTAGCATTTCTTTATACGTAACCACATAATGTATATATGCATTTGTTTTTTTTTTTCTTCGACGAGACGAGCGGGACGTTCACCTATATATAAGTGATACGCCTGCCCATAACAACGTGAAGATAATTACGATAATATTAACCGCACCGCATCACGCTCGTTGTGATTTTACTAGCTACAACGTCGCTTAAACAGGAACACAAAGACTGCACACTACTTGAAGGTAGAGTTATGAACTGCAGTGGTACGGAAGTCTCCGGCTCTCTACCTCTCTCTTCTCTACCTGTATATTATCATTATCTTACCATTAATGCTACAAATATCCTAATGATCATAAATATTGTTAGGTCATCATCATCATCATTATAGACGTCCTAGACATAGGCCTTCCCCAAAGATCCCACATCGATGGGTCTTGCGCTGCCTGCACCGCCGGGCACCAGGAGTCGTCGTTTCTAGGGGTCATTTTGGGTGGACTTGGCTATTTCCCACCACGCTAGCCCAATGCGGGTTTATGGGAGCCAGGGTTTCGTTTGTTGATTAGCAGGGTGCATCACGAGCAGATGAGGTTGGCTTGGGTCCCGTGAGATGTTGTGCTGGACCTATTACACCCCTTATTGTAATCAACATCATCAACAGCCTGCGACCATCCACTGATGGACATAGGCTTACATGACAAGTCTACCACTAGCCAAGTCTTAAATCGCTGATATCGCCTCAGTTTAATACGATAATGAATCACGATATTGAGTCAACCATTCTAGAAACTTCTAGAGAACATCCCTCTAGAAATATCCAGGGAACTCTTCCCGGATGCAATACTGATTAAGTATTAATGAATCATTGTTTACTCCAAACTCGCCGCCGGATATGCGGTTGAATGTTCTAGTAATATATTTCTTCGCAAAAATTTCGGTAGCATATAACAAATAACTGCGTGAAACATCACCACAAGAAAAAAAACCACCCCATCCGTTACCCCTAACGCACAACAGTAAATACAACATCAAACGGGGAAAAAAAAAAACTGGTGAAGAAACCTAATGTACCCTAAATTCTCTACAATGTCTTTAATAATCGTATCTTTGTTTTCACTCGGCCACTCTTTACGCCCCACTTCAACGCGGCCGTTATTACTTCGGCTTGGAAAAGGGGGGAAAAAAGTAACGGTAATATTTACTCCAGCAATATTCTTCGTACTCTGTCGACAATGTGATTATTTAAAGGAAATTAAACAAGTATTATGTTTAAAGCAATGGAAAAGACTATGCTCGGGGTTTCCCTGTGTGATAGAATCAGAAATGAGATGTGCAGGAGAGGATGAAGCTAGTCGCTAGGTAACCGGGTGCAATGAAGGCTTATCACCATCCAAACACTAATTATATAGTCCCTGAAATGCATCACGGTATTTCGTGTCCACATCAGTTATCAGATATGAGAAGAACCGTAGAAGAACTAAGGTCGAAATATTGCTAATCTCAAGTGGCAAGGTCCTCGAATGACGACTGCGTACCGGAAGACAGTGTTAGCAGACCCCCACTAGGTAATTCCACGATCTGGTGAAGGTCGCGGGAAGCAGCTGGATGTAGGAAGCGCAGGATCGATCGTTGTTGAGATATATGATGGAGGTTTATGCAGCAGTGAACGTCTACCAGCTGATAATACGTTTAATGAAATAACTTGAAAGATATTCCATAGTATGTCTCGATGTCTTTAGTGAGATTCGGTATCGGAAAGAATAGATATATTAGAATAAGTAATATTATAAACAAATAAACCTTTGTTTTTAATGTTGAATATTTCTACAGCGTTTTTGAAGAGAGAAGAAAACCATAGAAAAAAAACTACTATATCCGAGAAGCTTGACGAGCGGAACGTTGACCTGATGGTGATAAGCTCGCCTATAAAAACGTGGCGCTAGTTAGCACGGCATACACAGTACCAGATTACGCTCGGCGCTTAGAGAAATCTGTTAAGTCTCATTACTGCAGTAATTTCACTACCTTTAACTCTCTTCAAACCGGAACACAGTAATGCTTGTACACTACTGTTTGGCGGTAGAAATATGCGCTGCGGTACCTACCTAGACGGATTCCGACAAGGACTTAAGATCAAAAAAAAAAAATCTCATAATACATACAGTAAAGCACTGGATTAAATATTCGCTATATAGAGCAATAACTTTCGATCTTAAAATGTTTGCCTTAATAAATAATAAATAGTATAAAAAAAGAGTTCACTTTGTTCAAGAAGAAAGTGTTCACTGAGGATACAAAATGTTATTAACAAACAAAAGTTCTCGCAAGAAATCACTAAAAAACAATAATAATAGTATACATCTTCGACCAGATATTAGACCATTGACTGATTACGCCAGTGTTGCATGTAAAAATTATAATTAAAAATGTAACAAGGAGTTTTCAATTATTCAAGCACTAACTGGCAACACTGAGACTATTTCTTTTGACAGCTGGGTGCCGACGAAAACTATTATTGTGAGGGAAGTTTGTATATAAACTCGATGGTGATTGATTCCTTAACCGTCAAGTGAAGAAAGCAAATAGAGACAACTTCGATATCAAGGATCACACATTTATTTTATTTCGTAATAGTTTTAATGGAGCTTATTAGTATAATAAATCTCTTTGAAAACTGAGATGAATTTATATGAAATTATCAGCGGGTACTAAATTATTTTTTCCTATTTTTCTATGGAATGGAATATTTACTTTCATATTTACAAAACTAACATTAGAAGATTACCATACTTTTGCCAACAAAAGAAATGAATTATCATAATGATACCATACTGTAATATATGATGATTTAAAATAGTAATACGCAATAAACCTAGAACCTCTTTCTTATCGTCGGTTACTAATACAATATATAGAATATTTTGAATAGAAATCCGTTACGCATCTGACTTTACTATGCAGTCATTTTATTTATCTCTTTCAAGAATCACACCCCCAAGTCCATTTACGAAACACCAGAATATTGTTTTGAACAATTTAACTTTATCTAAGGTTTCCAGCATTCCCTTAGAATTACCTACCCTCCCATAAAGTTACGCATCGCCCCCCGAGGCGGGATAACAAGATCCGCTCTCTATGCCAAGAAGTTAATAAATTCTTTTTAAACTTTTTACAACAATTTTTATATTGCAATGTGGTTAAGTAACCTCTTGGAATTAAAAGTAAGTACTAAACTTATTTTCGATTCTTCTTTTTACTTTATCTATCCAATTCGCAAAGTAATTACAGTCTACTTTAAAGCTTGTAATTGCTTGTGCCAGAAGAAACTTCTTTAATAAAAAACTAGTTAATCTATTTTAGATTGTATTTTATAATCTACGATATGTCGGTTAAAGTAAAGCTGCAGATCGATAAAAGAAGATAAAGTTTTACAACCTCTTTACTATAGAATTGACTCGATCTAAACTTAACAGACAGTTCTATCTACATTGTTAAATAACTTTCCGGTGCTACAGTTTACAAAACAAAAATTGTAAGTAATGTTGGATTTTAAACAGACTTTCTCTATGAATTATATATGTGAATTTATAACAAACATATACATTTGTATGTATATTTAAATAATAAGTATCAATACCACAAAAGATACGACGAATGTATCAAAAGTTTTTCATCAAGAAATAATTCTATATGTACACCGACAAAGGGGACGTGTACGATTGTGAAAATGATAAAAATCAACTGAACATGTTTTTTTTTTCTCTAGTCGAGACATTTCGATAATAACGCCAAATAACATTCAATAAACTGTTATGAATTTCATATTTTATCAGCAGATGTTACGATGATTCCATAAAGAAAGGAAATGAGCACATTTATTTCATTTACGATCACAACGTGAACGCTCCGAGGTATTGAATTAAAAATTCGCTCATATAGATACAGAGCTTTTACTGTCGCAAAAGTCATCGGGCTGTTTAGTTTATCATCTGCGATGTTAAATTCATATTGATCTTTATTAATATTAGGATTATCCTGTTCTTTAAATACCACTGTTACAATTTTACTAGAAATATAAAATTCGGTAGAAATATTCCTTTTACCGAATATAGGTCAAATGAGAACAGATTTTACTAAATTCCTTCTCTAAAAACAGTTGCGGGGTATTGCGTCCAGCAAAGCGGAAGGGGTATAGCTGGTTAGATATATAATCACCAGCTCAACCACTACATCTCCAACGATGGATATAGATGTCTTGTAACGTAGTCTTTTATACAGAACATTATCTGTTGATATCTTCTCTCTTTCTAGTGGGGAAGCTGTAGACGCCTCATTATGCTAGTTCCAGTCATTATTCTAGTACTTTTATTGTCTCATAAGTTCTACGAGCTAATTTTCACACGAACCAATTACAGCAAACTACGCTATATAATCAAGAGGCCTATGTCCAGTAGTGGACATCTGTCGGTTGTAGTCATGATGATGCTTAATAATATGTGATAAATTCTAATAGATAGAACACATAAAACACGTTTTGTCACCATTGCCTAAATACAATAAAAAAGGGTTATAGTAGGTAGTTGCTTAATTGATGTTTTAATTAGCAAAGTTTTACTTTGACGTAGGTCATTTATCATATATTACATTCCAGAACATCCCCAAGGAGAGGGTTGGAACATTTTCTAAAGAGAAAGGTCGTTAGCTTAACCCGAAAAGTCATTATTCTATCCCCACCACTTTGTTACAGCTGCAGGGGAATGTTAACACGCTAACACGTCATAAAATGGACGAGCGAAACTATTAAACTATGTAAATAGCTTTACCAAACAGAAACACATATTTTAACTTTCCACTTATAGAGTTTACAACAAACTATTTATTTTGATAAAAGACTGAAGGGGTGTAAAGGGTTTAGCCCAACATCTTACGGAGCCCAAGTCAACCTCACCTGCATGCGGTGCATCCTGCTACCAACCCCCACTGGGCCAGTGTGGTGGGCTAAGGCACAATTCCCCTTAAAGAACTCTAGCAAGGAGATCTTTGGGGAAGGCTTATGACCAGCAGTGGACCTCTATAGGCTGATGATGATGATGAATGCGTCACAATGCGTCTTTTGGACTTCTTGTTCAACTCGAAAATATGTTACTTGTTTTTAAGTCGTTTTTTAATATTTCAGTTTTTTTTTAATCATTAGACTTATAAGAATTAAGTATAATATATGATATCATCATCATAATGACCAACTGTTGGACAGGGGCCCTTTTCAAAGAACACACCGATCTATACTACTCTGATGTCCGTTCAGCTGATTCCTTCCTTCACCATATTGTTGATCTCGAGGAGGTACTTCCAAGACTGCGTCTAGCATGCAGCCTCCATTTAAGCTTATTTGTATGTGTATATGCTATGCTCGTGGATCCGATGATGATCGAATAAGAAATGAGGAGATCCGCAAGAGAACTAAGGTCACCGACTTAGTCCAAAAGATTGCTAATTTTAAGTGATAATTGGCAAGACACATCGCTCGAAGGACCGACAGCCGATGAGGCACCAAGGTCCTCGAATGACGAGCGCATACCGGAAGACGCAGTACCGGTAAGCCCCTCAGTAGTTGGTCCGACAGCTGAATGCGGACAACGCAAGATCGGTCGGTGTAGAGATCTATGAGAGTCTAATCTCTATCAATGGACGTCTGTCGGTTGATGATGAAATGTATATCATAATATTGAGCCGGCAATCATTCTCACAACAAATTTTAATTAATTTAATGTAATGAAATATCAGTGAGGATAAATAAAAGCTCTGTGGGATAATGAAATCGACAAACAATCGAGTTCATTACACATTGTTTGAACGCAAATTGATTTCGCCTCGTAATTTCCATTAGTACCTGATCGTAAATTAAATCGTTCCACCCTTGTATTTTACTATTTTATCATCATATGCGTATATACCTGATGATTTAATTGGTTTAGGAAACAGCAGCTGGAAATAACATTAGGAATAAAGATAAGGTGTTTATGTTGTAGTTGTTTAGTACTAGGTCTCCATTGCAGGAGACGGTTTTCGTATTTATCACCGCAGCGCCTATTTCTGGCGCCAAACAGTAGTCTGCCATGTTACTGTTGAAATAGCTTTGAAGGGTGCTGTAGCTGGGGTACTAACGCTCTACATCTTACGTCCCAGGTGAAGAGTGCAATGCGGTAAAGTATAATAAGTTGGATAAGTTAAATGGATAAGTTTATCATCTTAACTAGCACCACATTGTTATGGGCAGGCGTATCACTTATCGCCAGGTGAACGTCCTGCTTGTTTCGTCGCTTTCTGTAACAGCTAATTTACGTCCCCATTGTTGGAGTACAGGCTTACCCTCAATACGAGGGCGATGGGCCATAGTCACCACGCGAACCCTATGTGGATTGGTGACTTCACACATACCTTAGAATAAATTCTAATTCATGTGCAGGTTACCTCGTGATATTTTCCTTCACCGTTTGCATTTCGCTGTTGTAACTAAAGTTCACAAATGTACATAACTTAAATATTAAGTCATTGGTACATGTCGAGGTTTGAACCCGCGACCTTCGAAATTAAAGGCCACACACTAGGCCAGCGAGTTACGACCGTCGCTTAATTGGATAAAAAAGGTAAGTTTTTGAAGACAGATCGAAGTGGGGAACTCTGGGCTAAATTTGTTGTATAGAAGAGATTGTTTATTAAGCGATAAGGGTGGTCTTATTACAAAGATTGTACATTTTTTTTTAATTAATGTATTCCTTAGTTGTGTAATCACAGTAAATAATTATGATTATATACAACAATTAACGCTGCTACTGATGAAGTCTTCTCTACCGAAGAGAACTACAAAAATAGTCTCGGGTTTTGCGTTCCTTGTCGACGGTTATCGTTTAATACGCGAACCCAAGTAAGATAGCAAATACGAAATGGTCTCGTATCTTTCGTAGAGTGTTACACAAGACTTCCATAGGATGTGAAAAGTAATATCCGTTCCGATACAAAAAAAAACGTGTAGAATATGTATCTGTAAAATGGTACTCAGTAGAATACTGTAGCTCTGAAATATTTACAACTGGTAAGAAATCTATTATTGCGACAAATTAATAATATGAAATAGGGTGTAAGGAGTCCCTCACATCTCACGGTATCCACCCTGTGCACCCTGTTAATCAACAAACGACGCTCTGGGTCTCCAACCCGCATCAGGCCAGCGTGGTGGGAAATGGCCCAAATCCCCTCATATGAAGCCCTGCAAACGTGGCGATCTTTGGGAAGGCCTATGTCTAGCTGTGGACGCTTATTGGCTAATGTAGTAGTAGTAGTAGTAACATGAAAAGTACCTTAAATATAGCTCTTTATGTTAGAATAAGATATTTAGTTTTTTGTATATATATTAAGTAGTTATAATACACGGTTATAGAATACATTTGTTCATTTCACTACAAAAATGTCTTAATATGTTTCCACTGCTACATACCATATTTGACGTTTATCTGTTTCGGATGATGGTAGTTTTTATTACCAGGGTGGGTAGCTACCATAGACGTATTGTAAATTTGACTCCATAACAGTGATTTTGTGTTCCAGTTGTAAACTTGTGTGCCAGAGTACTTTGTAATAATAATAACTGAGAAAATAATGTGGAATGAACTGTACATATAACGGAAGCGGATTTGCGGAGTATTCATGCGATTAGCTGTATGACATACTCTCAACGCAAGTGCTATACGCGATATTTCCCCACTAGAAAATTTGAATAGAAATAAGAAATCGTCGATCAGATGACATCGACACAAGACATTCGAGAAATGTACGAACGAATTCAGACTTGAGGATCTGTTCACTACGCCGTCGATTATGCCGATGTAAATTGGGAATGTTCAGAAATACCATCGACTTCAGCGAATACAGTCTCGAATAATTTGCAAATCATATAAAAAGTTTTATATGAACTGAAAAGAATCCACTTAAGAAGTATTTACAATTTAGTAGTATTTAAATGAATCAATTTTGGACAAACAGCAAGTTAGTAAAATATACTTTACGGCTTATTAGAAAGTAAGATGATGGTAAAGCACTGTCAAATATTTAAGATCACAAGATGATAACTCTAAGCATAAAAATTTTAAGTTAGATAATGAATCTTGAAAGCTACCATTCCAAAGAAAGCGAATAAAGATTTTATATAATTTGTCTATTCACTGAGGTCTCTTTATATATATAATTTTCCCCCGTTCCCGTTTTGTCTAGCCGTAACACCTCTGCTACTCCCTTTGATGAAGGAATTTTGTAGAATTAATTCTTAGCTGAATGGCAGATGAAAAATCTCAACCAAATTTTGATTTTCCTTGTCTAATAGTTTCGTACAAAATTTAGAGAAAACGCCTAATATTAAATATACTCTTAAATATTTCATAAACAATTCTAACCTTTTCCGCAGGGTATCATTAAAAATCCAGATTACACTACTCTGGAAGTTCTTACCTGAAGAGAATCGGAATATTTCCACAAAATGTCTTTTTAAAAAAGGTCCGGATATTTTTTTTTTTTTTTTTTATTGACGTGTAACAAAATGCTAACGGAAATGCATACCCCGTCGCCAAATTGGGCCGGCGTCGGTGGTAGTGTCGGACTCCAACCGACTAAAAAGCTTCACACGGTATTCCACTCTCATCCACGTGTTCGTGGGGTCGCGGGATAAAGTATTGCAGTTCATCCACGACCCCCCGAACGGCGCCCGAATGACCGGGCCCACCTCGAGGAGGGGTGTGAAGCACCCCTCCCGTTAAAAACCCTACGTGGTGACGCGTCGGAATACGAGACGCATCACCATATGCACTCCAGGAACCCTCTTCAAGGGGGGCACCGGCCCGACGGCCCTTGTCCGTCGCGGCGCCAGGTTCCTGCCGAGGAGCCATTCGGCGGTCGTGCACTCGGCTCCGCCTTGCGGCGGTGAGCTGTCATCGCGCTCCAACGGCGTCCTGTCCCCTCGGAAGGTCCGGGTATACCTTAAGCAGAAACAGAGATCTTAGTGTTGTGTATATATATTATCTATATATATTTATTTATGTTGCTACTATTTAGAATATAGTTTAAGGCAGTAAGTTAACACCTACCACGACGTCTCACCTTACCGAAGGTTGGCTAGTAGAGAATGCCAACAGGCATTAAGCCCGCCATTTGTATACCTCTCTATAATATTGTACAATAAAGAGAAAAAAAACTTTAATGTGTAAAGCTCATATAAAAATATTTACATTTCAACTATTACTTGTTTTGTGGGTTTTTTACTTATGTTCCACTGTCGGCGATTCTTTTAAAATTATCCGGTTTTTAAGCATTTAACATAAATCGAATAGTGCAGGTTAAGATTTCACACAAGAGGTAGATGTAGGTTTAATTGTTTAAACACTCCGTGGACCAGTTAGCGAGGAGTGTTTGCACCACCTCTGGCCGCAGCGGCCACGGGGAATACTGAAAATATTTGAAATTTCCAGCCTTATTCGTACTGAGGGGCGCGCGGCACTTTTATTATTTAAAACATGAACGTGGACTTCGTTTCCTCTCTTTCCAAATGGCATTTCTTTTAAATGAAATTCTATTCTAGAATTCTGCGGATGATTTATATCATTTATTACTGCAGTAGAGTCCCGTCATAACCTAGAAATAGATGAAACAAAAGGATCGCGAGCAAGATGCATGTTCTTAATAAACAGGATATTTAAATATTTAATAACCTTAAAACTACCATTAGAATAATCTGAAATAAGGATTGAATTTGATAAAGAAATGCCACAGTAAAACTTATCTATCGACAATTATGCTTCTATAATAAGAACTTATTTAGTTCGCATTATAATGAGAGTAATAGAAAAAAGTGAGTGCATTTTTTTTTTTGTATTTCTACAAGATAGTGATATCGATAGCAGTATGTAAACCTGATACTAATAGAAACCGGAAAATACACCAAAACATTGCTTACCACCTCTAACGATAGAAACGTTCGTTGATATGCATGTCCTGTCACCCTATTAATATCAGAAGGTACAGTATCGTTTCAATCATGAGACAGTATTACCTGAAAACTATTGCCTAGGACCTGACTGAACTGGTGAAAGGTATCTCTTGGACTGTTTACCACCGCAGATCATTTTTCTCTCGTCGACCAGCTCAGTGCAAACTATACTTTGTTTCGACTTGAAGGGTGTTGTAGCTAATGAAATTATGGGGTAAGGAGACATAAAATATAATGTCTCAAAACCAATGACAAGTACAATGTTCTGCTGTGTATATCGTTCTAACTGACGCCACATTATTATGTACAGGCGTATTACTTACTATCCTTCAAATAGCTTGTCTCGTTGCTTCGTCCAATTAAAAAAGGCATGCAAGAACTATGATAATCAAATTTAACAAAATATTTTTGCCTGTTTGCCCTCAATTCCAAGCGATGTCATCGGCAGGTAAAACGGCAAACGGCGGTATGCATTTATGTTAATTAGTTCTGTAACTGTCGTTTCAGTTTGGAGTCATGTTTATGCAGTACTGCTGCCTACCTCGGTGTAATCCGCATATCTTAACGATCCGCCGGTTGCCGAAGCCTCTGTATACCATGACCGATATTTAAATCAAGTTAAAACTATAGTTTTGTTAATGTCTATTCATAAAATAGCTTATCAGCAAACTCTATTCTTCATAGAACATGCCACTTTATATTAATTACCACTGTTAACTATAGACGTCTCTACTTTCATCAAGTTACAATTTTTTTTCTATGTACAGTTGCATAGCTCTCATGTCCAATAGATTTGCTTTTAGCTGATGGTAATGCTAACAATGTTTTCATGTCCTTAGTTAAAGTAATGATATTTTAGTCGATGATCAAACATAACATAGTCATAATAACATGTAAAAGAATTGGGAATATTTTTTATAAAGGAACCAAATTGCGTCTAGATAAATAACCGCTCACACTTTACTCTTATAAGCATCAATAATTAATACTCAGTGAGTAGTGCTACGACAGCACTAAAGAGCCTAACAGCATCAATTACTTATGTATTCAAACAGCCAACACTAATAGCATTGATGTCGTATCAATAAGAATGATTTAATAGTACCATAACCCTGAGACCTGATCATCTGTCATCCATCAGAGCATACATATATATATTTAACTTCACAATGGTTTCAACTGGTTTTCAGACCTATATATAACTAAACTTACATTAAATAAAAATTTAAGTCATCATTCAAACATAGTTTTTACTAAGAAGAGTTTAACTCTATTACCAATAACTTTAAGGGATAAGAAGTCTGAAGATGGTGAAGGTATGAGATTTTTCTTATGGTGGCAGATTTACAACACGAGTTAGGCAAGCAGGTAAAAATCTATACCATCATTCAAACCGTATCCGTGTTATCAAACTTAGTAATTCAGGATGAGCGTTTAGCTGCTTCAAAGAGACAGTTAAAACAGAATATCCTTAATTCTTAAGGATAGAATATATTTCGTATAATGAAAATATAATTGGTCTGGTGTCTCTTGAGATACTCGCTCAGTACCAAAGCAAAGAACACAGTTTTCTATCTCCTTAAATTGATGTTAGAAAACATGTTGACGGTTCAGATTTACTATGATTAATGATGAAAACGTTAAGTACGCTAACTTAAAAAAAAAAACATGTTTTTATAGAAAATTAAAATTATGAAGAAGAATTAATTTATGTATTGTACTACCTAACCTCAATGAAAAACAGGTTAAAGATGAATAGCCTAGAAAATTAAACTTAAAGTATAAAGCAAAATAAGCGATCAAAGTAAAGTATACTGGGAAGTGTTGTTAAAGTTTGAAAGCTTTGAAATTTTATTTCAAAGCTTTCGCTGGTCCATTCTCTGATGATTTTTAATACTTGTACTTGTTTGAATGTTTAATACAGCTCATTGGATATTTTATGGGTTTAGATTTCATCGTCAGCCGATAGACGTCCCCTACTGGACAATTACCCCCCACTAAGATCATTGAAGTGAATTGGACCTTAGCCCACCACGCGGCAAAAGTGCGGCTGAGTGGATGTGGGTTTGGGTTTAGATTTAATATTCTAAAAATCTACTGACTTTAGAGTACTAAATCCAAGTAGAAATGATTCGTACATATGTTATGTGTATCAGAGAATAAAAATACAATATGACTTTGGCGGGAAGCAAGTTATTCACTGTACAGAAACGTCAGAGATGGGGAAGATAAATTTTCTCCTCGGTTCGCTTCGTGTGCTTTGTCTTGCGGGTCAGATTGTATAGACCTTGCATTTATATACGTAGAATATCTTCGTGAAACGAATACAGATTTATATAGAAATTATTTAAAAACAAGGTAATAGTAAATTTTGTTCAACAATTTTATTATACATCCCTTTATAATGGCAATATCTCCGAAATGAGGCTACAGCGGTTTAATACCAACGCGGCATTCTCTTCTGGATTATAATTGATAGAGAAGAAATTACAGGAATCAGAAATAAATAACCTATAGACTTATAGAGGTGGAGTGCGTGGTCTTTGGTAAATGACAACGCACGCAGCAATGTCAGCACTATATTGATAATGAGCAAATCAAAGTACAGAGCAAATTACTTAGGACAACAGTATTACGAAGATCCAGAATGATTCAGTAAATGGATACAATTGCCTAATCCATTGTGACTTGTTGGCTCAAGGCAATCTACTTAAAGATTTACGATCCTTATAAGGATTTTCGATATGATAATCGATTGCGTGATCTATTGTTCATGGTGGCGCCATCTGTTGGATTGGTTGAAAACTACTTGTTACAAAACTAAGCTAAATTGTAACAATAAATGAAACTTGTTTAAATTTGTTATGGTATAATAATATATCTATAAATAAAATAAACTTTGTACAGAAAAGTAAATTACTCTCGCCACGCGCTCGGGACTGAATGTTTTCTTCAAGGATATATAGTAAGCATGAAAAGTTTTTAAAATAATATGACTTCAATATATATATAGTTAGTGAGAGCAAGCTATGCTCGGAGTTTCCCTGCGAGATCGAATCAGAAATGAGGAGATCCGCAGGAGAACCAAGGTCACCGACATAGCTGGAAGGGTCGCCGTCGCAAAGTGGCAATGGGCAGGGCACATAGCTCGCAGAACCGACGGCCGTTGGGGCAGAAAGGTTCTCGAGTGGCTGCCACGTACCGGAAGACGTAGCGTGGGCAGACCCCCCACAAGGTGGACCGACGACCTGGTCAAGGTCGCTGGCAACCATTGGATGCGGGTGGCCCAGGACCGGTCTGAGTGGAAATCTTTGGGGGAGGCCTTTGTCCAGCAGTGGACGTCTTCCGGCTGATTGGATTGGATTGGATATATATAGTGGAGAACTTTGGGAGAGGCTTATGTCCAACAGTGGACGCCTATCGGCTGATGATTATGATGATGATGATGTGTATTTTAAGTTCTAAACATGATTTATATTGTAAATTTAACTAGGTGTTAGGAATTTCCACTAAAATATATATAACAGAACTTTCTCAATTATGTCAACCATAAATAAATTAGATAGCGATGGTACATTTAATCGAGCAGTTTGTTATCATGATCTTCTAATGCGAAATTTATACAGAAAGCATTGTTTGATAAAACATTCAGGCCAACCCATATTTAGTATCCTAAAATTGTTGAATAACACTTTTAAAACCGATTTTGAACCTTCATTAACTACTACTACTACACATAACATTATGATCTTCATTCTTCGATTTAAAGAGTTAGTAAAGTAATATTTTAATTAGTAAACTCTTTATTTTGGAAATGATATACTTAACTTTAAATAAAATATATGAACTGCTTCGTATGTTCACAATTCACTTAGCAATTTGTCAGACGATTGTAGAGGTAAGAAAAAATATTAGAAAAAGTCTCCTTCATAAAAATAACCTGTAAGGCAACACAAAAGATACTTAACAACGATGGACAAGTTTAAAGTTGGACGATGAAAAGTGGTTTGCGAGAAGAATAAAGCACTTCAGACTTTCAAAGTGGTCCCTATACGAGAATACTCGAGTTATATAAAAGGACTTGAAACTTGGACAAACTCCGGTGGGCTCTGAGTTATGTTTCAACAATGTTTACTAACGTACATTAACTAGAGTTGTCGTAAGAAATAAACTAAGGGGTGAATAAAAAAAACAGTGTTGTTTATACATCGGTGCCATGAGATATACATAACATTCGTTTGTGTGGTATGCTAATCGCCAGTTCCTATCATCGACATCAGCGTTAAGAAGGTTACCCTTGAAGATAGATCTGTATTAGCGATCTGCACTCCGAGAGGAACGACACGATTCGTATTCAACGTATATGGGTTAACAACCAAGCTTTCTTTGCTACGACTAAAAAGCTTTATAAAAAACTATCATATAAGTTTGGCAAATATCTCCCTTCCGCTTTTTTGCTCTTCATTCAATGCTTTATAAAAAGTGTTACAGTGATCGGATTTAGTTCAAATATGCGCCGTTTTGTCCGATAATCTGTTTCTATCTAGACGGCAACTTCATAATACCTCCCTCGTAGAAGTCCCCCTCCTTATTTGCGAAGAACTCGGACAGCCACTTTTCACAACACCCTTCCTGTTGGCCAATTCTGGACGCTTCTGGTCGATCGCCTGCTTCAAGCGGTCCAGTTGTTCGCAGTAGATGGTAGAATTAAGCGTCTGGCCATATGGGAGCAGCTCATAGTGGATGATTCCCTTCCAATCCCACCAAACACACAGCAAAACCTTCCTGGCCGTCAATCCCGGCTTGGCCACTGTTTGGGACGATTCACCGGCCTTCGACCACGACCGTTTTCGCTTGATATTGTCGTATGTGATCCATTTTTCGTCGCCAGTCACCATCCGCTTCAAGAATGGGTCGAGTTCGTTCCGTTTCAGCAGCATATCGCAGGCGTTGATTCTGTCCAGAAGGTTTTTTTGCGTCAAATCATGCGGCACCCAAACATCAAGCTTTTTTTTGTATCCAGCCTTCTGCGGATGGTTTAAAATGGTTTGGTGACTAACTCCCATCTCCTGGGCGATGTCACGAGATGCCACATGCCGGTCTAACTCGTTGTAGTCCATGATTTGATCGGTATTTGTCGTCACAGGTCTTCCGCCGGCTGGCTTATCCATGGTGTCGTTTTCACCGGCTCTGAATCGTCGAAACCATTCCTCCGCGGTTCGAAGTGATAGAGTACCATCCCCCAAAACACCATTAATCTCACGGAACGTTTCTCTAGCGGATTTGCCTTTAACGATGGAAAACTTTAAAATAGCGCGAATTTCGGCGTTAGTGAACTCGCATGTTTACACGTCTATAACTGTTGAACGCAATATCCAAACTAATTATGCATAGCGTCGTTTTGTAGGTTATGTCAAGACCTTTCAAATTATGTATAGTATTGCCAGATACGAGCTCTGTAGCGCTTTGTACATACATACATACATACATATATATCACGCCTCGTTCCCAGCGGGGTAGGCAGAGACCACCTCTCTCCACCTGCTACGATCCTGGCACACCTCTCTCGCTTCCTCCACTTTCATAAGCGTCTTCATGCACGCTTTGTACATAGCCGCGATTTTCAAAAGACAAAAAGGCGGAAGGGAGATATTTGCCAAACTCTTCTTAAAGCAGTAAGATTCCAATTGTAGCGATCTTCGAAACTACATAGGTCTCTCTCAAAGATCTACACATCCATCGGTGCCGCGTTGCCCGCGTCCAACGATTTCCCGCGGCTTTCATCAGGTCGTCGGTCCACTTTGTATTAGGGGGACCGGAAAGTAATGTCGTTTTCTTACGCTAAATACAAACACATACATTTTTAACGAGTCTTTATTTTTAATCAATGATGTATTCCCCATCATTGTCAATAACCTTTTGCCATCTAGTGAGTAAATTTTCAATCCCTGATCGATAAAAATTAATTGGTTTTTCGGCAAAATATCTAGAGATGGCATTTTGGATATCATCCAAATTTGCAAATGTTTTGCCACTTAAAAAGTGTTGCAGCGCTCGGAATAAGTGGAAATCCGATGGTGCAACATCGGGCGAATATGGTGGATGAGGCAGCACCTCCCACCCCAATTCATTAATTTTTTCTAGAGTTCGCCTTGCGCAGTGCGGTCTTGCATTGTCATGTTGGAGAATGACGCCTTTTCGGTTGACAATGGCTGGCCACTTTTCAATTAAAGATTGATTGACTCGCTGCAATTGTTCGCTGTAGAGGTCTGCAGTAACAGTTTCTCCAGGTTTCAGTAATTCAAAATGAACAATGCCGCGAATACTCCACCAAACACACAAAAGCGCTTTTTTGGGGTGTAAACCTGGCTTAGCAGTACTCCGAGGGATTTCATTTGGAGAGAGCCACTGCCTTTTGCGTTTTGGGTTATCATACAGGACCCATTTCTCATCTCCTGTGATCAAGCGATCAAAAAACGCTTCTGTGTTGTGTCGTTGAAGCAATAAGTTGCATGTGATTGATCGGTTAGCCTTATTCTGTTCGGACAGATTATGCGGGACCCAAACACCTGCTCTGCTTACTTTTCCAATCTGCTTCAAATGTTCTTGGATGGTCGACCAAGGTTTGTTGAGACTGTTTGACAATTCCTCGATCGTCTGACACGGATTTGCTTCCACTTCCGCCCTTAACACGTCGTTGTCTAACGCTGATGGTCTTGCTGATCGATACGAGTCGGAAAGATCAAAATTACCCGATTTGAACTTGGAAAACCACCTTTGGCATTTACGAATGTCCAGTGCATTTGGATAAACATCGCAAATGTTTTTGGTAGCAACTGTTGCGTTATTTCCCTTGCGAAACTCAAAGAGCATGCAATGCCGGATGTGTACCTCTTCTGGTATTTGGCTGGCCATTTTACCCAAAATTACAAAAAAAAATTGTAATTCAATTGTCTATAAGTAAAGAAATCACTATAACCTCACAATGTCTTTGGTACGCCTCTGAACAAAACAATGAGCTGACAAATGACAATCAAGTATTGGCATGCGCAGAAACGACATTACTTTCCGGTCCCCCTATTATATATATATAAGACCTACAGACTTTAATAGGAGCATTCCTTTTACAAACTATAGGTTAGCTAAAAATGGATTTAACGAAATTTTACCCCCAACGGTGTTACGGCTAGCAAAGCGCGCAACAAATAACTAGTATTAAGTATACTTGGTGTATGAACAGCTTGATATGAAAGGTGGTAAATCGCCAGTCGCTATCTTGGGTAAACTTTAACTTATTAAAATAAAAAATAAATTTATTTGACAACGTAATCAGTGAACTTCGAACTCAGTTCTACCATAATTTGGCCCACGTCCGGTTTGCGTAAATCAACTGACTTCTTTCCGGCTCGTCACACCCTCATTTGCTTCGAAATAAACGAGCACCCACAAAATGGCCTACTCTTGTTAACTCGTTTCATTATTCGGCTTGATTTATCGCAAGGTTCGAGACGTGCAGTGAGGTAGCAGTGTAATAATTGAATGCTCGATTACAGTGATGGTGAAACCTTCGCCCCACTATTGTGATGATATATGTGGAATTGAAATACTTGTTATATATCTTATATTCAATGAAACGGCAAAAGTGCTCATAGTAAGTAGTATGCAAAGATAACAATGAACGTCACAGCCTTTCCCTTATAATTTAAACAGTTCACATCGATAAATATGCTTCGTTCACTATCATTTATATCCCCCTATACGAGACAGAACAACCACAATGATTTTCCATCGCTTTCGGTCTTCAACTTTTATATCATTCCAAGTCTTCTCGATTTTCTTCGGCTCACCTGCACCTACTTTTCAAACAGACGCTTGATTGAATTTTTTATTATTCTACCAATCCACGAGACGGAGGAGAAGCTCACCTGATGGTAGGTAATACGCCAGCTCTTAACAATGTAACACGAGTCAAAATAATGTACACTGCTCCACATTATCCTCTTAAGACAAGATGTTGTCTCGTTATATCAATAATTTCATTGCCTTCAGCGCTTTTCGAACCGTAACACAGTAATACTTGTACCTTACTGTTTAGCGGCAGAATTACGATTTGTAGTGTCTTCCTAGACAGTTTCCGGTAATCTATATGAAAGGCGAAAAGCGGCCAAACAGACATAACGTAGATTATATATTTCTAAAACAATTTTATTATATTTATAACACATTAAATAATAATACAATAATACTACGCTTTAATCTTAGATGACTTAGGTTATGATGTCTTTATAAAGCTTTCATCTTAAACTTTTATATAAGTATTGGTAAAAAGCTATACTAATATGTCCTTCTCACACACAGATATATCCGATATAATCTACATGGACTATTAGTTAATGTTTATTCTCACTAATGGCATTACTCTTCATGTATTTGACCATTCAGTATTTTTTTGGGAAATACTGAATGGTCAAATTATAGAATTATAGAGAAAAATATTAATAGAAGCTTAATTATATAGTAATTGTATACATTACACCAATCGCGTGGTTGTAGTGACAAAGATAGAGAAAGGGCTGCTTAGATGGTTTGGCCATGTTGAAAGAATGGATGACATATTTCGATCAAATCGAAGATGTCCTAAAGAAAGGCCAGGTCAAGAGTACTCGCAACCGACGAGCATGCATGAAGAAGATCACGAAGATGGAGAAAGCGAGAGAGGTGTGCCAGGATCGTAGCAAGTGGAGAGAGGTGGTCTCTGCCTACCCCACTGAGAACGAGGCGTAATATATATGTATGTTACACCAATCTGAACTACATGCATCTATAAATAAATATAAGATATACCTTTAGCGTTCTTAATTTTGAAGAGATTGTAAGTAAATAAATTAAATCTCATGTCCTGATATCTCATCACATCAGATGTAACATGCGGTGTCGTCATGAGGTATTTGATGATGACATTACTGTGTGGTCTAACCGAGTGTGCCAATCAGTTATTATATTAGTTAGACGGTAAGTCAGACTTGATGTACGCCTTTTATCGAAGAAAAACAGCTTAACGTTATTCACACAAAGATACGAGAGCGACGGTCTTCGAGTCGACAGCCTCCCTTACTTATAATCATTTTGAACTGGAAGTCAGCAATATTCTGTTCAGGGATAGGAACAGTAAAACCAATTTTCATCCCTTAAAAGGTCTCCCTACAATATAGAAATGCATTAACTAATTTAATGTTTCAAACTCTGATTAAATTAATAAAGAACGGAAATGAAATTGCTAGGGAAAGGAAACTTTGTATCTTAAATCTCAAGCGCAATGTGATGCTGCAAAAATGTAACCATCACTGTATTATCATCAGTCATACCAGTTAGTTCGTACCATCAGTAGTGCGTTCCGCATAAACATTTCAGATATTTTTCTTGTTAAATTTAATCAAAACACGAGACATAATGAATTATTTATTACGTGAAGTGACAAATGAGAGTATCAAATATCAGACAAACGTAACGAACCCCATTATCAAGTCGGTACTGAACGCAAGCATCGCAATTCCTCCATTGCCGAGTCTTGGATTACAAATGGAACTGTCGCGCAGACACTCCAACAAATTTATGTTATAATTTAATGAATCAAACGGTACGATATTATACAAATGATGTACTTAATCTAAACAGCTATAGAAATAAATAAATTTTAAGTAGATCATAAGATTTATAATATAACAAACATTTCTACTAATGTTCTGACTTACACCACGCTGGCAAAATATGGTTTACATATCTACGAAAGCTGTTGCTATTACGAGTACTATGAGTACGAGTATTATGTTATCCTTCACCGATCCCGCGATGATATACTGAGTTATCACAGCTTCTAGAACTAAGAACTAAGTTACTAAATGTGATACAACCAATAATAAAAAAATTGTCTAATTGTCTCTATTGAAAAGATTAAAACGGTACAGCAGGATCTATTGTATAGATTTTAACGGGTAAGTATCCTAAGATGCATAGTAAAGGCTCACTTTCTTAAATAAATAGGCAGAGTTCCTAAAAATAAATTATAAACAAACTTATCAGTTCAAAGTCAGTCTGATTCAACTAGTACATATCTCTTAAAAAAAATATTAACAATAAAGATCACTGCCCCGTCACTGAGGTTAAAATTGGTGTAATTATACTGAGTTATTAATTTTACTAGCTTCTAACTGGTATTTTATTATTGGTCTCCATAGTATAGAAGAAATAGTTGTCACCGTTGTACCTAGGTATCGTATTTTAAATTATAAAAACTTTAGGTTTAATTTTCACTTCACTTTATCGCTTCAACTACCTTATCCCTTTATATCTCTACCCCCATAACTTTACCGTCCTTAGCATAAAGTTAGAATGTTGTAAAAAAAAAGGAAATATATTTAAGCGATAAATATACGTCCGCCCCACTGGCCTGGGGTCAGGTAGCCTTTGATAATAAACGGGGTTACGCAGAGTAAAAGAAATATTATTCTTCCGATGGCCATACGGAAAAATTGTAGGTTTATGTTAATTTGTATTAACATTCATATAATTTCCAAAAATATATTTTGGAAAAAAAATGTGCGATGTGTGTTTTTGTACAGCCCAATTTACTGTTGGAAATAAAAACAATCCTTACTTTCAATTATTCATAGGTAGTATTTTACTGATCTTGGAATCTATATATTTTAAATCCTATCAACTATAATTGGAAATATTTACGTACTCAAAAGGGAAAGTTAATTAAAAGACTTCATAATAACTAAAAACGTGCAATATATCTCGCGATTTAAACAAATTTTTGATGATGTAATGCTCAACATCATGAGAATTAGTCTTTCATAGAAATTATTAAATTAATATTAATATCATGTGGAAATTATATGTCTATTATAGTATTAATTTTTTATTTTGTCTAATTGATTGAGGGTACATGAGTTACTCACGCCTGAGTAGCATTCTTTGCCAATAACCCCTGAAAGAAGAAGAGATACTGAAGATAAGAGTAAAGTAATTGTTCATAGTTTTGTAATTTATACGGTATTTTAATAAGAAAACGTTCAGTAGTAATGTACAAACCTTTCTCTGTTGTTTTTTGGAAAAAATATATTTATAACATGACATATGATGTTGAATAAAACACTTCATTTAACTTACTTTGAATGTATATCCTTCTCATTTCTTAGTTACATCGAAAATTTAATATCTAGATTCAAGAAAATAACAATATTTAAGGTTTCTTTAACAATTGAGTCAATAAATACTGAAGCACTTACACGATTGTCCGAGTATACACTTGAAGGAAACGATTCACTGAAGCTGAAAATCCGAGCAAACGTTATTTTGAAACCGTTAAAAGCAATGTACTTCCACCCAACAGATAAACCGACGGAAGCCCTTTGATAAACAAAAGGCAGTTATTTATTTGTGGGCGAGCGTGCGAAATTTTACAGTGATTTCTTATAGAAAACAAGCTGTTAGATCCTATTCCCTTAATAAAACTACTTATGATAGACCTTCTAATTCTTGGAATGGATACAAAATTAAAGAGAGTTATTTCTTTAATAAAAATCATTAAGCCAATCTGTGGATTGATTGCCTGAAGACAGTTTCAATTTTGTTCTATTTAAAGAAAAACCTATTAAATCAGTTTAATGATTAATACTTCCATTTTATGGAGGTATTATAAAGGTTTGATGATTTATATACATATTTATTTCTATTACATACAATAGTTAGGTGTGAAATATTAACGATAAGAAGTATTTGGTAATAGGTAAGGAACACGCGAAAGAGATATAATAATAGGTATTAAATGAATAAATCCCTCTATATAAACCCCTACAAACGAAGGTCGCGAGTAGCCTCTGAATACGGGCAGCGCAAAACCAATCGATATGGAGAACTTTGTGAAAATCCTATATCCAGAAGTGGACTTCTATCGGCTGATGATAATGATAATAATAAAATCAAATGAAATAAAAACAACAACTACTTCAAATATAAAAAATTAGGACATATTTTTGACATACTAAATGTTTTAGTATTTGAGTACTTAATTAATATATATTAAAGTGATAACGACGCCCAATTTGGCAAAAGCGAAGCAACTATGAAGTTTAAATATATGTCTACCTGTACTCTTATTACTGATAAAAAGGAAAAATATTATTAAATTACATATATAATAATTATATGTGGACCTAGCTGTTCCCTGTTCGCATTGCTGGCTATAATATAGAATTAGACTTGAAATTTATCTGAAATATTCCTTAATAGCAACCGCAACCGCAAATGGCTCTATAATAATCGATGCTATAGCAACCGCATAAATAAAACGAAATGAAAATGACTATAACAGATAATTAGAAATAAAATGATGAGGATTCTATGAAATTCAAAAAAAAAATAGCCTTAGACCTTCTACAAATCAATCCGCGTTGGATCCTATATCGATACGTTCAATAGTTTTCATGTTAATTTAATTATAAGCGATGCCAAAATTGTGTTTACACATAATTTCGACACTCATAGCAAAGGACATAATGTTATCTATGAGTGAATAGCAAAATAAACATAATATACTGGGAATTGCTATATTTATTTTGCCTGGTAATTTCGTCGACGTCTCATATGATATCTGTATAGACAAATATACTTTTGTAATGAACTTAATTGCATGGATTATGCGGCAATCATTCACCTCGCTATGTTTGTGTTAATTTATACGACGGAAATTCCTTTACCGGCTTAAAGTAAAATTAAAAGCGTCGATTGAAGAAGTCGGATTACAAATGGCCGTGGTTTGAATTTCAAATCTTGCAACAATTTTTTAAAGTTTTATTAAATGTTGTAACAAGAAGTTTTTAAACAACTCAACAGATGGCGCTATAATAAACAATGGCTTGCGCTATTGTTTACCACAAAAATTACAAATCCTTATAAGCACTCTACATATTTATGTACATTATCTTTAGTCAACAAGCCAATAAAGACTATACAAATAATTAATTAAATAATTGCATTCGTAAACTGAGTCTCTCAAGATCTTCGTAACTTGGTTTTTGGTCAACAAGTCATTACTGAGTATATAACAGTGTCCATCAACTGGATCCCTTTGAGTCTTCGTCCTCCAAGACTCAAGACACTGGCCTATTACAACGTTTACATCTGTATCTATCAACTGGATCTCTCTGAATCTCCGTTATACTGTTGTACTTAATAACTTGCTCTGTACTTTGAATTGCTCTGCCCGTTTTCAATATAGTGATGATATTGCTGCGTGCGTTGTCATTTACCAAAGACCTCGCACCTCACATCGATACTCCTACAATTTTTAATTACAACTAAATAAATGATAATGAGGATATGTCCTTTTTTGAATAAACCGATCTCTTGAAAGTTATTTACACTATAGTGGCTTTAGGATTTGATGCACGTGGTTCAGAACTTAATTTATGTTTATTCTAATTCATTTGATAGAAAGTGACTCGCCAGACATATTTTTATAGGCTTATAAAAAAGATATAATTTTCACTAGTCGTAGGTTTGTGATGGCGAAGACTATCAAGGTAAGTACCACCGCCACTCCTATTGCAAACGCCAAACAATAGTTTTGAAGATCCGGAAGAGAAGAGAAACCGGGTTTGAAAATCGCCGTAACTAGTGAAATTACTGGGACAACGAGACTTAATATCTTATGTCTCAAGGCGATGAGCGCATTGTGATGCTGCGTATATCATCCTAATTATCATTGCTTTGTTATGAACAAGCGTATTAGTTTCCATAAGGTGAACGTCTCGCTTATTTCTTCACTTCCCAGAATGGCGATTACAAATAAAATCCTTACAATTATCTGATATCATTCACAGGAAAAATATTATCAAAATATCAAACAATTAAGGCTAAGTTATATACTTATTATTAACTACTAATAACTTTGTAAGTTGGCTCATAGAAACTCTAAGTAAATTCCTACAGTTTACTTTGTATCTTATGACGGCGGAAGAAACGCTGAGAATAAAGCGATACGGATAAAAACTCTTTTTCACGCAAAGAAATATTTTATAGTCTTTATATCTAAGTTAGATTATGTAAAAAAAAATTCAAAAACTTCCCTTTGAAGATATTAAGATTTATAAGTTACTGACAATGTTTAATATTTATATTTGTTGTAATGCTTACATTGTTATAAAGCGGCGAGAAGCAACATTAAGGCGCCTGAAGAGATGTTTACGCAGCATCTTATTGCGCTCGTTTCTTTGAGATGTAAGATGATAAGTCTCCTCATACAAATAAATTATTGGAGCAACGAGACTTAACATTATATAAGGAGACAAGCGCAATGTGGTGCTAATACTATCTTTACGAGCACCACGTTATAATCTGGATCTGCTAAGGCTTTCCAACCAACGTCCATCGGTTCTTCAAGCTTTGTGCTCCACCCATTGCCGCTTCAGCCTTGCGACTCGTAGGGCTATATCGGTGATCCTGGTTCTTCTGCGGATCTCCTCATTTCCGGTTTTGATCACACAGAAATAACCAAGCCAGTGCTAGTTTTCGAACTATGGGCCTTATAAGAAAGTTCAGCCACAGCGGATGATGGAAACGTCGATGCTGACACAAGTAAGTATAATCTAATAATAATTATGCTCAGATTATTATGAGTGAAAAAAAAAACACAAGCATTTAGTTCAGTCTTTATAAAAAAACTAAATTTAACAACAATTTCAATTATTATTTATCGCCGGCAGTGTGGTTGCGGTCTGCAGTAGGTCGGTGGGAGGAATGTCTTTCAAGTAGTTATCCACAATGGGCACAACATAGTTCCACAGAGCGTCGACTATCGTCCCATGATAATCTGCCAGGATCTGAACGCCTTCGGTATTTAAAAGAACATTTATCGGCCACGAGCTGTTCTCCAATTCAGCCTGAGGAAAAGATAACATATTATAGCACTATATGACGCTCGGACACAATGTGGTGCTGTGTATATCATCCTAACCAGAGCATCATATATACTAATCATACTAATTGCTACCTGGAGATAAACATTATATTTGGATGGTACAGTCGAGGTTAAATTTTAACTTTAATCACATCCAGGGTGGTTCGTAATATTCCTTTAACCTAGCTATTTGATCGCCTTCATGCACAGATAGTATAGTGTAATCATAGCTGATAAATAATCAATAGTAGGTAGGATATGATGTTGCAATAGCCTTCATAGGTTCAAAGCAATAAACTTAATGAAGACAAAAAGAAAAAATACCATCATCTTCATTATATCAGCCTATTTACTGTCTTCATGACTGTACATAGATTAACATACAACAAATTCACATAATTTTTGTGATGACAATATATTTTTATACTTTCATGTTTCACTAAACTCTTTTTTTTTAATTCTACAAAGCGACGAAACGAGCAGGAAGTTCATCTGATGTTAAATGATACACCTACCCATAACAACATGGTACACAGCAGCACATTGTACTCGTCGCCTTCAGACATAAGATATTAGGTCTCGTTAACCCAGGAATTTCACTAGCTACAGCGCCTTTCAAACAGGATCACAGTAATGTTATTACTTTGTTCCGGAAATAGGCGCTACGGTACTTCAACGGTCTCCGGCAACAGAAACCGACCACCGGTAAATTTGTGAGTTATTGTCGTCGTCGCATTTGTTATACAGATTGGTTAGCAAACAACTTAGTAAAAGCTACTTCCATCCTTCTTCCTTCTTCTGAACTTCCTCCAGAAGTTAATCCTTCTTAATCACTCTATAAAGCTTGTTACTTTTAAACAGTTACCTCTATTTTCTTAACGTTAAAATTAAGCAAGAACTTCTCTATTCTCGTGCCGTTGGTTTGGGTTGCGCCGAATTTCACCCATGCCGTGATAACAGACTCCCTTAAGGTCAATCTGGAATGAAATGATAATATTATAATAATGACTCTTATGTAGATATAGATTATATAGTAAATTTTTCTCTACTTACTCCATTTTTCCGGATCCCATAAGCGGATATATGAAATATGCTCTGCCTTTCAATTTATATCTTTCTGTTAAAGAAAATACGTAAATATTAATATTTTATGATTAATTGTTGGCTTATAGATTTTTTCTATATGAATCATTTACAGAAATAATTAGAGGGTCTTTATCTTACGTAATCTGAATCAAAGGATGAATTAATCTGATACAAAGATGTATTCTACCAACAAATTTAGAGAAACCTTTAAATAGGCTATAAATGTTAATTCTATATTATAAAGAACAATATAATAATATAAAGTAGGTCTAATATTTTAAGTTATATGGTTATTATTAATTCAATATGAAAATGATGACCTATTGGAATGAAGATTTTTGAGGAAGGCCTATATCCATCTGTGGGCGTTATTCAGCTCATAAGGAAGAAAGTTATGTGTTTTCTCTTGATAATTTTGATTATACTTCGATAATGAAATATCTCATTTTAAGAAAATCTGTTGCGAAAACGATTTAAATGAATTATAGGTCAAACCAAAGAGTATTTATGTTAGAATAAACATATAAATAAAAAGACAAACCTGAATAAAAATTCAGAACTGGAAACCGTAGCGTTAGAGACACTTCTAAGTCGTTCTCCAATGCGGAAATATCTTCTACTGTGAAACCATCAAGACCAGTCACTTGCATGTCTCCAATAGAATAATTCAGCCTGTCGATACAAAAGATTACACTGAATCACATTAACACACAAAAGGTTGAAATAGTAAGTTATGAAATATTAGAGCTTGTGGAGTTCAGATACCCTAGCCCTAGATCGACTGGAGCTGGTTATGTTTTTAATAAGGCTAACAACGCCAACAATTACCAAAAGAAAACATTTACTTAACAAGGAAGTTCATCTTAAAGTAAATAATTAAGTTGCCATAACAAAGCAACGTTATTTTACTATCTACCACATTGCGCCCATCACATGACGAAAGTTTACCCAGACCCTATTAGTTTTACTAGTTAACAGTCTAACCATAACAGAGTAACAGGTACTGATATTATTGTATTAAAATAAACGTCTATACATGTTTATGTATTACATTTCTTCATACATCAAAGCGACATAGTAAGCGATAATGTTTCTTCTCGCTACGAAAGTACAGATAAAATGTGAAATGTGTTAGGTAATAGAAAATTTATAGTATCAACTGCTTGTATCCATATTTTATACAAATAAACACAATTGCACCACTTTATCTCAACAATATCCAAAAACAGAAAAAGAATAACTCACTTTATTCCCTTTCCTTCATAATAATATGACACGGGCGGAATAAGTACAGTTTTCAAGGACGGAATCGGAAACGAATCGGGCTCATCACTCGCCTTCTGCCATTCGGTTAAAAAACTTAATATATTCACCTCCAAAGGATTTTTCGCTGAAATGTCAAATATAGCAGATTATCATTGAACTCTTTACAGATCGACTCTTGCCTTTAAGGCGTTATCATCATTCAATTGTGCTGTCAATTTTTGTAAAACCTCCTTTAATATACCATTTGATCAACTGTCGAACCATTAAAACGATAAATATAGTATAGTTATGTGATGTGTTGAAAGAATGGATGAAAGTAGATTAACGGAAAAGGTATACAAGGTAAGAATGATTGGAAATATCAGTGCAGGTCGACCTAGGCGGACATATTTCTATCAAATCGAGGATGTTCTAAAGAAAGGTCGGGTCAAAAGTACTCGCAACCGACGAGCATACATGAAGACGCTCATGAAAGTGGATGAAGCGAGAGAAGTGCGCCAAGATCGTAGCAAGTGGAGAGAGGTGGTCTCAGCCTACTCCATTAAAAACGAGGCGTAATATATATGTTTGTATGTATGTGATATAGAAGCAATGGTTAGAGCCGTGCCCGGGAGTTCCCTGTGTGATTTAGTAAGGAGATCCGTAAGATGACTATCGTCACCGACGTCTTAAGTGGCAATAGATACACCGCTCAAAGGACTGATCGCCGATGGGACGATAAAGCCCTCAAATGGCAGTCGCATACCTTGCACTTGCTGTACAATATTGACCAACCCACTACAAAGTCATACGATCAACGATCGCTGTGTAGGTCCCCAGAGACCTACTTAATGCTATGTGATAGTACGATGTCCTGTGTCACATAAAAACTCTAAACTCAAGATGGTATATTTTGAAGCTATTTAGTAATTGCATTAGTCTTCATTAATTTAGTTACATCACCCCGTATACGGCAAATACCCTCCTTCAGGAAGGATTAGGAATGCACTATGAATTCGGCTATCAAAGAGGAATGGCGACGTTAAGCTTACGTAAGAAATACGAATTGTTGCCGAGTGCCTTATACTCCTAAGGAAATGACACGACGAAAGTCACAAAAAAACGTTGTATATGGAAAACGATGGATCAATCGTTGTGAAGAGCATTGGTGAAGGCCTACATTATAAATATTTTATATATCTTAACATGAATATACAAATACTCAGGGCATAGTTATAATAGTTTAACCGCTACTTAGTTTTATAATTCTAACTCTTATCTTTAAAACTCGATTCACCATTTCATTCAGGAGAGGAAAGCAAACGTCGAGTGGAAAACTAACAAAAGTTCCAATCTCCGGCGCGTCTCCTCTGGGGTACTATCAGTACATCTTTGAAGAATGATTCACCAGTGAAAAGAATATCATTGTGAATAGCATTGCACAGCAGAAATAGACAATAAAAGGAATCCAAACGTGTTAACTGTTTCCTGTATTTTTCTACATCAGTATTTATTACGGTTTTCTTCTGTATAACTAATCTTGATAACCTTGTTATTAAAATGATCTAGGATTAACTATTAATTATTACCCACTCTGTAATTATTGTTAACTAGAAACTATTAAGTCTACAATAGCAATCAGTTACTATTTTACATTTGCATTAGAATGTTGCGTGATTATTATGGAATATGTTTGCCTTATAATATAGATATCGAACACGTCAGCTATTATTCATATGATGAAAAATGTAGCTGGGTTTCCTGGAACCCGAAATATATTCGTTACCCACAAAAAGGACTAGTAGTAGTACTGTCTTTGTTCTAGTTACAGTGCTGCCGTCTGTTCTAACTGTCAATATACGAGCAATAGAGTATTCTGAACGAGCATGCTTCAAAGTCGCATTGTCAGTTTAATATCATAACGGAACCTATTGTAGAAAAAGAAAATATTATAATTAAAGACAGTAGACGACAGATGGTATATTATTTATAATATTTAGTTACATCTATAATAATATTCTTACAATGCATTTTCACTATCGCGTTTGTATTTTAAGGAAACACCCAATCCTATGGCACCAATAACACAAATATAAAAACAATCGTACTCTACAAATATGGCGGATCCAACCACTGATATAGCATCTTACCTTGGATGACCTTTCTTTAACACAACGACGAAAGTAGATCTCACTACCTATTCCAACGCCAACGACTATCACCGAAGGGGTTTCATTAGGTAAAATTCTCCAGAAAATCAGAGTTTCTGTAGAATTACCTACATTTTCTTTCCTCTTAATACCAAAGAGTTGTATAGAATACCCGTTGTTCCTCGCCCACTTTGCAGGCCGTAATATATTTTGACTTGAAATTTATAAGAAATATTCCCGTTCATCGGCATCCCGCCCCCTCCAGAGCTTCTCGTTATTACCACCCTTGTAACCCATTTTGTTGATAAGATTTCGTAAAATCTAGTAAGTCTACTGGGTAAAAGGAATATTCCTACCAAATTTCAAGTTTCTGGGCCTTATGGTTCCAGAAATATCGTAATGAGTCTCTACATAGTCGGAAATCTTTTATTTTATATAGATATGCATTGCAAAGAGGGCACAGCAAGGTTCATCTAGCCTAATAACCTCCTTATAAAATTATTATCAGATTGTCTTTTAATACACAACATAATTGAAATTTAAACGCGAAGTTATTTCCATTTACTTTGATTCTCGTAATGCCTTGATTTTTATTAGCAAATGAATTTACACGAGCTGATCACGTGAAATTTTCTATATAACAATCATAAATATCTTCAAGTTCGGATTGAATAGATTCGTAATGGTTAAACTATACATTATTCATATTGATCTAACCACTTTTACTGTCGTTTATTATCAGTGTTGTAGTTAAAACGAAGTGATAGTATGCACATAGAAAATCGCATGCAATACATTTTTATTAACCTTTTATTGCCTTGGAATTCTTACAAAGTAATAAAGTTCATAGTTTCTATCGCCATAATCAGTTTGGGTTATGAATATTTATTATACTTAAATGTATTTAGTTATTGATTTGAAATAGGAATATAGGAGATTAGCAATCGTAAATTACGTTAAAAAAGTTTATGATGAATTGGATATTTCAAGTAATCCTTCATTCACTGTATATCCTCTCCAATATTCTCCCCTGAAGAGAGAAATGTCGTTCCCGCTCCGGAGGTTAGTGAACGCGTTAATTTGATAGAAGTCACAGGAAAATATGCTGCCGTTGTCATGGAGTTGTTCCAATTTAGTCGCCTTTAACGACACGTTAAGAAGTATAATATTTCACTAAAAGTACACTGACAGACACGTTAAATTTATAACACACCTATTTCTCGTTACGATGTTTTAAAAAAGTAATAGTTGTTATAATATAACACATCCGGTCGCGACGCGTTCGTAGTACTCGAATTAGCGCAGTCTTTTCACATGACTTCTCTATCAACTTGAACATGAAATATAAAGAAAAACTAAAAAGTTACACTAATAAATACTACTTACGCAGTACAAGCCCGTCGATCGAGAATACGAACAGAAACAATATAAACTTTAGATAAATCATAATAAATGTTAAAGTGACGAAGCACCGAGATGCGTTCGTCGACTGAACGCGATCGTCACTACTGTCTCACGCTTATATACTGTAATTATTTGCTTAAATCTTATGTATTACAGTAAAACTTGCCATTGAACAAATTCTCAGAATCTTATGAAGACATTTTTTAAACTGCGTCTACATTATTGACGTATTTGAAGGAATTTTTCGCTGAAATATTTGCGGGGGAAAATACCTTCAGCAATATACGAAACGAAAAGCGAAACGATACACACCGTAGACAAATATAGAGACGAAATAAAAAAAATTGTATCCTTGGAGTCATCACGCAATTTGTTTGCTTCAACCTCAGTTTGGAAATTAGGGCCAAGGTCTGCTTCTCTTAATATTGGTCACAGGCGATAAGATAATAACATACTGCATTAAGGCAAATGAACCTATTTTCTAAGTCATTGCGGTAAACCTTTAAAAGAATATTGGATTCGACCGTTTGGTTGAACAATCACGATCTTTTTAAAAAATCTAATAAATAAATGATATAAACAGTTTCTCTATAAATATCAATCAAGAAGTAGACACAGGTTCAATTATAAGAATATATGTACCAAGTAATAGGTCGCTGTAGTCCTGGAGCGACAGATATGAGTTTTCTCGTGTATGTTCGTATTAGGGTATGTCCTAAAGGTTAACACCCCGACCCTGTCCACCTCTCCTCCCTTTTAATGCCACCTTGTCCCTCCCATAACTAAAAAATAGGAGTATATCATTGTAATCAAATGCCGAATAGATAGTTAGTACATTTATAATAACCTGCGAAGAAAACGGTCGTTTATTTTTTCACTTTTTCGATAGAAACCAAACAAATAGGAAATAACATATGAATAAACTGATTGTTTCCATTCCGTTACCGTATATTCATGTAAATAATCCATAAAATATCGAATCGGTAATGTATTATAATACAGCGCGACGTCGGGCGAGTTTTGTGTTTTGCAATTCAAAGCGTTGATGAGAGCTCGCGTATCTCGGGCACAATCTTTATTAAATTACTCACGAATTACTCAATTACGTGCAATCATAAGGACCTTGACATGAGACGACCACATTTTATTACAGTAATCTGTCACTGAAAACTAATAAAAACTAAAAGCAAAGGAGCACATTGTCACGCTCCTGAATTATAACGCTACGAGTGACTTCCATCAAAAGCGCATTCCTGGACCAGGAGCTAACTTCTTACTTTTTAACACGAGTATTCCAGGTTCAACTCCAAAATCACATGTAGTAGAGTGGATAATGGACATAGGTAAAGTTTTTTCGAACTCTTACTTGTTATAAATCTGGTTCAATACCATTTATAATGTGTTTCGGCCGTCATAATAAAAGAGAGTAGACACGGACCACTATCTTTAACCTCATTGTAACTTCTTCTATCTATATCAAGATCAAATTAGCCCCAAAACCATTTATTTCTTAGGAAAGCCTGTTTACGAGACTTCATTTGAATTAACGGTGAAAGAGGGAGAGAATAATTTTCATCCTTTCAAACAATCTCATCTCCTTATGAATAAACACAATGAACAAATAATGAACAGCTTGATACATAGGATAGTATAGTTTCATTTATGAGTATTAGACTAGTTTTAAAATTAAAAATGAAGCGATTACTTCAAATTACAAAGATTCTTTTAAAAGAGAAAAATTTCACACTACACTTCATCCTCAAAATGGTACCCGGACGACATTAGCCGGGTGTCGGATGTTTAGGACACCCTTTTGAACGCCCGGAGAGCCTTAATATCTTCCTTTAAGCGAGGGTAGGCTTACCGACGAACATAATTTTAGTTAGATATATAACGTTATATACTATCATTACATTCTCATTGTATGTAAGTACATTATATATATATATTCCTTATTTAATGAATAAAATGGAAATTATTCTTCTGATCATACCTTATGTCTCAAGATGACGAGCGCAATGTGGTGCAGTGTATAACATCTTAATTAGCGCCACCATGTTTTGGACGAACGTATCACTTATCATCAGGTGAACGTCCCGCTCTTATTATTGCTTCATTGATTTCTCTCTATATCGTCTTCTATTTACTCATTGAACTCAAACTACTACTGCTCACTAAATTAAGAGTGTAAAGCATCATCACCTCAATATTTGACTTTTAAAACTTTTGCAGCTGCCTTATTCGGGTTAACAGCTTAATTTAATTTAACTTTCCTCGATATAGTATCCTTGGAATATAAGATCACTGGTTCTCCTCAAGTTATGAACACTACAAAGATGCTCGGCATCTTTAATAAAGCGGACGTTATGGCAACTGACCGTCTCCGGCGACGTCTCCAGTTTGCTCTTCAAGCTTTTTAATTAAAAGGTTTAAAATGACCAGCTCCTTAATTATACACATGAAAATTTTAAAGACATCTTGTTCATTAAGCTATTATACAGTTATTGAAGTAATTAACAAGCGTACAGTTAAAATAAACTGTCAATTAAAAAGCTAATATACAGGTTGATGATGATATACACACTGTTATTGAGAGCACAAATATTTTGTCAGTTATTTCATGGTATATTTTGATACAGGAGTTCAGACCTGCTATCTCAAGTCATCGGTATACCAAGTGTTTGCCGTGTAGGTTCATCTTTAATTAAGCAAAGCTGGTTAAACAGATTATAGAGACAGAAAATGTGTTGTTGCTTGACATTTTTGCGTGTGATGCTTCTCTACATTAAATACAGTGAAATCAATCATTTAACTCCAGAAGAGATATTAACTTTCATGAATTGATTCCCCACGGTTTGTAATTTAAACGAATCTTTTAGGTTCGTAACGCTGAAACTTTTTTTTTATGATTTCCGTTATGAGAAAGTTTATGTAACCGGAGCGAAGCTATACGGATATAAGAAAGCGGGGCGTTTGTTCCGAAGTAGCGTTTACAATCTTATCGGTTCGTTTCAAACGAGCAAAGTTCAGAGGCTCCTGTAATTCCCCGCCGTAGAGTTTGTTTATCCCCCACTGTTTTTCAAAAACACTAACCGACAAAACAGCATTATGAAAAATTAACAACTTATGAAGCGTTAAAGTAAAGAGAAGATATCTCAGTAAATTTCTCATTCATCGTTGTCGCATTATGATATTTGTCGGAACGTTTAAGCTGCGGGTAAATATTATTATTTTATATGTTTGCTCAAGAACAAGCGGTTTTACTTCACGTCTTCGCTGATCCGTTTTAATACGCTTACGATTCGAGATGTGAGGAAAAATATACAGTCGTCGACACAATGACGGCAACATATCCACCATAAAGCTCCCACGCGATATAAATCAAACTCAAAAGTTTTTTTTTTCGAAAATACACTCTTAGAAGTATCAGACAACATTGACAAAGCCTTGAACAGAGAGAATGATTAACCATTGCTGACAAAAATCTTTGTAAGAATAAAGGAGTTACATTAATCAGTTTATATTATAAAGATGTGCTACTTAAAACTCTAAATATATATAATCCTTATTATCTTCTTTTAAAAACTCTTTAAAAGAATAAGATGAATGGACTGATTTTCAACAACTAAGTCTCCAATAACTCACTCAAAAAAAAACAGGACGGTAAGCATAGAATTACTAAAATTAACAGTCAAACTGTAGTCATCATAAACTATTGAAAAATCATTAAAAAAAACGTTATGATAGCAACATTATAAAAAATTTCAGCTGTGATAGTTTATAAGATAGTCGTAAGCATCTATTACCTCTTAAACTTGAACTTCCGGCGAAGGAATCCAATCATCGTGATGAATCCAATTGCAACATGGAAATATTGGATATATCCACATAACGTGGCAAGAGATTCGAGAACGTGAAATTAGACTTTTTTCTTATGAAAGGAAACTTCGAATCCCAGCAGTGGGAGTATTAGGTCTGTACATTTTATTACAAATAGAAAACGATTTTCGACAGTGAATGGTTAAACGAAACTGCGATTTCAAAAACCCTATTGGAGCTTTGTAGCAGAAATTACACTAAATCCTTTCTCCAAAGGGGTTGTATAATTTAAAGCTAAAATCGACATTATTTTTTTGTAGCTAAACCGCACTCGATTTCAGCAGTTCAGCAGTTCAATCGGGATTCAATTTGATTCTTCGTCTGTCAGCATTACAACATTACACGATTTTATGTACTAATGAACACAGACGTTTCCTGTTCCAACACACTGACACTTTGGGAAGTGCCTTTGTGTTTTCAACACACATTTGCATATATTATTATGTAGAAAATTAAAAGCATTATTTTATAGACGAAATGTTTAAAATGTAATCTATATATATTTATAATTTAAATGGTTCCGCAGAAGATCCTTGGGCCTTTCGCAAAGCTCCAAGAATAAACTCCAAAGGGACAGAAATCAGACAAAGTTAGTTTCTTATATAAGCAAAGTATCTTTTGAAGATTTATAACAAATGCATGAATAAATAAATTAAAATCTTGTATATAGTATATTAATATCTCGTTCATAGAGCTACATTAAGGTTTCCGTTATTCAGAACTATTAACATCTTACATCCTGCAATACGTTCTGTGTTTACTTTGATTCTGCGTTCGCCTCTATACATATTACGTATTTTAATATCCCACTAATAAACAAATGTCATCTAAATACATAATATATATAAAGAGATATTAACGATATATGTAGCAGTATACATACATTATATGCAAACATTACTGTTCTCCAATTTGAAGGGCTTTGGACCTAGTGAAATTACCGGACCGAGTCTTAATATCCTGTTGTGAAGCTACGAGCACAATGTGGTGCGGTATGCCATCATCATCCTAACTAGAGCCTCTTAATTTGGGGCCATTACTTTCATCCAATATTCTTTCGTCTTTTAAATAATATTAATATATATAATATATGTAAAATGTGTATTTTGTTGCACATTTGTATACATATGTTTATAATTTTTTAGCTTATGGACTACGTACCCGCGCACCCTGACTCCGATAAAACTATTAAAATCGTCTAAAGGACTAATAGCAAAAACACCATAAAAAAGTAGTATTGACTAAGCTTATCCCTCGCCATCAAATATGTAATAAAAAAAACAGCCTACCTAGTTACCATCCTGAGTATGCTGGCACCCATTCACCCTCTTGGTCCTCATTGTTATTCAACTACGCATAGAGGAAAATATTAAGTTTCGTGTTATTGTATAACGGAAATAATAAAATGAATGTAAACGATAACGTGAAATAAAGTTTATGTAAAATATGATAAAAAAACCATACTTTACAAGTTTCTTTCCTATTCTACGAAGAGGCGGGAGAATTAACATTCCTAATGTATGACTAATAAAAGTCTAATTTAACTCAAACGGAAAAAATCTTCATTTCATTCATTTATTAAAATGGAGATAAGATTTTTTTTGTTATATACTACGTTTTTTTACATTTCCAATACATCTTGTAAAGATATCGAATAATCCACTTTCCCACTATCTCTTTCATTCGTTTCGAGCGGACGTTTGACCCCCATCCTGAAACTACTTACTTAGTATTGGACCCCTTTTTCTAGTATTTTTTTTCTTAAAACGATAGTATATCTCCTTTACGTATTACCGCGAGTTTTGTATCATTGCAATAAGCCTATCTTTATATATATAAAGGATCTATATCTATTAGTATTAGTATTGAAATGTTTCTTAAACATATATTATTTTGTTTATTTATATTTATAGTACACTAAGACAAGGGGAGTTATTGCAATATCAGCATTTCCTTCCAATCAACCCTGGGAACCTTAAACTATAGCAATGAAGTGTAAAACCAAGTCAAATCAATGATTGAGAATATTCTCATCTTTTTGAGAAATAGTTAAAACTATGTTTTATTCAAATATTTCATAAGCTCAAAGCGGAATGTATTAATATTTGTATACTAACATATAATGGCGGTAATGGGCGCTGTGATCATACGTACTGAAACGATTTCCAGCAGCAGAAACCTACCACCAGTAAAGGAGACGGAAATACGCTCGCTTATTACAGATTTTGTGATAGTTCTTTTGCTCCGTCACACACATTACATGTAACGGTTATGTGGGATTCAACACAGGGATGCTGCTCTCTTTGTTTATTCTAAAGCAAACCAAAAACTTTCACATTTTATCATCCTAAATCGATTTACAGATCAGCTGCTTTAAATTGTGAAACTATAGTCACATTCACATCTATTGTTCACAGTTAAAAATAGTCTTCAAACGATTTCCAAAGCTTCCGGTCCACGCGATGAAAATATAGCTATATAAATTTAGATATTAGCTATTAAGGATCTTGGGTTCTTCTACAGAACATAGCGGTTCCTCTGTACACTTGCTTAGCAAGCTTTAAGGAAGGGCCAAACCCTAGCTAGCGCCATCGCTGAACTACAATAATGAACCTGTATCACATTTTCCTAATTGCATTAAGCGACTTCCTTTCTTATCATGACGAGTTCACAGAAGACTAATGCCGTCCATGCACTTTTCTTTTTTAATGCAGTCGCTACTGCTACTGGTAGAGGAACATCATCTCATGGTGGACTCCCTAGTAAAGCATTCTGCAAGCATATGCCGTGCGGAGTCCTGATACCCGTAAGAATGGTGATATTGCGCTAACAATTCAGCAACAGAAACCAACCACCAGTGCATACTCAAAGAATATCCTTTTTTTTTATTTTAATATTTATTAAAGAGGCTCTCTATTTAGTAATCCATTCGTTTTTTGATGGTACTTTGTAAGTGTACTACTTAAGTTTAAATGGCAAGCCACGAGAAGCCCGGCGTGCCGGATCACTGCAGTGTTGCAACTGGATTATTCAGTTCACTGAATGCAGCTAAATCGCTTCTCGCTTTCGAGTCGAGTTTTCAAAGTGCTAAGAACGTAATCTTTCGAGTGGAAAGTAACATACGCCGTTTTTCTTTTCACAAAATCTATTTGTTATTAGATGGTTCTACTTAACTTGAAAATAACTACAATATCGCCTAATATTAAATTTTATTGTATATACACGAATATTACACATATATTTGAACTAAATTTTAAGGGTTTTCTTGCGTTTATTTGAACTTCTTATTACTTTAATGTTCAGGGTGCTTTGAGGCAGCATTCTGTCTTGAAGCCTTATAGTAATGCTAGTAAAAGCCCGGCAGTCGACAGAGTTGACTGCTGTTCTAGTATTATTTGTTGTGGAAATCGAATTAAATCAATGAATATTTTGTTTATATACAATCTTATAATTATAACTAGTTCTTGCGGAAAACAGTGAAAATATATAAACGGCTGTTTAACATTAAAATCTAATTACTATCAATATTAATTGTTATTAAAATTTAGTTTAACAATGATAATTGCATACATGGTATCAGTGTATATGGACTATTTGCATTCCGCAGCAGCTTCACTCCATTCACTATTACGCAAGAAAACAATAAGCTATCGACGACACACTTAAGCTGCATAGGAATAACATACTTAATATTAGATTTATTTTATTAAAAACCTTACCCCATAGCCTAATTGAAATAAACAAAACAGATGTTTAATCTTAATAGATATCTTAGTTTTTAAAGACCGTGAGAACAGCCAAGTATCACGACAGCGATCATAAGCTGCATGCAAACTTTGTTGTGTATCGATTTGAATTGAAGCCAGTGACGACATCACAGTAGAAATTAAAAGAAGATAAATCGAGTAAATAATCCTGTTTGTCGTAATACAGCGCCAATACTTATGGGCAGTCTAATTCAGCAACAGCTGATAGAGGTCGACTGCTAGACATTGACGTACTCCAAATATTTCCACGTCGATCCTGTAAGCAATTATATAGGAGGTATCGGGGGAGCTATTTCACACCACACTGATCAAATGCGGATTGGTGGGAGTCGGAAACTCGTTTGTTGATTAGCAGGGTGCAACACGAGCAGGTGAAGTTGTGATGACTTGGATCCCATGAGTTGTTGTAAGAGAACCTTTACACTCCTTACCATAGGCAGTCCCATTACTAACCTAATATTATCTGAGGACTATATGGAAACGTCATCTGGTTCTGTGTAAAAATCTGTATTAACTATTATTATACAAACAACCAACAGTTAAACTACTTGCTCGTGTTGTGTCTTTTTTTCACATAAAAAAACTATAAACAGTTAAATACATTTTTTAACAATGAAACTTTTTGAAGAAAAAAAAACGCTATTTCAATTTAGTTCACTCGTTACTGTAACTGAAAAAGGAGATAATATGACGAGAGCGGACCGTGGCTTCAATCATAACGTATCCGCTAACGACTCCGAAGGGGATAATACATTTTAACTGCCTTTTCCTCTTTCACAACCCTTTTATTACAATTTTTAATATATTTTATAATTATAAAGTTTGTAAGTTTTATATTCTCCTTGGTATTTTAAGTATGATTTCATTAATTAAACACGAAATTAATTATTACACCATAAAATCCTTTGAAGATCTAAGTTTTTAAGTAATTTTATGATACCTTCACTCCTCGATAATTAAATATTAACGACGACCGGGTATTGATTCTGGGAGGAAAGAAATATAATCGAAGTACAGAAACAAATTGAAAAATATTTCAGTACGTTTGTATTTTTCTTTAAATAATCATAGGCTTCTAGCTGAAAAGCCTCGATTTAAGGGATTTTATGAAAACATTCAAAGCGAAGTGGGTGTTTGGAATTGTGCCAGTTTCGACAGTAAAGTAAAATTATTTTAGATAGTACGATTAAATTAATACTCCGTTTGCGAGATGGGTTACAATGTCCCCACCACAATTCAACCATCAGCGTGTCGTAAGAGTCGACTAAGAAGAACGATTCAAGAAAAGGAAAGCTCTTCCTGTGGTCTTTACTAATTTAAGGCGCTCCCTGACCTGCCTGCCAATCGTATGGAATACGGAATTCACGTTCAATCTGCAAATTCCTTTGTTGATCACTTGGTAATGACACGCCTGCCAATGACAATGAGGAGCTTGTTATAATAATATAGACAGCACGACATTAGACTCGTCGTATTGAAACATAAGAAATTAAGTATCGTTATCCCTGTAATCTCATTAACTACAACGCTGTCCAAACACGAAGACAGTAATATTTGCATAATGCTTTTTCGCAACATAAATACCATCTGCGGTAGTAGCTAAACAGTCTCCGAAAACAAAGATGTACCACCAGTACAATGTCCTGCTCCAGGATCTCAGTGAAGATCTCTACGGTGGCAATCTAAGAATAAAATACAATCGAAATATCGTAAAATATTTTACGTACAATATATTCCATGTCGATATCTGATACGGAAACCTTTGTACAGAAAGTATATCCACATATGCGCATCCAACAAATATTTTTTTCAGATATCAATGCCACAAAAGCCTTAGTATGGACTTAAGGATATTTGCCGATTCCACTGTCCTTAATGTAGTAGAAAATTGTATTTTGACATTTTATTTTTGTGTACGGCTACATCTCCAGAGAAAATTCCGAATTGAGGGAACAAGGAGAGCCATTAAATCAGAGACGTCGTAACTTCGTATTCATCGGGGACTCGATTAATAATAGAGCGTTCCTGATTGATATTTGTTGTACAAAGTCACTGTAACTTAAACCCTACGCTACTGAGAATTGTAATAATAGGAATTATTTCAATACAGTACAAGAGATCTCTGTCCAACAGTGGACATAATTCGAGGAAATAGTATGGAAGTGATTATTATCAAAGCGCAATTTTATTCGCGCCGATGAAAAGAAATCTAGAATAATTATTACGTGATTTATATAATTTACTACATTACTTCAACGCAGTTTAGGTTGTAATAACTACTATTGTCGCGATGATAACAAATTCAATGTCAATTCTAAATTATAGTGTAAGTTGAATGGAAATTATTAAGTTTTGTAAAGGGCCTATGTTCATCATCATCAGCCGCCAGACGTCCACAGCTCGACATAGGCTTCATCAGTCCCGCGTTGCTGAAGGCCCTATAAGGGGAACATTTCCATGAAATAAAACCCTCAATAATAAATAAAGAGGAAAAGAAGATAATGAATATATTCTTCATATTAAAATCGCTACCAATTCGCATATTAGTTTTGATGACGTTTGGTGACATTAATATCATCAATCATCAGGCTAAAAAATTAAAAGATTTTAAACTTAAAGCGCAATCCGGAAATAATTTTTTTTTCTATAAAGCGACGAGTCGGACAGGACCTTCACCTGATGGTAAATGATATGCCTGTCCATAACAACGTGGCGTTGGTATGACATAACTAGTATGATATACACAGCACCACATTATGCTCGTCGGCTTCAGACATAAAATATTAAGACTAGTTATCCTAGCTACAGCGCCTTTCAAACTGGAACACAGTAATTTTTACACATTATGATTTTGCGGCAGAAATAGGAGTTGCAGCAATACCTACCTAGACGGTCTCCAACAACAGAGACCTACAATCACAAAGGCTAGTAGTATCTAAAGCTAATTGTACTCATGGCGCGTTCTTAATTTTTGTTTAATTCTCTTTACAGTTTACTTGAAATTTAAAAACTCTTTCCGAAAACTTAGTTCCGGATTGAAAAGGACATAATTGACCATTGATCCACTTAAAACAGAAATAAATTTAAATTATTTGATGACCTAACAGTTCATATCGATTACAGCTATAAATAAAAAAAAACACCAAAAACATTAAACAAACAATCAAAAATATTTATTTTTCTAATGCAAAAACAAAACTATAATAAAAGTAGGACTCAAGAAACTAATGTTCAAAATATAACAACCTTCGTCTGTCGTGTCAGTGACACTCCAAACGTGTAGGACGCCATCTCTCCACATGGACCAACGACATCAGGGCGGTCAGAAGTGCATGGCTGCAAAAAACTGATGATTACATTTGGTGAAAGACATTGGGGAAGACCTATATCCATCAATAGATAAACAAAGAATGATAATGATAAATGATGATAATGATGAACAACCTTCATTAGTATGTAATGAGAACTAAAATCAAATAGTGTTGTCCTACAACAGTAATCTGGTTACTGTTGTTATTCAATAACTTCTTAAAGTTTTAACCTAATTTTTAGCTTGAAATAGTGTCATCGTAGTCAGTTAAGAGAATTTATGAATTAAGTACTTGCTCTGAATACAGAAGGAGGCTTCCGACGGGCTAAAAGAAACGTTAATAAATAAGCAACTTTATTCCAATTTTCAACCGTGTCAGAACTGTCTTAAAAATTAGGACAATATTTCGGTTGTCTTCGAAAAAACTGTCTCTTTAAATCATTTTTTTTTATTCTACGAACCTACGAGATGAGCAGGATGTTCACTTGATGGTAAGTAATACGTCTACTCGAAACGTTTCGCTACTTACGATTATATACACAGCACTACGCTGTGCTGATCGCCTTGAAACAAGATATTAAGTCTCGCTGTCATTACACTAGATACAGCGCCCTTCAAACCGAAACACGGTAATAATTGCGCAGTGCTATTTGGCAGCGGAAATAGGCGTTGCGGTAACACCTACATAAACGGTCTTGTGCAACAGAGCCCTACCATCAGTAAATTTTGAGTTATAAAAAATAGATCCTACAGTGAATAACCTACGTAATGAAACGTTAAGTTTTACGTGACGTTATTATATTTGCGTTTTTTTTTCCATCAGCTGCTATGATGATGTTCCATATTTAGTTGTAGTTACGTTATCATCATCAGCCGATAGACGTCCACTGTTAATCATAAGCTTCCCACATCGATCAGTGCTCCCTGCCCGCATCCAACGGCTCCCGCAACCTTCGTTTATAGAGGTTCATATGGCGTGTTTTATTATTAGGTTAGCATAATTTTATATTGATTTTTTTTTAACATAAATATCTTAAATGAATTCAGATTAAAAATAGTTATATTTTATAGTATCCATAGTAATGTTATAGATAGAGCTGTAAAGTGCAACCCGAATAAAATCCGCTACCACAATGTACTTAATCAAAAAATTTACATGTTGACACTTGAATCCTTGGTCCAAAGTTCGATCCCGAAAACTTCAAACTGTATTTGTCTACTTAATGACAAAATTTTAAAAACATTATCGCGTTTATTTGTTTGCTAATGAAGCAGTTCGCAAAACCATCGAAACGTAATCATAACATAAATATATGCGATGAAGTCTTTAAAATGTATTACTAAATGTGTAATTTTCCGTAGTTTTATGATTCAAACCTTTTTGGCTAACATTCTTAATCTTCACTCCACACCAGCATCGAGGTGTTTCAGCTGTTATCATTTGAGATCCGTAGTTTACCACTACTTTACCATGTAAGACCTCATTTTGACCTAATCATATAAAATGTACATAGTCTTAACCCATTGTGGATGAAATAAAATCGCTACTGCTTAGCCGAGAAAATAGAAGTTGTAATTACAAAACCAATAAATTTCCTATGATATATGTGTTAAATATACCATCATCATCAGCCGATAAGCGTTAACAACTGGACATGGCCTTCCACAGAAAATTAAAACAATTAATTATACGCATCTGATGTTATTAGAGACAATGATATCAGATGCGCTAGAGGAATCTGAAGTAAACGGCAAAGTCGTAAATAATTTAAAATATGCTGATAATACTGCATTGATAGCCTGATCAGAGCAAGACCCTCAGACATTATTAGACAAAGTCCATGACTGCAGTTTGAGAGCATTGTTAAGTATGGACATGTCCAAAACCAAATGTCTAGTTGTTACAAAGAACCACCAAAATCTAAGTCCCAGCATTACTGTCGCGGGTTCAACTATTGAATAGATGACGAAGTATGAATATCTTGGTGCATGGGTCAATAAAGAATGGGATAGCGAACAAGAAATTCGTCACCGGATCGGAATTGCCCAAGCCACATTGAAGAAAATGGGTAAAATTTTATGTAGTCGCCAATTATCAATAAAGCTCAGAGGAAAGATATTACACTGTTACGTGTCGCCTGTGGTAATGTATGGCAATAAAGCCTCGACTCTGAAAGCGAAAACACAAGGTTTCCTCAAAGCTTTCGAGATGTGGTGCTACCGTATAATGCTGCATATTAGCTTGTCATAGAAAGTTTCCAACGTGCCAGCACTCCAATGTATCGGTAAGACTCGCAAATTGGTGCAGACCATCAAGAAAAGGAAAGTCGCATATCTAGGAATTTTTTTTCAACACGACAAAAATGAACTCCTGCAATTAATAATGTGGGCAAAATCATAAGCAAAAGGCGCGTTGGACGTGGAAAAAAGACGTGGTTGCGTAACATCCGGGAATGGACAACTATTACCAGCGTAACACAACTTTTTCACTTGGCACAAGATTGGGAGAAGTTCGCTGAGCTGACGCCCAACCTTCAGTAGTGGAGAAACACAAGGAGAATTATACGCTACCCGCATCTGGCAGCTTATCGCAACCTTCACCAGATCATCAAACTACCTTGTGGAGTCGAATATTTTCCAGATACCATCACTATTACATTATCATTACACGCAAATGAAACAAATCATACATGCATTAATATTTTATTACACTGTACAATAAATATCGGGCTGTATACAAAATATATAGATATTCCAAAAGATATTGTCAACACTCTAGCATACATTAACACGAGTGTAAATCATCGCCTAATGTACAAAGTTTGTAATGTACGTCTAAAGATAAACTACTCAGCCTCCAAAGATCTTAATTTCATTCAAATCCATTTACAGATCCAACAATTATTAAATAATCGGACCTTGATATCTAGCAACATTCATTAGGCAATCCTAAAATTGGCACTTTAATGTATCAATAACAACTACCTCAGTTTCGTGGAATATGCGACGCTTGAAACTTTTTGCCGTATAGCAACACTTCTTTATCGATGATTGTGTAAAACATAGTAAAATATAACTCAGCGATAATGTACTTTTATTACCTAACACAAAGTTTTTAAAATGTTAAACAACTTGTAGGTAATACACTTGGTTCTACCTCAACGCCAGAAGGCACATGTAAGGCACACGATTCAAAAGAAAACCTCAAAGATTTGTACAAAAGCTGCTATTATTTTTGCGCAAATATTTTACATTAAGTCGTTCATGAAACAAACATTGATAAAAATCCAAATATACTTAAAACGGATTATTAATAATGAAAGAAACTTTTTGCAGTTAGGTTATGTTGCCAGTTAAATATAAAGACTACCGAATCTTGCATGACAGGTGTCAAATAAAAATGCTTCGAGTTGAATGATTTTAATTACATTTTATTGGAATGTCCACGCCGATCATGCGTACAAAAAATATAAAGTTTATAAATTAATACGCGCTCAGAATATTCCACGCAACCGAAGCATAACAGCTGCCTATCACATAGCCTCGACTTAGTCGCTACATTGAGACCCATATTGCTCACTACGAACTACACGCCCTGGCTTCTCTCCGCCGACCACTGTTAACCAATCGCTAGAACCCCATTCGGATATTCACCTCAAACTATACCTACGGACAGCAATCTAAACTACACCTGATTACATTTTAAAGGGCTGAGAACTATTCACATCAACACAGCAAACAATTTCAATAACCATATTGCATTATAGAGTATTATAAAACGTTGTTTTGAGCTTCATTGCATGATTAAACATTTCAGGTTCAGCAGCGGTCCTCTTCTAATTAGTAAAACTAATAACCCTGTATAAAAATATGTACAATAAGCAGCATTATACAATAAAATAATTTTGATATAATCCAAATCCATAGCCAAAAGAAATGATTGATGTCAGTGTGTTGCGCAACAGAAATTAATTATTAATGTTAATAAAACATAACTTTATGTTGATTCATAGATAAATTTAACTGCACCAATAAATTTGCCAACGAAATTATTTTTTTGGTTAAAGAATAGACAAGAAATACAATTCAAATGACTGTAAATATTTTTAACATGGCATGGTACCGTTTCAAAAAACTTCTATCAAATACCTATGAGATATTTTTAGAAATGTCTATTTAGCAATTCACTAAATAATAAATTTAACATTTAAACAATGATGACACTGTACTGCAGGGTTACAATATCCACCATTTTAATAATTTAAAATGATAACATATTACCTAATAGGTCCAGGTGAATTACCAGGCAATACAGCGTTATTAAAACAAACAGTAGAAAATAAAGTTTATACATGTTACAAAATGTTGTTATCGTATCAAAATAACTTAGAGTATGAAATATTTACTTTGTACTGTAACCAAACGTAAAAGTTGGGTTGAAAATATTTTTTTTTTTTCAAAATTTTAATATACAGACAAAACCATTCAATACACTCGCAAGCAAAAATCAAAGACACTAGCTATAATGGAAATTGAAAGATTTTATAACATATTTAATAATTCTTAAATTACTTAAATATGAAAGTGCTTTGAAAATTATCTATTTAGTTACTACATTACATAAGAAATAATTCATTCAATAGACAGACAGACGTACAGACAAGTGTAAAGAGTTGAGCTTGCTTTAAGAATGTATCTATCAAGTCTTATTTCATATCGTAGTATAAGACTCGCATTATGATCCGAATTTTTTTTCAACCGTACATTTATTAACGTACATCGCGTTGTTGGCAACATCGTTTGAAATTGTACCATTTTGTAATGGCACTAGTAAATGCAATAAATATATCACTGTACCAAAATCATACTCAATATTCCCATACCCCATTAAATTTTGAGTCATTCAGATCCTCCATGAAAGTATAAGCGAAATAATACTAACGTTGATTGTTCGAAGTTAATAGAAACATTATGTCACTTATACTTTCACAATAATCTAAGAACAGATAAAGATCTTAGAACACCTGATGAAATTAAATAAAAAAAAAAAACAAGAGGTATTTACATATGATAGCCTCTAATAAACCATTTATATATAAAATGTACACAGAATAAATAGAACGATCTATCTAAAAATATCTTAATAAACAATATTCTAACCTATTCATTTTTTTTTTATAAATAAATAGACTAAAGCTTATTAACTTACGAACTAAATGAGTATAATTATTATGAAAATTATGCACTAATTATAAAAAAAAAAAAAATATTTTTTTTTTTTATTTAGAGTATGATTAAAAAATTTCATCACAAAAATTTGTGCCCCATATATATATACTGTTCTGATTCGTTGGCTGATGTGAACGGCGGGCAATGAGAATGATGATGTTTTCGTGTGAAGTATGCCAAGGGACGGACTTTCGTACGAACTGTTCGGATACGGAAATCGTTTAAAAATCAACTAATAATCGAGATGGATTCATTTCATTAACATTTGCACGATTCGTTTCTGACATATAGAAACATTACAATATTCAAGCGGGCAATTAAAATGTTGCATTGCAGGATCCACTGCATGAGGATCTATCGACAGTAATTCCATTTAAAAAATTTATAATGATATATATTTATATCACAAATATCGTTTTTTCTTTATTAATTAAAAAAAGTAATTTTCAGGCGAAAACGCGCAAGATCTTCGTTAAGTTTTATTATAAGTCATAAAGTTACTTTAAGGCTTACGTTTCGTTGCCTAATAATTAAAAAAAAAATCACAGTGTTACGTTAAGAATATGTACACTCATTTCATCCAGTGTTTATCATATTCTGTACTTTGTTCCGATTAACTGAGCAAATTCATTATTTGTATATTTAATAATTATTTGCTGTCACATAAACAATTTTCGTCGTGAACCTTGGGAATATACACTTGGCACCGCCATTGTTAAAATCAATACACTTCAAATTATCAAACCAAAATGAACTTTGTGCTTTACTAATTAGATATTAATTTTGAATAGTATGATTTATTACAATATTAATTCGTTGGTAATGTTGCTACTACTATTGTTTCCAATACAAAACATCTTGCTATAAACGAGTTTATATTAATGCATTAATTTACCTATCCACTCCACTCTCCAGAGATTCGTGGGTACACATATATATATATCCAAATGAAGTGTTTACACTAATTATATATTTTAAGTGCAAAATCTACATTTTTTTTTTGGTCATAAATATACTGATATATAAAAAATTATTACAATGTGACTACAAATACCGAGCGCAACTCTCATATCCGCTTTACATAGGCCGCGAAGGAGGCCATATACAAATCACATTCCTGTCTTTTAATACGCACCCGATTATGCATTCGATTAATAATATCGATAGTGCGAATTAACAGCTGTATATTGCCCATAGGTTATCACAATCGATGTATCGAGTCCGTATGTACCGCGTGTCACTGAGCACCCCGCATCGTCACTGTAACATTAACGATTCCAGGTTGCGATTGAGAATCGTGTCCTTCACCGAGTTGAACACAACTTCGATGTTGTGCGTGTCGATGGCGGTGGTGAAGTGGTGGTAGAGGGTCGTCTTCGGCTCCCGCCGGACATTCGCGAACATGTCCAGGATGAACATCTGCACGTCCTGCAGGTTGTGGGGGTCGCCGGTGAACTGTGGGTAATACCAGCGTATGTCGGTCTCCTTGCTGGCGACCTTCTTCGCTAGTAGATCAGACTTGTTGAGGAAGAGGATGATGGAGATGCCCTTGAAGTTGACATTGTTGACTATCGTGTCGAATATGTTCAACGCTTCGGCGAGCCGATTCGTCTTCCTGGAATCAAACGTATGAGGTTACAGCCTAATGTTTTCACTTCGGACCGGTTATAACATCGTGACTCAGAATTTGGACTAAAGTTGGATTACCAAACATTAATTTCCTTCAACAGCTCTAAAGCTAATTAAGTGGAATTTTAAAAATAAACAATGCAGACTATTTCAAGGTGGTGGATCAGGAAAAAATATAAGGATGAATCGATTTAATAGGTACGCTTAGTAAAATCTTTCTGGTCTTGGTTTCTATCAGTTATACAAATTTAAATGAAATATGAAAACAATATGTTATTTGAAATCAAACAACAGACTACAATTACTCGTAAATCAAATACTAGTCTAGTACTTGATCGTGCTCTGAAGCTTACCACGACCACTCTGTCAAGAGTGATACCGACGAAGAAGAATCTAGAACCACTTTGTACGAATTTGATCGTTTTGGTCAAAGAATTGATACATTATATTATAATTTATGGCTGGACATAAATTTAGTGGTTCAAGCACAGTTAGATTAATATAATAAAGTGGTGCTGACCACAATATGCTCTTCATCTTAAGATGATAGTCAGTATCTTACATTATATTACTGATGGTAGGTCTTTGTTGACGGAGACGAATAGGTAGGCAGAAGTTTTCAGGCCGTGGATCCGGGTCCACGAGCCCAGTGTCAGATGAGCTGTAAGAGCCGCTGTGGCTTCCAGCCCGCTCATAACAAGAATATAGGTAGGCAGAGCAAATCCTATTTCTGCAGCTAAACATTGCTATCTTCTAATACTGGGGTAACTAGATTTGACTAGACTTGACTTGTCAAAGCGACATTAATGATAGTAAAATGTGTACCATCCTAAAAACCGTCACGTTTTTACGGGCACGCGTATCACTTATAAACAAGTGAACATTTCGGCCGTTATATCATTTCATAGAATAGGAAAAACTACTGCAAGAATTGTTTAGTGAAAGATTCTACCAAGAGAGTACGTATGGACACGTATGTTATCTTCAAAGATTATTATGTTATAATTAATTGGGGGTGAAGTGTAAAGGTTCCCGCACAACAACCAAGGCCAACCTCACCTGTTCTTGGTGCAACCTGTTAATCAACAAACGAATATCCGGCTCTCAACAACCCGGATTGAACCAGCGTGATGGGAAATGGCCCAAATTTCGCCTATGAATCCCTACCCGACGATGTGGGAATCTTTAGGGGAGACCTATGTCTAACAGTGGATGTCTATCTGATGATGATGGATCACATCAAATTAACAGGCCATTTACATATAAATGTTTCTGATTGAGAAGCATTTACATATGACATAGTGGAGAAGCCAATCGTGTCGAAATTGTCGACGTGGGCGAACGCAATCACGGAATTTCCTGCTGCATACCACGCCACGTTGTTCGTAGTGTGTAAACATTAATAGTAGGTGTGCTTTATACATCCGTGTGTCTGTGTGTATAAACTAATACGTTTGAATACGTGAATCATGTAGGTATCTGTCGGGTAGAACTAAAAGCGAGTGCTTTATCACGCCGACTGGTTCATATTAGGTAGATAGAGCGCGTGATAGCGTAGGCAAAAGTAATTATGGCAAATATGATATTACCCAACCCTCGTGACTGTCACAGTGTTATTACAATTGCCACTTTTCTAAATTACCACACAAAGCCACACTGACAGTTACAATAACAGTAACTTTTATACTAATTATGGCCATAAGGATTATTTTAACAGTATAGAAACTCATTAGGATAAAACGTTTCGCTTCGACCTTCATAATGCGAACAGTGAAATATTGGAAGTCTGCCGGCGTCACACCGTACAGGTGTTAAATAAGAATCTTCAAGAGAACAGTGAATAAGGTACTTCTAACCCAGTGTCCTTTACCACCAAGGACCATATCGCCGCTTAAATATGGTAGGATAGTAGTCAAACGTTTGTCTATATAATTACAAAGAAATCCGCTAGTCATACTAAATTTCTTGATGAAGCGATGATGAACTTATTACTGACATAAAAAAAATATTTCTCCTCTTTCTCCATATCACTAAATACGCAAGATTCATCATCATACCAGCTTCCCTAAAGATTTTTTTTTAATCGACGAAAGAAGGAGACGAGTAAGACGTTCACCTTATATGTAAAATGCCTACCCATAACAATTTGGCGCTAGTTAGGATGATATACATCGCATCTTAGCTCATTGCTTTGAGACAACAAGTTGTCATGTTGCTACAGTAATTTCCCTAGCTAAACAACTGTACAACTCCCTCCAAGCCGGAAATGAATGCACACTGCTGTTTGACGACAGAAATAGGCGCAGCAGTGATATCTACCTAATCGGCCTTTGTCTTTTAGATTAAATTCCCCGTTGTAAAATTCGTTAAGAAATGCTACCGTAGCATAACTATATATAAATATGTTTATGTACAATAAAAAAACCTGATAAAAATTTCGGTCGGTCTTATTTATTCACGTAAGCTATTAAGTCACGAAATAGTAATTTAAAGCATTCTTAAGACAAAGGAACTGATGACGGCTAGAGGTCGAAGACGTGTTGATAAAAAAAAAGTCGGTAATTATGTAAAAATCAAATACTGTATAAGAATATGGCAACCTTGTGTATATATGAGTATATATATATTTTAATCATTTATTTATACACACAGAAACTACGATGAAAACATATATTAACATATATAGAAATAAGTGTAAAGGCACTACTTATTCCTACATGGATTTTCTTCCAGTAGGACTCTGGTTGGGATATTTAATTAAAGTGACAGTGTATCTGGTGCACTCTAATAATACTATATAAAAAAAACTTAAATACAAAATATAATCTAGAATCGCTTATAAGTAAAACAATAAAAAAAAAAAAAAAAAATACAAATTAAAAATTATAAGCATTATGATCGCGCAAAACAATGCTCTTTAACGCGCTTTTGAAATAGTGCCAGTGTCCTAATGTATCATAATCTATATACATATATACAAAAGCACACCCATACACACAAATATATATATATGTGTATGGCAGAAGCAACATCTCTACCAAACACACATATAAAAAAATATGTGTGTTTGGTAGAGATATTGCTTCTGCCACTTAGAGGTCAGATAATAATGCATTTTACAAAATTCCATCCCTTAACGGATATGGAGGGATGTTAATTGTTATTAACTTCTATATCTCCCGGCAAAAATTACTGTGATCCTGATTGGAGGGCGCTGTAGCCAGATAAATTACTTAAGATGCTGTATGTGTTTTTTTATACAGTCGAACGATGAGACGGTTGGGAAGTTCACCTGATAAGTGATACACCCATAACAACATTGCTCTAGATGGGATATGTACTGCACCACATTCCGCTTGTCGCCTGAGGCAAGATGTTGAGACACATTACCCCAGTCGTTACACCAGCTGCAGCACCCTTCGAACAGGAACATAGTAATGTTTGCATACTACTGTTTGTCGGTAGAAATAGGAGCTGCGGTGGTACGTAACTAGATGGTCTTCGGCAGCGGATACCAACCCAGATAATAGACAAGAGCATCGCCATCAGGTGAACGTCTACCTCTTCCCATAGCTTCGTAGAATAAAAAAAAAATTCAATGTGTTTTGTTCGACTTTTTATCATCTTTCATGTATTTCATCATCTTACTCAGCCGATAGACGTCCACAGCTGGACATAGGCCTACGCCAAAGATCTCCATATCGATCGGTCCCACATTGCTCGCATCCGGTGGGTTGCTGCGATTCCCAACAGGTCGTCGGTCCACCTTGTGGAAGGCCTCCCAACACTACGACGTATTTACGACGAAACAACCTATTCGAGTAGTGACCCAATAAAATCATATTTACGTCTACATCTCGGTTTTATAGCGGACTGTAGGCGTGTGTAAACTTAATATAGGTTGAGAGTCGATTTTACAGCTTTTTTTTTATTATGGTTACACCTTCACGATATTGCGTTATACGTTGATAGAAAGATGTTATTAGTAGTATCGCTTGTTATTGCACATACTAGATATCGATACTAAATATTTGTATTGCACAGTAAGTACAAGACTGTTTTGTATGGGCAATCGTAGGACGTGATACTTAATCCGAATTCTTATTTTTCTCTTATGAAGCGACGAGATAAGCAGAATGTTCACCTGATGGTAAGTGATACGCCTGCTGGTTAGACTATGTTAGGATAAGTTAGATTGTTATACACAACACCATATATTGCACTTCACCTTGAGATATAATATGTTGAGGCTGTAGTAGTAAATGCACTAGAAAAAACTCCTTTTAAACCGGACAACCGTAATATTTGCACACAACTGTTTGACGATAGAAGTAGACGTTACAGTGGTACCTACCTAGACGGTTTCCGGAAACCAGTGAATGCTTGCTCATCCTGTCGCTTTGTATAATAAAAAAATATATGCTTTGTATATTTGTCCTATCAGTTAAGATAAACGTTCTCACCTATCTTCGGACAGCACCTGATCGAACTCCGACGACGACACAAGGAACAGTATGGATGTTACTGAGTCGAAACACTGCGTCCATTTCTGCCTCTGCGTCCGCTGACCGCCGACGTCGACGAACACAAACGGCACATTGTTGATGTTTATCGTGCACTCCGTAATGCCTTTGGTAGCCTTCCGACAGTGCAGGATATCTTGGTGGGAGGGGATGTAGTCGGGCCGAGCTATGCGCTCCAGCTCACCGAAGAAATAACTCACTGAATCGCTCTGAAAAGAAATTATGTAACTGTTAGTACACAATGCTACAATTAAAGTAAGTACTAAGTAAGTATTGCTACAATTGAGTCTTTTTAAACACTTTCCTATATAAAACATATACTACATGATTTGTTAACACCTTAACTACCTTCGTCGTATATATACACCTTACTCAACCGATACGTTTAATGCCGACGGCGTATATATACGGCTTTCTGAAGTACGATCCTTTGTATTGCACTGCTATAAAGAATAGTGCTCCCACGGCCTTGCAATGCCATAAAATGACCTTGATAATGTTTGAAATGATTTTTTTTATTTTACAGAAGAAGGGTAGGGGTGCGCTCGTAAATTTTCCTCGGCAGGTAAGTGGTTAAACAATATCTTGTATTCTTACAATATCATCTTTTATAACAATAATGCTAATTATTGCTACTGTCACTGTGATTGCTATGAAACACAGCTTACCAACAACTGATTTATTTACACTACCATAATATACAAAATTTACCTAACCGTAAAATTTACAATAATTACTTTCAAGTAAAAAAGTCATGTACAAGAAATCCGGGATCCGGAAATATATCGATAATTTTGGGCTCCATTACAGCAGAAATTACTTAAATACAGTCTTACTCAATTCTTCGAGCTCTTTTGATAGGTACATTTAAATTAATAAAATTCCGAAAAAAAAATGGAATACGCCTACTTTTGTCGCTTAACAAGTTTTTTGCTGTTCATGAGGCGTAGAAATAAAAAAAAAAAAATGTTTTTGAACAAATAACGTAGGAGTCTATGACAATTTTAAGTAATTCCGTTCTATATAAATAGTTCTAGCTGTAATAATAAAAAATTACTTTTGGGAAACGTTTTGTTATTTACTTTCGGTAGTTGAGCCACACAGCTATCGATATGTTTGCTTTCGAAAATACGTAAGAAAAAAATTACAAAAAAAAAATAATTTTTGTCAATACATTTAAAGACAAAATACATTAACGCTTCTTTACAAGTACGTAAGCGGCGAAACATTATTTGACCGCCAACAATAGACAAGAATATAAAGGAAACTGAAATGACAATTTGTATTTTGGAAATCCCCTGGGCTTTGTTGTAGCGAAAATGTTTACTTCAATAAAAAAAATTGTCAGCTGCACATCATACAAATGTAATCCAATTTGTATGATCCTGACCACCTATTGTTTACACAATATTACTGTAAATGTATTCCATACACGTGTTAACTAACTTCACATAAAAATAAATTATGTTCAAATAGTTTAAGGATGGAGTACGCCCTGAATAGTAATAGCTAGGACTATTAGAAATGGATAAAAAAAAGGATGGAGTAGACTTGTGAACAAAATCTTCGATATATATCCTAGTATGGTACGGGGTGACACATTAAAAAAAACCTACCCCGTGTTTAGTTTCAATAAATACTGTGACAACCACAAACATCGGATATAACCTTGGTGATATAGTAATGTTTTATCGTTCCTACCTCCACCGCTTCCACGCCACAATACCTAGGTTGTCTTTTAAAATCAGTCCCTGGTTCAATTACAGGGTCATATTCCGATGTTGAACTGAAACTTGGATTTTTTATTAGACTCCCTGCCATCCTCGTAATGTAAATTTATCGCCATAACAGTATCACTATGTTCTGACTGTCTATATATGATAGTATTCGAGGCGAATGCTTCACACTGCATGGCATCATCATGACTTAACACCATATGGAATCTACGTCAAGTCAACCTTGATGGATAAAAGATAGAAGTAACTTTTGATCAAGATTTACACTCAAATGATAGATAGACGCTTCTATTTTAAACGTGGTATAATTTATTTGCAAAGATTCTGTATCAAACACCGCGGATACTGTATCAAGTGACTTCTAACAATATATCATGCGCTTTAAGGCACTGCGGAAGTGGTCGGCGCCGACTCCACTTAACGCTAATACCCTGGGCGCTGTGCAAGTGCATTCGTGGATGTTCAACTGCGATTTTAACACCATGTGAATATGCTTAACGGCTGTAATGCAGAAACTTCCATCAATCAAAATAACTTAATTTTTTTTAAATTATTAAAATCGTGAAAACTAATTTCAATATTATTACCAAAAATTTCGTTACTACCCCCTAATGTGGTAAGTGAGGTAGGTAACAATACGGAAATAAAATATTTGAAACAAAGTGGTAACCAGTAAATAGATACTTTGTTTCATATATTTTATGACCTACCGGTCTCTACTGCCGGTGACCGTCTAGGTAGGTAAAATTGTTTGAGGGTGGGGGGTTCTTATTGTTCAACAATCGAACCTGCGTGGGACGGCATATGGCTCAACGATGGTACCTAGAAGGGTTCGGCCCTCCCTCAAACACGTGTTAACACAACGTGTATAGGGACACTGTTGCGTTCTGTAAAAGATCAATAGGCCTCTCCGAATGCGCTGATGCAGACCAAGGAGAGCGTTTTAGTGAGTAACTCTGATTTCCCCCCAGAAGCAGGGCATCTGTCCATGATTTCCCGCTCGAAACCGAAAAAAAGGTAGGTAACGGCAGCTCCTATTTCTGCCGACAAACATTAATATCCAGGTTTGAAGGGCGCTGTAGCTAATAAAATTACTGAGGTAACTAGACTTAATCTCCTATGTCTCAAGGCGACGAGCACAATGTGGTACAGTGTATACTATTCTACCTAGCGCGACATTACCATCAGGAGACCATCCTACTCGTTTCGTCGCTTCGTAGAATTAAAAAAAAACCGTTAGGTGAAGTAGGCAACATATAATGCAACAAAGAATATGACTCATCTATATTTAATCAAGATAGTACGTACTGTATTGAACAAAATACTATTGAATAATATCGAGTGGCACTCTACGGCCTTACTAGAGCGCTCGCAAGCTCCTTGTATGATTATTTGCCATTTTACATTGACATATTGATTTCGACACAAATCGATAAACGATAAATAATATCATACAATATATGATCACTTTATCGCTTACATTTACAGTATTATTATACGAACTGTTAAATTTATTTATAAACTGACATACGCTATGGCTACTTAAGGCAATGGTTTCTTGCTAATATTAATAATTAGTTGAATCTGACCAGACGATAGACATGTATTTTAGGTATTATGATCAGCGCTAAAGACCAGCTAAAGTTTTAATTTTTTTTTTTCAGAATACCGTCAGCGGTGTTTACACCTCATGCATTCCTCTTCATCTTTCCAAAACCCTTTTTCCGTTACGGCTGTTCGCTTATGAAACTCTTTACCGAACTATATTCGTATCGCCAAATCCCTATTTTCTTACAAATGGCACTTAAGTAAGTACTATCATAACATTTCAATACTAAACTATTAATTATGATATTGCTTGCTTAATAAGCTTTAAGTAGTTATAACTTATATTACTGCCGTAATTACAAATCAGTCCTAACTTATGCTAACTTGATATAGTCATGGACCCGTTGCTTCCCACGAAAACGATCTCCACGCTTTATGATTAACAATGACGTCAATACAAGTAAAAAGTTTTTTTGTGTAGTAGACGTCAATTTATTATTTATAACAGGAAAGTTACGTTTATCACAATCATAACCTACATAAGTGCGTCCAGTAGAAATTAGGTATCTGGCAACATTAACCGGTCACGACAGACCTCGAGCTAATCAGAAAAGCAACGCGAACATGGATCAATCGACCTACATATTCAACTGGCAACCAATTGTTCACGTACTTCAAATATATATTTATTGTACGTATACCCACATACTATCTAATATTTGCAATGAGATAAACTATATTATGAACAAAAAGGTTTCTTAACATAGACAATATTGTGATTAATATTAAGTAGTGAAAATTGTAAACCTTCTTGCTTTAGGGTTCAAGGTCACTTGAACTTCACTAATGTCTAGATGGAAGAAATAAATGGAAACATACAGTGATTCTACAATACCAATTAAATAACGGAAACTTATATGAAAAAATTCACATAATATACTGTAACCTATTACTAACTAATAGTGTGGAATACATAGACAATATTGTCTATGGATAGCTCACTACAACATAATACTTCTTTCACAAAATCCTCAATGGTACATTAAAGGAAATTGATAATAAGATCCTGTTCAAACCGCCCCATGTACCCAAACTGTGGATAAAATTTTTTGTTCTTAAAACTTTTATCAGGACATAAGTCAGGCTAAAAAAAAATTAAAATAGTTATAGCCTTTCTAGATTAACTTTTAAGACATTATATAGGTAGATAGAACAAAAAATTGAGCGTGGATTTAAGAACCACTTCCTTTAAATTAGTTGAGGTTAAGATAACATTGAGTCCGATTAGGTCAGCTTTAGCTTAATATAACTTAAGCAGGAAAATTTACTAACATATACACAGGTCGATTAATGTTCCAAATATCAAGTTTTTCCTCAAAAGGATAATTAAATTATGTTTAAATATAAATAATATGCACGATAAAGTTTTTCTTACTAACTATATGATACTTTAAGAGTACACAATAACATTATTTAAGGGGACATGTAAATCATTATAGTGAAAGTTTATAGTAGAAATTGATCTTACTTGATTTAATTGCCGCCACACCCCTTTAACTTCCTTAGGGGAAGAAATTTTGTGAATTACTATCTTAGCTGATCTCTACTGGATAAAAGGTATATTCCTTTTTTTTATATTATCACGCATTTTTTCCAGTAGGGAATAGGCAGAGGCGAATAAACACCCACTTTTCGCCACAAATGGTCAGATCAGGTCCCATGTAACAAGGGGCGAGCCTGTTGCCAAATTATTAAGACCAACACACAAAGGTGATATCAGTGTGCGGGTTTCCTCACTTGTTTTCCATCACCGTTTGTATCTCGCTGTTGTAACTAAAGTTCACAAATGTACATAACTTAACTATTAAGTCATTAGTACATGCCGAGATTCGAACCCGCGACTTTCGGAATGAAAGCCGCACGCTCTAACCATTAGACCAGCGAGCTAGCGAGGTATATTCCTACCAAATTTTAAACCTCAAGGCCTTATGGTTCTTGAAATATCGTGATGAGTGTAAGAGACCTACGTATGTGTAAATCTCTTACGCATATATAGGTTGATGAATCGCCTACCATGATCTTACTTAACGTTAAGTAATAACTTAACTTACTATTGTAAATCAAGTTAGTCAATGAGCAATAAACCTAGTAATTCTATAATGTGTTTAAATTTACAAGTGTACATTTGTAAAACTACTTTTAAATAAATTGAAGCAAAAACTCTGACACAATAAAAAGCATTTGTATGGACTAAAACGAGATTATGACGCAAGAAAAAAAAAACACCCGGAAACGATTATAAATTTGTTTAGCTGAAAATACATACAATGATAATTTTTTTTCTAATTCACTACTCTCTGATAGTAAGGGATTTTGTTATTACTTTATTTACTTCATAAAGTTCTTTTCCAGTGACTGTGATCTATGTTTACTGATCAGTTATTTCGTTACTGTCTTATATCATATCTATATTAATATATATAGAAGATATAGAGAGATTCATTGACTCGTCACGTGATCCTTGAAACTATTAGACGTAAACATTCAAATTTTGGCAGAGATATTGCATGTCGTTTAGACAACAGCTAAGAAAGGATTTTAGATAATTCCTTCCCCAAAGGGAGATACAGGGTGTTACAGCCAGCAAAGCGAATGAGCATCATCAGATAAATGTTTACTGCTGAACTAAACTATGCGAGTGGCCCAGGACCGGTCTGAGTGGAAATCTTTGGGGGAGGCCTTTGTCCAGCAGTGGACGTCTTCCGTCTGATTGGATGGATGATAAACTATTGCTTATTACTAACTGTGCTACTGTACCTTTAATGATTCTTTATTACATCTTTAAGTTTTGTTTGATTTCTTATTTTCGTCATTAACTATTTTATATATACTAAAGGAATAAATTATAGTATACTGAAAATATCACAAGGAAAAAAGGATTGTTAGTTATTCACAAAAATATTATAGCACTTCATAAAATTAAAGCAATGTAAAGTTAAGCACCATAAAGCACCTACGTATCACCAGTGTTGTGGTGGTACAACTAAGTCAATGTATAATGGGTATGGCAGGTTGTCGTTAGGTCACCACACATGTACGCAAAATACACCGCACTCACACACGGCAAATCGTAAAGCGTACGATGATCAGATTCTAGTACACCGGCACGATTCGTAAGACAATTCACACCTGTACCAGAGTTGACTCTTCACGCGACGAGAGCATTTTTTTTACAGCTATTCACAATATTTCACGTATCATTTCGTTCTACTTAACGAACAGAAGTAGAAATACCGATGATACTGAATAATGTATCATATATTTAGGTTGCTAAGAAAGCACATCCAATTCCTACAGCCAAATAGTAGAACACAAGTATTACCACGTTCCGGTTTGAAGTGATTTTTAGCTAGTGCAGTTAGTGGGTTAACATCTTGTCTTAAACGCGAACATTGTGATGCAGTGTACAAGATCCTAACAGATTTACCAACAGAACTATAACGATGGATTCTAAATTGTATGTCGGCGAGTTCCATAGGTCTTATGGCCTCTCACAGCGCACGATGGGTGACCACCATAGGGCTCCTAGTAGGTACAATATTCACATACCAGGTCTTCCCTTCCTCCTTTAGATATGTTAAAGATTACGCTATCCCCTCTCTGGATAAAGAAAAGCAAAGTTTAATCCTCACACCTTCCAATAATTTTTTTACCGTACAAAAACGTGGTACCATCCATACAACCTGACTGATGGTAAGCATTAACAACAGCTTGCGGACACCTGCAAACCTTACGACAAAGTTGCTACACGAGGCGAGCCACTTTTCCTCGTAATTATACAGTTTACACAAATTCCAACATTAAAGCCCACGCAAGGACGAACGCTCCTGAACCTTAATTGGGGATTGCGTCATAAAACATAAATTGGTCTTTCGGATCAAACTTTTTAACATCAGACAATTGTGATTTTATTTCACTGTTCAAGATCAGTACAGCGAGGGTTCTAAGGAGAGCTGCACCCCTCCTTGGGGTGTATAAGCCCAAGTTTAAATAGACAACAATGCTTTTCGTAAGAGATCCTGGAGCCGCTTCTAACACTAAGCGGCAGCACTCAACCGATGAACGTCCACATTCATCCAAGTGGGCTTAGCGGGTGCCAATAGTAAGGAACTTCCTCTTGTAAACGGCATATCTTTTGAAGAATCCTTTCGTAGCCAAAAAAAATAAAAAAAGTATTTGGTGCGTTAGCAATAACATCTTCAGATATAAAGGACACCGTTCTTAGTATAAATAGTAGGCTAGTGAGTCCAAACGTAACTAGTGCAATGTAGAAAATTACTGGATAGCTTCATCATTATCTTGGCAGAACATCTCATTTATTCACAGAAATATTGTAAAATATTACGTACAAGACCTCTTGCAGTCACTAGAAGAGATATTTTTGAAATAAACCTTTTTTACTTTAAGAATAAAAATTTATATAACAGCAAAGGAAGTACACAAAAAATCTTTAAATACTCCTTGATTACTGCTCTGTTTTTACTAACTTTATGGTTAAAATAAAATGAGCAGGAAAAAGGAAGAAAAAATGGTTAAAATATTGTCTTTTTTTTATAACATTAATAATATTAAAAATAACATATTGAACGATGACTAGTTATTTACAATATTAGATCATCGTCCAGACCGTTTTAATGGCGTCAATTATGTCACATTAGTCACTAAAACGTTAGAGAAAATGCTTATGAATGAATAACTGTGGGACTTTACAAATATCCCTATCTATTTAAAAGCATATCGTCTTTATTTCACATCATCATCAGCTGATAGAAGTCCACTGTTGGACATAGACCTCCCTTAAAATTTACCACCTCGATCGGGTAGGGATTTATATGGAGGGATTTGAGCTATTTCCCACTACTATTTCACAAGATAAACTTTTGTCAAGCTATTACGTTTCAAACTTTATTAAAATGAACAGTAGTATGACTTCATTCAACATGTACGATCTATAAAGATCAATAATAAAACTATAGATCATTTAATCGGCGCACTAGTGAGTTCCTTTACCCCGACATACAAATATGGTGTAAGAAACCACATTGCACCTGCGATCCTCTCGCCCCTTGAATCTATAAAAGACAAGGCCTGAACGGCTTCAATATCGTATTTGGACGTCTTATTTAATCATTCCTTACATGGGTTTGTTGGCGCGTTGATCCCGAATTAAATACATTGTTTTTATACGTACTAGTATAAGTCGCACAGTGATCGAAATTCCATACATTTTTCTTTACTCAAGGAAGCGATGAGACCACGGGACGTTAACCGGACGATAAGTAATACACCTACTCATAACAATGTGGCGCAAAGTAGGATAATAAATACTGTACCACATTGTACTCGTCGCCTTCTGTTATGACTTTGAGTCTCGTTATCCCAGTACACTTCCTACGTCCTTCAAACCGAAATACAGTAATGTTTGCACACAACTCTTGACAACACAATTTGATTCATACCGTTTCCGCAACTTGTGTTTCATAACTCAAATAGTAAGTCGGTAGAGACCGTCTGTATAGGTCCACCACCGCATGGTCACACACATAGGTAGTACTGTTCCGGTTTCAAAGCTCCTGTAGCTAGTGAAATTACTTGGGTAAGAAAACTTAACATCTTAAGTCTAAAGTACGGTAAGCAGAGGTTGTGCTATCTAATCTATATCATCATAACGAGCGCCAGGTTGTTACGGGCAGGCGTATACCATCATACCATCAGATGAACCTCTCGTTTTTCGATCTCGATTTATCGAATAAAGAAAATGTTTTTTGCTGAAGCAACCAGTCGAACTGGACTTTATTAAACGTTTCCTCGTAATAACGTGGGGATAGTTAGAATAATGTTCAAATGCTCCGTATCCAGCTTGTCACTTTGTGATACAAGATGCTATGTCCAGTTACAACAGAAAATTCATCACTACAATCTCCATTAACAAAGATCAATCAATATACATAATTTAAAGTATTTAAAAAACATATCTTACATATATGTTTGTTTTTCTGTCATATTCTTATTCATATGCAACTTATGTATGTGTCAGTTTGTCGCCGGTAACTTATTGGTTTGTTTAGTAACAGTGCCAGCTCACGGAGTGAAATTGCCACGGAAATCATATAGTCCATATACACTGATACCATGTATGCAATTATCATTGTTAAATAAAATTCCATATCAATTAAAATTGGTAATAATTAGATGATTTTAATGTAACTAGAACAGCAGTCAGTTCTGTTGATCGTCAGGCTTTTACTAGTGTTAATATAGGGCGGTAAAAAGTACAATAGAGATTATAATTTTTATAACTCGTAATATATATTAATGTTGTGCTAAAAGGTAAACCTTTTCGATAACATACATTAAAATATATCTTAAACCCGTAGTGCAGTGCGTTAAAAGATTGACCAAATCACAAAATGTCCATGACCCAAAAGTGATAATTGGCCCGCCACATAGGTTCTCGATTTCGTATCCACAACGCGAACGAATGCACTAACGAGTCGCTATGGCTATCAATACATTTATTAAGTGCTATTTCGTTATAATCGATTTCAATATAAAGATCATTGTAAATTTTAAATCGTGAAACGAGAATACTATACGCAAATGCGGTGTGGTCCTTGAGAAGTATGGAATGCTGTTTTACTAGTATATAGGACATAATATCCGTTCACCCATTCAGACAGGCCTCATTAATACCTTAAGTATAGACCTTAGTCTGTCGAGTAAACAAAAGTATTATTGTAAGTATCATTTCCTTACTTTACCACAAGATCTTTGTTTCGTAATGTTATAAAGGCAACAACGAATAATTCATACTCATCTCTCCGATAAAATTAATATTGCTGATAGCATTTCCTATTCATATGAATAATAACGAAATTTTAGTAAAAGAAGAATAATTTATTGTTAACAGAGGAAAATAATGTAAGGGTTAAATGTTATTTATTGTTACTGTTAATGAAAAATCTCTTAAACTGTTGTTATACAGCAATTTCGTACAGTAAGGCGTGTATACGACGATGGGGCGATGGTTAATGATACAACTACCTTTAATAATGAGGTGTTAGTAATGATGACATACACAGCACCACATCTTACTCGACAACTTGAGACTTAAGATGTTGTCTTGTTATCCCAGTAACTAGTTACAACGCCTATCAAACCTGACATAGTTAAGTTTGCACAGTATTGTTAGGCAGGGGAAATAGAAGCTGCGGTGGTACCTACTTAGACCATCCGTCTAGAGTTCATCCGTCGCCAAGTACAAATTTAAATGAAAAAATATTTACTAATTTAAAAAACTACCTACCTTCTTAAAGACGTCTTCACATATACGATAAAACGTTTGTAGGATGCTCCCAATCACTTGTTCGGTACGGTTTCGTTATCGATGAATGAAGTATTCAATTACAATAAAGGAAGCTATTCACGTTACAAAAATAGATTATCGCGAAAGTAATTTCAATGAGGGAGTATATTCTCTAAGATATGACGACTCGGGAACAATGTGTTTATGTGCCACGGGCAGATGTGTTAGTTAGCGGTAAACAGCATCTCTCTGTTGCAGCGATGCTGTATTTGTATGTACCGGTGTATAGTGCGCGTTAAGGAGCACGCCTGAACAGATCTTATCTGACTTACTTCTGAAATCGGATATGTGCACACGCATATACGATTAATCCATCATCGATATTAAAAGTGGACGTTGAAAATTATTCACGAAATTAACATTTCAAGATGAAACTAAAAATATTCGACAAGGAAAAAAAGTTCACGAGTATACGTAACTTTCATCATTGGTGGTGTCTATTGTCGGAGACTATTTGGGTAGTTACTTCCGGAGCTCTTATTTCTGACACCAAACAGTATTGTGTAAACATTACCGTGTTACAGTTTGAAAGGCGCTGTTGTACCTAGTGAAATTACTAGAATAACGGAATTTAACGCCTCATGTCTCAAGGCGAGTACAATGTGGTGCTGTGTATATGATCTATCAAGCATCAAGCAGGCTTATTACTTACCATCAAGTTAACGACTCGCTCCTCTCGTCACTTATTAAGCTTCAGCATCCAAACTTCTTTCAACACAGTTATGGTATATTTATCGACACATACACTAAATATCCGTTTTCATATATAGAGATAAAATTATATATATTATATATACTCTAGTAAGAGAACTTCTGTGGGATTCAACAAATGTTATAAAAGCACGTACACTACATGAAAGATGTCAATGACGTGTGAAGTGGAGTATGTCATTGCCCATAGATACAACAAAGCGCAATTATTCCTCTTTATTGCTTGTGTATGTCATCGTATATACTTAATTTCGGGAACACACACATTTGTGATAATAGATAATTGAAAAGAATCTTAACATTTCAATTAGTCTAACGTGAGTAAAATCAATAACTTTGTCTCAAACTTTAAATGACATTAGGCCTACTTGACTCACCACCCAACTCTACCTAACGGCTGTTACATGTATATATAACTAATAAAGTATATAATAATTTTATATAATACGGTTAGCATTAACAAGGATACTTTATCTCAACATTGAAGACAGTCATTCCTTTTAGAACATCGTCAGACATTACTTAGGTGTCCTAGTTCCAAAAATATGTAGTGAATATACTATAGTATTTTCTTACCTATACCTACTTTTGAATAATTACTAGATTAAGGTCCAATTATAGAATTGAATACTATGCTAAAATAGAAAATGAGTATATGTTTAGAAATCTATATGCTTGTTTATATTTCTTAATGATTTTCTATCGTACTATATACATAATATAAATGTGTGAGGAGAATCTTAATTTCTCTTTCTCCTGTCGTTCTCGCTTACTGTTAGATGTCGCTTTTCACATAATTGTACTGTTTCCGTACGTACCACATAAACCACTCAATCACTACGGAAATAAACAAGGCGATAAATAAACAGTAACTTAAAATAGTATCCACGCACCGGCCACTCACCTTCAACTTGTATGGGAGAGCCAATTCATGTTCTTGCCTTTAGTGGTTAAGTTATATGGTGTAATACAGTAAAAAGCTTTATTACACGCGAATGGGTAACTTGAAAACCACTTTTTATCATTCAAATTAAACAGCTCTTTTATTGTTTTCACTTTAAGGTCTTTGTATGTATTCTTCACATGGGACAAGGCACAATATGAAGTAAATTAATATAAATATATTCATATCTAATCGGATTTGAACCCGTAATAATATAACCTTTATTACACCATCATAAAAGGAGCCAATGAACATTAGGTTTATATTTCAAAAGATATATTCGCGTTTATATTGTCAACATAAATACGAGAACTGTTGAAGATCCCACAGGGCAAGCTGTTAGGTAAAGTGGGTCTATGTTCAGCGACAGGCTAATATGATGATGTTTTAGATCATCATCATTCATCGTCATCAGCCGATAGACGTCCACTGCTGGACGTAGGCCTCCCCCAAAGACCTCCACGTCAATCGATCTCACGTTGCTCGCATCTAGTGGATTTCCGCGATTTTCACCAGATCGTCGGTCCATCTTGTGTGAGACCACCCAACACTACGTGTACCTTAACCAACACTGTACCAACATTCGAGGACCTTACTGCTCCTTCGGCCGTCGGGCCTTCAAGCCATGTGCCCTGCCCACTGCCACTTAAGTCTAGCAATCTTTAGAGCTATGTCGGCGACCTTAGTTCTTCGGCGGATCTCCACATTTGTTTATATTGGATACGACTATTTATATCATCGATTCAAAAATATTGTAAACTTAGCACGTGTGGCATAGTTTAAGTGGTAAATGTCCGACGATATCAAGGAGAAAAGAAAATGTAAGACATATGAAACTGACACCACCTCCAAATGGGATTATAGCTAAGGATATTGAGAGAGAGCAAAATTGGAACAAGATAGTGGTCGAATGCGAGGTATTTATAGGTTAATAATCCCACTTCACCGCAGTAAAAGATGAAAAGAGAGAATAACATGGTTTTTCCCCGTTTACCCACGCGACAGTGGGTTATACGGTAAACCGGAACGATGTTAGAGCGCAAATACAAATGTGATAAACATTTACAATGCCATTGTTAAGAAATGGGAACGATCCATTTGCACCGCCGCCGCCGACGCTAATACACCTCTCTAATTGAACCCTAATAACGTTTAAGGTTTCGGATTGCTAGTCTAATGCGGGAGCAATAACCCCTACTATTAGAAAAGCCAATAGCCTATTGCTTTATAGCCCAAAATACCAATCAACTAATGTTCAACACTACACCATAAGAAATGCTTTTAAAAGCTCTAAACTTTCTATTACCCTTAAATCTTATAATTTCAAATGATGATTATGATAATTTGTATTTGTGCTATTTATTGTAATAACAAAGAGTGTACTTAAGAATAACTATGGTAACACTCACTGGTTTAATTCAAACTTTGTTATCCGAAAGTAAAGATTCCGTCAAGCCTTTTATAAAACTTTATATTTAGTTAGATGGGAATGGTAACTAGCGTTAAGTAATATTTATTTAAAAACCTTTCAAAGCACAAACAAACACTTTTTTTACATCTTAACAATAATACCCTTAGTCAAGGGCAAGCAAGGTCGAAACCCTTTAATGCGTTTTAAAAATAGAGGTCGCCAATTGTATCTGCCAATCGGTTGCAAAGTCACGCGACCGCTACAAAGGCACGAACAGTATAATCGGGCGGTTACTTTCGAAGAACGGATCTTTCGGCCAATATAATGAATTAAAAAAACAATGAAATTTGAAGTAAATAATCCAAATAATAATCTGTCGTTTGTCTTAATACAAAATTAGAAAGTTTTCAATTTTAACAAATTTTCTCAAAGAGGTAATAACATTATCTCAACTGAATAAGTAACATACATACATATATATCACGCCTCGTTCCCAGCGGGGTAGGCAGAGACCACCTCTCTCCACCTGCTACGATCCTGGCACACCTCTCTCGCTTCCTCCACTTTCATAAACGTCTTCATGCATGCTCGTCGGTTGCGAGTGCTTTTGACCCGACCTTTCTTTAGGACATCTCCGATTTGATCGGAACATGTCCGTCTAGGTCGACCTGCACCGATTTATCTAATCATTCTTACCTTGTATATTTCTTTCGTTAATCTTCTTTCATCCATTCTTTCGACAGATAAGTAACAATCATTGAAAAAATTCGTGTATTTACATGTTACATGGTTATCAATGACTTATTTGATCGTCATCATGATCCCGACCAAAGAGCGTCCGCAGCTGATCATAGGGATCATACCGATAAAAAGTATAATTCAGCATATATAATGTAATATCGAGCGGGACTATCTCCTTATGGTAGGTGATATGCTCGGCAATAAACAGTAGTTTAAAAACATTACTGCATTCCGGTTTGACATGCGTTATAGCTAGTAAAATTACTGCAGCAACAACACTTAAAGTCTTGTCTGAAGGCGACGAGCACAATGTGGTTTTGTGTATATCATTCTAACTAGCGCCGTGTTGTTATAGGCAGTTACCATCAGATGAACGTCGCCGCTCGTCACTTCGTAAAGTAAAAAAAAATATGAATGTTGCGCTAGTTAGAATGATATACACTACACCCCATTGTTCGTGTAAGATATTATATATTGCCCTTTAAATAAAAACATAGTATTATTTACACTGTACTGTTTACCTACCTAAACGCGGTCTCCGGCTACAGACTAGCAGCATAAATTTTTAAAGGTATATCGTATGACAGGTAAGAATGCTAAAGACAAAGGTATTCTTAAATAAAGCCTCAAGCGTATAAAAAGAAAAAAATAAACATTTATTTAAATCAATCTGGCCAAATAATTATTGTAGATGAATCATTATTAAAAAGAATAAAAAATGTAACTGGCCACCTCAAAACAACCTTTTCGTTTTCGCCGCAGCGAACCGGTTCCCGCTCTCGTTCACCTATGACGCTTTACGACCTAGGCATTTTTTTTTTATAGTGCCGGCGTAGTGTATTATTAAAAGTCGCCATTTAAATAAATTTTACGACCGCGCTCCTCTTGAATCACTCTCCACGCAATCTGATGCAACCACTGTGAGTCGGGTCATTCATGTTACGAGGTGGTTGTGTTAGCATTTGAACTGTCCGACTTACGGCGCAATTACATAAAAATTTTAATTGCATACGATGTTAAGTTTAAAGTTTTGTACTTACCGCTAGCAAGTAATGAAGTAATTGAAATAATAAGTAGAGAGATTCAGATAATTAACAAGTTATAATTAAATCCAATTAGTTTTTATCGATGAGAATAAAACCATTATTTTTATTGTACTAATGATAGAACTAAAGCTGTGGAGATGATATATAAAAGAAAATTAATAAAATCTAGTCACTGATTAGACTTCTACGATCAAAGACCAAAATCACGTGCGTACCCTACCTGGTCTCCGCGATCAGATGCAGTAGATATTTAACGGTGGTGAAGATTTATCAAACCCGCCCTCTTTAGATTCATATTAGCATATTTTTTAGTCAACATCTGATAGTAAGTGATACACGCCTGCCCATAACAACGATGAGCTAGTTATGCTCAATAATTTCTCTTGCTGCAAAGATCTACCAAATAAAGAACACAGTCATGTTTGTACAGTACTGTTTGACTGCAGAAAAAGAAGCCGCCGTAGTAGCTTCTAGACAGTTTCCAGCAACAGAGTGATCTACCAGTAGCAGTAATGAACCAGTAGTGATGAGCAAAGCGAGAACATAACCAAGACATGGATAATCTTTGTTTTGGTCTTATCTGTTCGATCTTGGTCTCTCTTAAATACTTCTAGTCTTGTGTATGATTGTGTCTCTAGAAGAAAAGCATATATTCAAGTTATGATAAATATTTCTACGGAATATTAATTTTTTCGTTTCGCTTTGCACATATGGTCTTAGTTTTTTATAATAGGCCTTTCTTGGTTTTGCTCTTGCTAGTGTTAAATTGGTCATGGTCTTGCTTTTCGCACTAACCTACCAGTCAGTACAGTTCCCAGCTGTCATATGAAAGCCATAATATTCTGAGCTTGCTTAGGCACATTATCACTTAACATCAATGGAAAGTAAAAGTCAAGTGCCAGTCGACTACAAATAAAATGGCACATGAACCATGTGCAGTACGTTTCACTACATCGTAGCGATCATTTTACATTGTCGTCCGCCCGACCTCGTTCAGTTCCATATAACTCGATGGCCAGTTAGTAAACCCGGGGCATTGGGTATTCACCTAACAATAAGCAAATAATAGGCTTCGCAATACTTCGAATAATATGGAAGTATGGTCATTAACCTTTAGATTGGCAGAGGAAATAAGCATCAGCGATCAAACACAATTTGTAGATAAATATTTTTAGATACAAATTACGTTAAGACTCCTTTTATATTTGAGACATTCGATGAAACCTTCACCTGATGTTAAGTTATACACGACGTGACATTAGAAAACATGATATACAACACCACATCGTGCTCGTCGTATTGAGACATAAAATATTACTAAATCGGCAATTTCACTAGCAACAACGACTTTCATACCGGAACACAGTAATGTTTGTACGTTACCGTATTGTCGGCGGAAATACGAACTGAGGTAGTACCTACTTAGACTGTCGCCGGCAACAGATTTACCATCAGCGAAGTACTTAATCAAACGGTGCCATCCTTTTGAGAATACCATATTCACTTGTATCATCTGCTGCCAGAGACCATTTAGATATGAACCACTGCAGCGTCACTTTCCAGTTCAACTTCATTGCTTTCCGGTTTGAATGGTACTTTAGTGAAATCACTAGGGTAAAGAGGGATAACGTCTTTTGCCTCAAAGCGACAAGCACAATGTTATATAATGTATATCTGATGCTACATAATACTCCAGTCCACTGCTGAACATAGCCTTACCCAAAGATACCCACTGGATCGGTCCTACGCTGTCCGCATCCAGCGGCTTCCTGTTTGTAGGGATATATATAGGAAGATTTGACTATTGACCACCACGCCAGCCTAAAGCGGTTGGAAGGAAGCCAGAGCCTCGTTTGTTGATTAGCAGGGTGCAACAGGAGCAAGTAAGGTTGGCTTGGGTCTCATATGTTGTTACACCTCTATAATAATGGTATAGCACCATCACCCTCGGCATGATCACGACCTACTCGTAGAATTAAAAAAAAGGATGTGGTAGCCGGATGTAGTTACATCAGTTATTAGGTGATATTTTGATCATTGTTCTTTTCTGTATACTTGTAGTGATAGCGATAAGTATTAGGTTTTGTGCTTCCTTTGACACTATTTTCGATCATTGAATATAATGAAAAAACATTTCATGGACCTCGTTGAGTTCTTTCTTCTACGCGTTTGATATATTATCTTCATTAAACATAAATGGTGTTCCGTTGATCCTTTGTTGTTGTTTTTATTATCCACGGGTTAGTCATGTGCACTGGAAAGATTCTCTTTGTTAGCCACCATGCACTTTTCTTATGCTATACATGCGTGGGTGACGAATTCTGTTGATTTACAAGTAGTAAGGGAAGATTATATCGATATTATATGTAGACAAGTTTATATTAAGCAAAAACTGCTACTTACTAACAAAAATAATTATTTATACCTAAAGTGCCTAATTATTTTTATTTTACTAATCCACGAGAACCTACCCTTAACAACGTGGCGTTATTTAGAATGATATACACTGCACCGCATTGTCCTCGTCGCTCTCACACATACAATCTCATGTCTCTTTACCTCAGTAATTACACTAGCTATAGCGCCTTTCAAACCGGAACTCAGTAATGTTTGCACACTCCTGTTAGCGTCAAGAATAGGCACTGCGGTCATACCTACCCAGATGCTCAACAACATACATACAGTCACTATTGATAAAAGTATATATATTAAAGCTGATGTAGATTAGTTATCAAATTTAAATTTAATATAAAGTAATTATCTCTAAGGTTAAATTATCAGTAAAATGTACTCCGTCATAATAAACTTCGACGACGACGAAACCAAGTGGGAACGAATCCTGCAAAAGAGCAACAGGTTTTCCTGTGACCTTTACCAACACGCATACCAAGCATGGCGAGTGTGGCAATTACCCCCCAAAATTAGTGAAGTTAACTTATTTTTTTTTTTTTTTATATAGTCAAGCTTTTTTCCCAGTAGGGGTAGGCAGAGGTGAATAAACACCCACATTTCGCCAGATGTGGTCAGATTAGGTCCAGTGTAACAGGGGGCGAGCCTGTTGCCACTTTATTGGAACCACCCCACACACACACACAAAGATGATATCAGTGTGCGGGTTTCCTCACGATGTTTTCCTTCACCGTTTTGTATCTCGTTGTTGTAACTAAAGTTCACAAATGTACATAACTTAAATATTAAGTCATCGGTACATGCCGAGGTTTGAACCCGCGACCTTCAGAATGAAAGCCGCACGCTCTAACCATTAGGCCAGCGAGTACTGTGAAGTTAACATTCAGCAGATAACCTCAATAGGCTGAAATCGTGAATAGAATCGTATAATAAAATTTTATACAGTGGCCAGATTAAATATAAACCTGCTGAAAAATGTTATAACTTAGCTTATAGTATAGTTTGTTTAGATATTTTTCTTCTGTATATTCATACCTTAATTTTTTTAAAGATTTTCCTTTAGTTTATTTTTAAATATATCTTCTTGTTAAAGTGCCTCTCCAACTAGTGAACGTTGGCTATCAGCGTGGTACAGTCCTTTCTGTCTCCAGTTCTATAGGAACAAATCGGACGCCTCAGATATTCCAGTCCATTCCCTAATAATCCCCAACCATGACTTTTTCCTTCTCCCCACCTCTCTAACTATACGTTAAAGCATAAATAAATAAACTTTATATAAATTGCGCAGTGGATAAAGAGAGAGAGAGATAATAAGAAAATCGTTTTCTAAAATGAGTTTCTCAGAAGCTATACACTGCACCGCGTCTAATAGTAACCAAGTCGGACGGTTCGTTCTGAGAAACCTGCACACACACCTATATTAGAGCTTAATTAAGATAAAAATATACAGTCTAGGCATCCGAGACGTAAACCGTCTGACGCAATTTCACATCCGTTCCGATGCTGCTCCGCGTACTATAATTTTTCAAATCATACATTATGTAATGGACTTAACAGCTCCTCTGCTTAAACTTACAATTTTAAGTACTTTATGTAATAAAATCACATGAAACTAATCTCAAATAACATTAGGCGTAATGAACGTTATATAATCTTATAACGTTGCTAAAATATTTCTTTGTAACTAACAGCTGACCCTCATTCGAACCGGAGCCACCTGATTAATAATTTGGTTAGCAAACAGTAGTGTGCAAACATCACTGTTTGAAGGGCGCTGTAGCTAGTGTATTTACTGGGGTAACGACTCAACATCTTAGGTCCCAAAGCAAGACGTCTTAAGAGCCGCTTTATTATGGACAAGCGTATCACTTACCATCAGGTGCACGTCGCACTCGCATCGTTGCTTTCATGAATAAAAAAAAAACTGTATTCCGATTTGTAAGGTTTTGTAGCTTGTTAAATTACTGATATATCGAAAATACATCTTATGTATCAAGACGATGAAGATAATGTGGTGCTGTGTATATCATCCTAACTAGCGCTACGTTATTATGGGCACACGTATTACTTCCCGTTAAAGGAACTTCTCGTTCTCGTCGCTACGTCGAATTAAAAAAAAAAGCAGTAAGTTTTTCCAATCCCACCTGGTTAGGTACTACCTATACAGTCTTCTACGAAAAGAAAAGACGAGTAGTATATCCAATGTAGCGCTTGTTATAGTGATTAACATTGCATCACGTGATCACCATCAGATAAGATATTGTGTCTATAATGAATAGCATTTGGTCTAGCTTCAGCCATAAGAGTATTTACTGGTGTTAGGTCTATTGCCAGAGACCGTCTAGATAGACCACCGCAGCGTCTATTTCTGCCGCCAAACAGTAGTGTACAAACAATACTGTTCCGGTTTGAATGTTGCTAATGAAAATCCTGGGTTAAAGAGATTTAATATGTTATCTCAAGGCGACGAGCGCAAAATACTGCAGTGTATATCATCCTAACTAGCTTCACATTGTTATGGGCAAGCGTATCGCTTACCATCCGGTGAACGTCTTATAACTTCGTCAGATAAAAAATAAATAAAAGCACTACTGTATCATTAATCAGAACTTAGAGAATAGCCTGAGCATTCTGGTCTAGCTCACTTTACCATCTTCGGCCTTATTGTCGTCACATAACATCATCAGAACGTTGGTAAAATAATATTTTAATGCAATTTTAATAACTACCCATACTAATTGCATAATTTAATGTAATAATTATAAGCTAATATTGAAGGGAAAATTTTCATATATAATGAATACACCATAGGTTTAGAATATATGAGATATCATCATTAACAATCACAGTTCGTAATAAATGTATATACTCAATATATTTCCGTTATTATGAATTTTAATAAAAATAATATATTGTACGCAATCAATGTTATATTTTATCATTATTTATATATTTTTTTTTCTAGGTGGACAGAGGACATAAAAAAATCGCTGGGAGCCACAGGATTCAAACAGCGCAAGACCGTGGTTTGTAGAACAAATTACAATAGACCTATGTTCAGCAGTAGACGTCCATAAGCTGAAATAATGATGATGATAATAAATCAATATTTAAAAAAAAGCTAAAACCTGATTCTAGATCTATTTTTAATCAACATACAATTAGTTACGATTACTAATACTAATTGCAATCTATATAATTTGACTCTTGTAAAGGGCCAATAAAGATTATATTGTTACGGCTTCGACATACTTCAACTTGCTTTTAAATGTTACACGTAACATTCAGTGCTCCAACGTACACCGCCTACAATGACTAGTAATTACTTAAATTTCCGGTATTTAAGCTGCAGGTAAGTTGCTGCCGTCAGCCGCTGTTGTAACTGGAGGCGAATCGGCTCCGAATTGCCCACGGCACACAGTTAAACACCTTAAATGCCAACATAAGACCCCTTTGGTAGGATTGAGAGCACGATATAATACCGGATACCTAGGTATTATGCAACTCGGATCAGCCTATACTCTACTTATGGCTTCATGTTAAATATTTCATTACTTAGATTTGTCATTTGTTTTAAACCTCAAGTTCAAACTTTACGTCTGTTTTTATTCATGGTCATCATCATCAGCCAATAGACGTCTGCTGGACATAGGCCTCCTCAAACATCTACACATACAGTCAGCATGGCCACCAGTACCGTTGGGCACTAGGGACTGTCGTATATAGGGGTTCATATGGGGGGATTTGGGCCATTTCCCACCACGCTAGCCCAATGCGGTTTGGTGAGAGCCAGAGCCTCGTTTGTTGATTAGCAGGTTGCGACACTAGCACGTGAAGTTGGCTTAGGTCCGTGAGGTGTTTGCGAAACTGTAATGGTACAAAAGGAGGCTGCCGAGCGGGCTAGAGAGAGGACAGATCCCGCTCGGAGAAGAAACCGTCGTGGCACTACCGTGCGTCAACACGTCGCACCGATGAATGGTGCTCCCCTACCATAATGGGGCCTTTGGTGTTGTTGGCGATCAGGATGGGGGTTCTCATCGCCTTCTAAGCGACCCTGAGGAGGACAAAGGCTGGACGTGGTCTCTGGTCATTGAAGTAATACTCACGAGGCTGGTAGGGTCTGTATAAGCAGACCCCGGGACGAGCTATTCCAACATAGCGTTAGCGAGGCCGCGGTTGTGTTCCGAACGGAGATCCCGTGACCTCGCCAAACGCCGAAGATGACCACCGAGGGGGTTTTAGTGGGTAAAAATCTCCACATAACTCTGACTTCCCCTCAGGAGGCAGAGTATCTTTTCGAAGATTTCCCCCCCCCCGAAACCAAAAAAAAAAAAAAAGGTCCGTGAGGTGTAATGATCAAACTAATAGGGGGACCGGAAAGTAATGTCGTTTCTGCGCATGCCAATACTTGATTGTCATTTGTCAGCTCATTGTTTTGTTCAGAGGCGTACCAAAGACATTGTGAGGTTATAGTGATTTCTTTACTTATAGACAATTGAATTACAATTTTTTTTTGTAATTTTGGGTAAAATGGCCAGCCAAATACCAGAAGAGGTACACATCCGGCATTGCATGCTCTTTGAGTTTCGCAAGGGAAATAACGCAACAGTTGCTACCAAAAACATTTGCGATGTTTATCCAAATGCACTGGACATTCGTAAATGCCAAAGGTGGTTTTCCAAGTTCAAATCGGGTAATTTTGATCTTTCCGACTCGTATCGATCAGGAAGACCATCAGCGTTAGACAACGACGTGTTAAGGGCGGAAGTGGAAGCAAATCCGTGTCAGACGATCGAGGAATTGTCAAACAGTCTCAACAAACCTTGGTCGACCATCCAAGAACATTTGAAGCAGATTGGAAAAGTAAGCAGAGCAGGTGTTTGGGTCCCGCATAATCTGTCCGAACAGAATAAGGCTAACCGATCAATCACATGCAACTTATTGCTTCAACGACACAACACAGAAGCGTTTTTTGATCGCTTGATCACAGGAGATGAGATATGGGTCCTCTCCAAATGAAATCCCTCGGAGTACTGCTAAGCCAGGTTTACACCCCAAAAAAGCGCTTTTGTGTGTTTGGTGGAGTATTCGCGGCATTGTTCATTTTGAATTACTGAAACCTGGAGAAACTGTTACTGCAGACCTCTACAGCGAACAATTGCAGCGAGTCAATCAATCTTTAATTGAAAAGTGGCCAGCGATTGTCAACCGAAAAGGCGTCATTCTCCAACATGACAATGCAAGACCGCACTGCGCAAGGCGAACTCTAGAAAAAATTAATGAATTGGGGTGGGAGGTGCTGCCTCATCCACCATATTCGCCCGATGTTGCACCATCGGATTTCCACTTATTCCGAGCGCTGCAACACTTTTTAAGTGGCAAAACATTTGCAAATTTGGATGATATCCAAAATGCCATCTCTAGATATTTTGCCGAAAAACCAATTAATTTTTATCGATCAGGGATTGAAAATTTACTCACTAGATGGCAAAAGGTTATAGACAATGATGGGGAATACATCATTGATTAAAAATAAAGACTCGTTAAAAATGTATGTGTTTGTATTTAGCGTAAGAAAACGACATTACTTTCCGGTCCCCCTAATATGTACAAATAAAACTAGTAAATAATTTAAATAATACTTTCTTTACATGTTCTCTTAGAATTAGACCACACTGTAGTTTTAAATGTAATGCAATGGCGGTAGGTGTCTTACCGGAGACCGTCTAGGTAGAGTCAGATACCTACACAACACTTATTACTAAAAACAATAGTATTTTAGTGAAGTGCATATTTAAAGAGAGCTGAAGATAGTGATCGTTTAGTGTAGAGATGTTTGGCGGAGATCCTATGTCCAGCAGTGGATGTTTACTGACAGATGATGATAGATCGTGAAATTAATGTAGTGACGATACTTATGATGTTACGACTCAACGCGGACGATCACAATATGATGCACTGTAAATATCCCAACTGGTTCTATATTACATTCTTGTAGCCAAGCGTGAATTTTACTATCCAGGAGTACTGCTACTCTCTTCGTTTAGTTTAGTAGAATAAAAAAAATGGGTTAGCAGTACGTAAATATATTAATTTGTATTGTACAACGCTAAGTAAACAAAAATCAAGTGGAATGTTTGAGGATAAACAGTCAAACAGATTACCTAGAACAAATCGACGGCTCTCAATAAATATGAGCGGCAACTCTCACATTAACCGCTAGAAATGTTTTACTACGCGTTGCGAATATATTAGAAAATCAAATAAGACATTCCATAATAACTGTCATTTTAAATTAACTTTCATAGTTAAATAGTGACTGATAAATACTAAATCTTATTTGAAAACGAACCGCTTTTAAATCGCTTTCGTTTCAACTAACTGCCGGCTTAATTAAGAGTTAAAGAGCCAATTGACGAGATATTAAAACTTAAAGCGATTATACGCTAAAATGGAGAGGAGAACTCGTATAGATTTCTCACCATCGTATCGACATATTTATTTGTACCACACAACCCACATTCCAATAGCATTTTTACATATTTTAATTGATAACTTAACTTTAATAAACACTTAAATACACACACTAATACGGTCCTATCCAAAAAATTCAAGACGGTCCTAATTTGAACTCATGAGTCTCATCTAAAATATAATTCAACGTATTGTCTCATATCTTTGAAATGTGAAATACTATGGGAAAAAAAAAAATATTATAAAAATTTTTATCATCTATATATATAGGATCACATATCAATGAGATTCAGATAATCATCGACTCATCATTGTCTCCGAAACTATTAAATGTAAACACACAAAGTTTGTGAAAGTTATTGCTTCTGCCATTTAGAGGTCAGTTAAGAATGAATTTTACAAAATTCCTTTCCCAAAGGTATTGTCGGGGATGTTATGATAATAAAATATAACGGGCGGAACAGCTAGATTCCGTTAATAAAGGCCTGTCTTATGACTTACTAATTATCTATTTCATTTGATATTATACAATTTTAAATATCTCAACAACATCTAACAATAAATAAGTTTTTATATATAAATCATGTAAAATAAATTCAACCAACCAATACCTTTATAGACCAGTAAAGACCTAATACGATTTGGATACGGTCATATACCGAATCATGTAATTAATGTATAGTAGTTAATGTATAGAAGTTAAAGATAATATTAGTAAAATTTACATGAATTATTTATTTTTTTATATAATAACATATCAATAATCTTAAAACATGATGACATTGATAATAAATTTTACATTCTTGTGATGGTTAGTGATATGCCTGCCGATAAAAGCATAGCGCTAGTTAGGATGATTAAACCACACAATGCTCGTCATCTTAAGATACTAAGTCTCGTTACTACAGTAATTTCATTAGCTACAACGCTCTTCAAACCGGAACACAGTAACATTCGCACAGTACTGTTTATCGGCAGAAATAGAAACTGCGGTCTCGTAGACGGTCTATGACAACAGACCTACCTACCCGCCAGCATTCACTTCCTACGACTCAATTGGATATGAAGCGATGGTGCAAGAGGTAATATTATCAATTCGTACTTATAAAGTAACGGATCTGTATGAATCTTAACACTGCTGCGTAGTAAGGCGTAATGTGTTCCTTTGTCCACAGATATGCGGTGCAATGTATCACGCGGTCCACACGTCAGCGGTCGCAATTAGCATGCGAACGGCTCACATATTACCACATTGTGCCTGGAATGACACCGCGGCTTTTCCGTAAAAGCCACCGCGTACCAGTTTCGGCACAAGATCCGGAATATAAAAAAAAAGTTGTCGCTGGAACCATATCAACTACAGTTTGCCGTCTTGTACTACAAGAATGTCATATAAAGATGTGAATTTCTCTTTGAATGTAAACCCTCACAGTGTCGCCTTATTTGTGATTAACCAGGTATGGTTTGTAACACTTTTTATTAAGAGTTGTGACGACCAATATATTGATTTTTTTTATCGGCAATGGATTAACTTGGACTTAATATAACATAATGTTAATCTATATATACAAAGAAAACATCCAGTATCGACTCATCAGTAATATATATCTCGGAAACTATTAAACGTAAACAAACAGAATTTTGTAGAAATATTGTTTCTACCATTTAGAGAACAGCCAAGAATGATTTTTACTAAAATCTTTCTCCAAAGGAAGTTGGTGGTGGGGGTGGGGGGTTTATTAACGGGACACAAACCGGGCAAGGAACAGGTAGTTTGTAATAAGGCGGAAAATGGCGAATGCCTAGAATGCAGCAAAATTCTCATCCGAATTACGAGCCAGTAGAAATACTCATCACTTCCGTAATATAACTACGGTGACCATTCATACTGGACAAGCGACGGTAACGTTCAACAGCTTTTCGGATCTACCCTCTACCTACTGCTCTTACGAGGTCGTCAGACCATCAGAATGCTTTCTTATTTCTACATTTTAGATGGGTATGAACAATCTCTATAGGATGGACGTTATTTAAAACTATACAATGTATATATAATAATAACAATTTATCACTGCAGTTTATTGATTGCCCACTGCTGAACAAAGGTCTCATCAATTTTGAAGTACGCAATGTTTGTTAAGTTCACGGGTAGCTGTACACTGTAATTACACCTAAAATATATTAACCAGTCCCCACCCTTAAACTATATTTGATCTCTCCTCTTTGATAAAAAGTATACTTGTCAGACCCCCATAGCACAACTCGTAGTTTTTATTTAATAATATAACTTAATCATCATCATCATCGAGTAACATTCAACTATCGAGTGATCTAAGTAAGAGAAGACTTTCGAGTCTCTTCACACTTAATCGTAAGTATAAAAGAAGTTTAGAATTAGTAAGGTACTATTTAAATTTTTTTTACTCATTAATTCCAATGCGGATGATTTCTATGTACCTTTAAAAATTATTAATTGATAATAAATGTCACGTATATTTAATGAATGGTGTAACTTCATGAACAATAGCACGATATTATTAACATTTTCTTCATTAGGTATTGAAATTTTATGGTTTAACTGAATTAAAAAAAAAAAAAAACCACAACACACAACTATACTCCGTAGATACTTTTTCGGAATTCGGTAATATCCGCTGGGAATACAAGGATGACATAATAAGGAAGTTGAACGTTCAAAGTTTTTATAGACTACAATTAAAGGCGTGAGTTAAGAGGTAATTTAAGAAGGCACAAACTATAACTAGAGGGCTGTAAACCCATCTTTCCGGAGGTCGACATCCTCGTTATTTCCTTCTAGGTAAGGAAAAGAAATGGGGTGTAGGGGGTCCCGCACAAAAACTCACGGGACCCAAACTAACTTCACCTACTCCTGGTGCACCCTACTAATTAACAAACGAGGCTCTGGTTTCCACTAATCCGCATTGGGCCAGCGTGGTCCAAATCTCCCCATATAAACCCCTATAAACGACGGCACCTGGTGCCCGATGGTACCGGACGTCATGCTGACTGTAAGGTCGAGAGAATCCGAGAGGCCTATGTTCAGCAGTGAACGTCTACCGTCGGATAAGGAAAGAATGGAACATTTTTATGATTAGTTTATTATAACTCATTCCCCATAAACCTACTTACGGTGTCGGTCCGTAAATTAGACAAAGAGGCATTATACACTATTAAATATATGTGAAGACATATATGAAAAGAATAATTATAAGTGACAAAAGAGGATGTAGTATCGCATAATACGGTACAGAGTTCACGAGCAGTTAACTAATGCAGGCGAAATGTGGAAGTACCTCGACCCATTTAAAAATTTCATTCACGCCTTCAAACAAGCAACTCCTTTGTTCAACAATCTAATTTTTCAAATTAGCTGAGTAAAGGCCCAAACTATGAATGGACGGAGCGGCGTCACTAATAGGCTTCCGTTTACGAAGGAAGTCTGACAAATACCGTATGGAATAACAACAGCGTTACGGTTTATTATCACGCCGGACCTGGTCTTAGGGTTTTCCAATAAAAAAAAGATCTAAAAAAATGTATGCGTAATCCGGTTAAAGTTTCAACCATTTTTTACAGTCTATCATTGACCATTCGAATGTAATGCTGTGTTCGTATATCCAGATCGACGGAACGTTCGAGTGTGAGCCGTCGCTCGTACAGAACGGAATGAGCGCGTTAAATAATCAATATAACGAGGGCACAACCTGAAATAATTACAATAAATAATCCAACAAAATAGGCGCTGTGAAACCACATGTGCGCCTCAGAGCCGACATCTATCTTGGGCTTCATTGCGCGAAGTGACGCAATGAAGCTGTGACTAATGAAATGCGATAAGAAATGCTAATATAATTATTACATTTACGACTTTAAGATCACGATTGGGTGAATCGTTTAATTTCATACATGAGGATGCAAGGAAATAGACATTTACTCATACACTGCTCAATAGTAAATTTTTGAAACATTAAATGTCTTACAAATATTAAAGAGAATATTTAAACATATGTCATTAGATGACAGAAATACATCTCTGTCATTAGTTATTATGTCATGTAATGACAAAATGTAGTACATTGAATTATCTTCCACAAACTAAGAATATTCCTTACCAAAGATGTTTTTTTGTAAATTTAATCAACATATCCCATATACCTTCACTGAAAACTACAACAAATTAATAATAATTCTATACTAAATACTCTTACAAAAAATCTCTTACTGCTTTCCAAACAAAATTATAATTGTTGTATCTTTACTGTGTTATGGTATTTTAAAATAATATTTAAACATGAATAATTAAATAAAAAATATTGCAGTAAAATAAAACTACTTGTAAATTGTAATGTACAAACACCTCAAAAGATTTTATTAAATTACACAAGCTCTTTGTTTATTTCTTCTTTAATACATACATATAGAAAGAATATATAATAACATAGATACAAAATTATATATTGTATTAAAAAAGATAATCAGGAAGTTACCATACAACATTATTGTACATGGATATAATGTTTAAAATACTATGTTTGAGATGATGTTGATCATTCACACACACATCTGCTTGACTATTTCAAAATATATACAAAAAATAAAAAAAAATTAAAATCACATTAGTTGTTCCTACTTTAAATAGTAATTAAAATGATTGTTTTCATATTAATTTCTATTACTGTATATTATTTCCATAAGTTTAGATTACAGCAGCAATATTTATAACTTTATCAACTAAATTAGGACCTGCTCATTATGAAATCAACAATAATACTGTTTAAATAGAAGTTATCTAAAACAAACCCTAACAAATATTGGGACTGATAACACAAAGAAAACTGTTACTCAAGCATTGTTTACTTAGCAAACATTGGATGGACTTACCAGTTGGAATTCTCTTCGCCTGTCGTACGCCCTTTTTATGGCCCTGTCTAACCACAAGGAGTGTATGTGTGGCGCATAATGCATGAAGAGCAGGCTGTCGAGTGACACACTACTGTTGAAGTGCAGCGCCTGCTGCCCAATGTCCAAATTTCTTGGATTTTCCCACGGGATAGCGAGCTTATCGCGGGCATCCACTAACACTTGAATACCCTTCACAATGTTCTGATAAATCACATGTTGGTACTCGCGCACAAGTTCCGGCTCAAACTTCACTCTGTGTATTATTCTCATCTGTTTGAGGAATGTTGATTTTCCGCTTTCACCTGCACCAAGTAGCAGAAGTTTGACCTGACGTCTTAAAGTCTGCTTGTCCTTTTCCAATATTCTATCGATCTCCTTACTTCTATATCGTTGCTCTATCTCCTCTGGTGATAGTTTTAAGCGCAACCAACATGTCAGGGCTTCGGTACAACAGTAACATGACCACAAATCATTGGCCATTTTGCATGATTATTGCAATTACTCGAGAGAAACTAAACAAATGACCTTAAACGCTATATTAACAGTTTAGTATAACACATTTTCACAATAACACTTCGTACACCCTGACAATAATAAAATAAAATAAACGATTTATACGGAATTAGTTGTACACACGCATCGCACCTCTCCCAAACTCATTGAGAAAAATAAAATGAGAAATTGTACAACTGCACAGATAATAGTTAAAAAGTGTTGTAAGTTAAATCGAGTCGTATTTAATCGATATGATATTAAAAAAAGATTGGAAAAAAATGTTATTATAAAAATTTACTTAACTGCAACAAACCTTTTCGTTTCTATATTTTTATATTAAATTTAACTCAAAACTGTTAGCTTTACTTTATATGAATTTTCCAATTGATTTATCGTACTTCATAAATCATCAAAGTCTTATCTATCTCAAATATTTAAAAAATAATATTTTTACAGATTTATACAATTACAGCTAATTTAAAAGTGAAAAGCATTTTTAAAATCGACTATAAAAATTTCAGTGAACGAATCGACTGCAAAAAGAAATACAGGTATGAGCAATGTCAATTAACATCTGAATTTGACGTATTTACTTTAAGTTCGGGCATTTTAATGCTGTGCACGTGTTTTGGAAAAAATATAATACATTATTAATAAAATTATCTACATACTTTTCTGAAAGCCTTGTTTTTAATTTCAAGTGTCTTTTATACTTTGCACAAAACACAATATGTAATTTTTTAACCGTGCAATGTCTAGAGAAGGTTATAATACTGAGAAGAAAGAAGGTGATAGTAAAGTGGTACTCGAGAGATTGCAATCATACCTTAAGGATAAAAAAAGTGCTGAAGCAGCTGAATCGAACGTTAGTTATTCTAAACCAAGTACTAGTTTCGAACAATCTTTTCAAACTGTTCCTCGTCTTGATGATAGTAGTGCCGTCTTAAGAGAAGTTTTGAATCATAAAAAAGCCGAACTACTACGTCAACCTGAAATTATCGCATATTTGAAAGCTGTGTCTACAGATTTAAAGAAATAATGGCTGTAGCAACTCAAAAAAGCGTTGCATCGCTAATACAAAAAACATTGGATCGAAAATCGGCGCAAGCTCGTTTGAACTTGAGGTTTAAAAACGGCCAAATAGAGCAAATACTTTTAAGTTATATGACAAATGGTAATGCCGGGCCTTACAGTGAACTTGTGAAAATATTAGAAGATTATCCTCTGAATGACGAAAATTATAAGATTTTGATACAAGACTGTTTAGGTAGTGTAGTGCTTTTGGGTAGAGAATTAAAATACTTTGTTGATGTGTTGTGCAATGTTGAGTGGGCTAGTAGAAATGAGGAGTTAGTAGAGTTGTATACTAAATTTGTGCTGAATCTTGTCACAGCACATACATACCATTCTCATAGAGTAATAGCTAACTTGGTTAAACTTTTTAAAGGTCAGTATATTTATTTATTTAAATTATTAATATATTAATTAAAACTATTTTCATTTATATATGTTGCAATAACTGACAAATTGCATAATAATTTGTTATCTACTTTAAAGATGATAAGGAAAATTGGGATGATGTGCCTCCAAAGGACTTAATGGCAAAATGGTCTAATATTCATACAATAATTGCGAAAATTGTTGCTGTAATGCCAATGTGAGTATTATCTATTTTTGGATATGGAAATAAAATTTTATTCGCTTTTGATAAATATTTGAAATATTCATATTTACAAATAATAATTAATTAAAATCGAGGTTGACAAATTCACTACTTCAGTAATTCACTAATTCACCATCAACCCGACAAGTATATGCAGTTTATTACATTGCAAGTTCCCTAGGAATTATGAAAATTATACTAATATTCCTATTGGGGGAGACCTATGTCCAGCTGTAGACATATATCAGCTGATGATGATGATTCCTATAGTCTAACAAGGAAGTAATAAACATCTCAATTTTTAGGACAAGTGATTTACTGATGCAAATAGTGATTGACCACTTTCCATACTACAAAGTGGGATATGTTAGCAACAGAGCATACATACATAATTTGATATGGATGACCAAATATATACCATCATTGAGGGAACAAATTATGATGTCCATTGTAAATAGGTAAGTAAAACATTATTTATTAAATGAATAATTCATAAGTTAATGATAATTATTATAGCAACACTGTTGGTGATTTGTATTTATGTACAATTTTATTCTTTTTATTGACCTTATCCCACCAGAAGGAATGCGAGCATTCACTTCATAGTGTATTCACAATTTCATCAATCTCTTATATAATTACTTTCACTCACCTTTATATAATTACCTTAATACAACACTACTCATGAATGTAAGGTTGAAAACCAGAGCAGTGATTGAAATTACTCATACAGAAAATATTTGTTCCGATACCTTTAAATTTATTTATATTGTTGATAGGTAGATGCTGCTTTAGAAGTTTGGGTTTGCATACAAATATTATATATTTATAGGCAATTATATACAATCAATCAGGCATTGCAAACATACTAAATAATGTAATAAACATATTGTTTGTTTTTCTAGGTTGATGGTACATACATGTACATGTATACATATATGTATGTTTCAAAGATAAAATATCACATGTTAAGGATATCTAAATGCACACATTTACAGATACAAAATAACACAGTGCAAAATTCTTATGTCAAATTACTCAAACTAGCTACCACCATTTGAAAATGGGGTTAAATATAAGCCATAAATAAATGAAGGTTTTAACTCATTTTTGTTTTTTCTTTGTAGAATGGTTACAATGGATGTCAACACAGAAGATCATACTAAACTTGAATCAACAGACACAATGTTTGAAATGGATGTTGAGGAACAGGATAATGTATCAATAACTTTAGATTACTGTATGGTAGAAGTTCTTAAGTGGATGGAAGATGAGAGAGAACCCGTTCTCACTACTATGTGTAATGTTTTCGAAAGAGTTATTTTACCTACTCATGGGATAAGGTAAGTTTCAATAATTGTTAATAAATCATAAATTGGTACAATTGTGTCATCATAAAATATTATGTTAAATTAGTATTTTACTACTGTTATTTTATTTGTGCACATTATGGAGTTTCACGGATACACTGCTTGAAACCTCACGAAATTTGAGGTTTGCGTAAAAGAAATTTTGGTACTAAAATCCAACATGTTAAAATAACATCAGCTTTCTGGGACATACAATATCTGCCTATCTGCACTTGACTAACGTAGTGGATAAATATAATTTACTCTGTTTTCATGTAAGTAATTCACACAACAGAGTAGTTTCCATCACATTCAGTGAACTTCTTATTCACAATACTGATAAGTTATTTCCTAAATTTTTCAGATATGTCCAGTTTCTTCTTTTATATACGATATCGATTAGTCAACAATGCGCTGACCGTATCTTTACCAACCTATGGATGATAGCTGCTGGATTGCATAGATCTGGTCCAGGAGCAATAGCCACTAGAAGGACTGCAACCAGCCACTTAGCAGGGCTCCTGGCGCGATGCATGCGCGTCTCCAACAGTAGACTTATACACTATCTGAAGACAATGGCAGAATGGTGCCACTCCTATATAACAGCCACACAGGAGTCCACATCAATGAATGATAATACATGTAAAGTTCATGAAGCATTTCATGCCATTAGCCATGCTATTTTCTACCTTGTCGCCTTTAAACATCATCAGCTTTTCGCTAGTAAAGAAAGTAAGTGATTTTTGCTAATTTTAAATGTGATGTTTGAAATTATATCTGGTTCGCAGGAACATTTGGACGCCCCGAATATGCCAGTCCATTCCCTGATATTCCTCAACATGACTTTTTCTCTCCCCATCTGTTGTGTAAATTACACTCTAGTTAGTAACAAAATGGTAATCATTATTTAATACATTTAGTTTTTTTTACAATATTAGTATAATTGACTTACACCCAAATTAATTGTAGTTGTTTTTTATATGTTATTAGGGGTAAAATGATCGAAAGGTATCCTATCTCTGGGGGAAGTGACAGTTTTGTTTGATTTTTACGTACTAAATCCATGCCTCTACAGTGAATGCAGGAGTATAGAAAGCACTGGTGCACCTGTGCACTTTGGTTTAGTATGTCTCCAAGAAGGCCTGAAACCTTCTTAGCATCTTAGCTGAATTACAGCTGAATCAGCTGGCATTTGCTCTCTCACGTGTGTTCTCTTGTTGAGCGATATTGGCAATGATCAAGGCTCGCAAAGCCCCAAAAACTCTTTAGTCGCCTCCTAAGACACCCAGAGCTTACCTTAGTCCTAATCTAAATAGCCCGAGACAACGGGATAGCTACATATGACCCTGGAATCGAATTTGAACCTATCGTTTTATAAGGCGAGTGCTTAGCCACTGTATCATGAAATTTGAAAACTTTATGAAGTGATTAATGTCTACAGTGTATATGCAACAAAATTTCAACTCAATTTTCTTTGTCTATAGGTTTAAACTTTGTAGAATCACTGAACCTGCCACGTTTAGTAACCTGCCCATTGAACCCACTGCGCACTTGTCCACCGCAAGTTACACGCGCTTTCTCTTCAGTGACACGCTCCCACCAAGTCGTGTACTGTCAAGCCATCATAGAAAAGAACGCAAGGCACACTCTGCAAACAAGCAATGAGGAACATTATGATGAATGGTTCCCATATGATCCATATACATTGCCTAGGTAAGTTATATGATACTCAAAATTAACGATCAGATTATAAAGGCGATTGCTCTTTATTACCAGACTTGGTCAAGGTTTCGGTCTAATGTAAGAGGTGCTGCGTTGTTTGCTGTGGTGCAGTGTTTATCATCCTAACTAGCCCCACATTTTATTGAGCGGATGTATTACTTACCATTTGGTAACTATCCTACATGTCAAGTTGTTTAAAAAAGTTATTACTCTGTAATGTGACCTAGCACGAAGGATTATTTAATTTCACTACTTACAACCCCTTTCAAATTGGAATACGGTAATGTTTGCACAATTCTGTTTGGTGGCAGGCAATTTACATTCCCACTATTGGGGCACAGGCCTACCCTCAATATCAGGGCGATGGGCCGTAGTCTACGCGCGCCCAATGCGGGTTGGTGACTTCACACAAAACATAGAATAAATTCTAATTCATGTGCAGGTTTCCTCACAATGTTTTCCTTCACCGTTTGTATTTCGCTGTTGTTACTAAAGTTCACAATTAAATATTAAAGTCATTCGAAACCGCGACTAACCATTAAACAGAAATAGGCGCTGCAGTGATACCCATCGCCTAGGTGGGTATCACTGCAGCGCGGTCTCCAATAATAGATAATATTACGATAAGTAATAATTAGTGTTTCAGCTGTCATCACCTGAGAGCTTGGGGCTGGCACAATTTAATATTCACAGCCTCATTTTCCCTTTAAATTTTGTAAAATTTGTTAAAAAAAATATGTAATTACTATATATACATTTACCATCTTCAGGTCCGGGCAGATAATTTGGCCGCTGTGCGTTGAATACAAGGATTGGTTAATGGATGGTGATGATGAAACACAATATTCCAGTATAAAAAGGAAGTTGGACGCGGAGGAAGATGACTACCTAGTTGCGAGCCCTACACAGAAACTCGCTAGCTCCCTCTCCAATCATGTCCTACCAGGATTCAAAACGAGTGAAAGTGTTATGATGTAGCAGGAGATCCTTCACTTATTGGATATGTTCCTCATATTTACAATATCTCTGAATCCTGTTTATTATGCAAGAGTCACCTAATAACCTTACTCCTGTTTCGTGAGTGATACATTTTTAGGGCTTTGACTAGTTAATTTCATAATCCATCGGAAATTGGTAAGATGATAAGAACACAGAAGATATTTATATAAATCTTAAAATGTAAGCTATGTGTATAATAATATCTATAGAAAAGTACTCTTTTTTTGTTTACAATAATTTACATGTATTGTTTAATGAGCATATAATTCTGAATGCTATAAATTTTATTTATTTATAAAAAGCTACATTTGCTTAATTTTTTTAATGGATATGTGAATTGTTGCATAAACGATTTTATCTATGCTATTGTAACTGTTTCTATTTTAACATAATTACTGTTTATTTTAAAATAATATAAAACTGGGGTGTTTATAATTAAAGGTCCTTTGTTTTTTTTTCACATTATTTGAGTTGCAATAGGAGTATGATGATATGAACAATTGAAAACAGTGCTACTGTGGCTTGAACGGAACAGATTATTCAATTCGGTCCGAGGCTACATACTATGAATTTGGTTGGTGCTGGGGTTTTTTACGAATCAGCTAGGATAGCTACCACCCACATAATTTTAATCACGAGACCATCTCGTACTTGTCGTTCACTCTGGGCTCGTTTAGTGAGTAATGAAAGCCAGCTACTGTATGATGCTGAATTGAACGTGATTAATTTATTGCTAACTGTAAATAATCGCTGACCTTTGGATAAGGTGAGCATACCTTACTAGAATTCTCTGCATGCTCCTACGTCCACAACGAGCGATCTTCACCATCAACAGCGTCATTGCCTCTAAACAGAATGAAAAATTCAACAATTTGTTAATTAATATAAAAAAAGAAAAAATTAGAACAAAACATTATCGAGTCTGAACACCCCATTAAATGAATTTACGTTTAGTGCTATAGACAAATTTTATGTAATTTTTTTTTTAATAAATATATCCGCCTAGACCATGACTTCTCATTATCAATTTTTTAACATATCGTATGCGGGTCACTTACTAGTGCGTTTTCTGACGATTAATACTTGAGCGCGGGTCACTTACTAGTACGTTTTCTGAAATTAATACTTGAGCGCGGGACACGTACTAGTACGTTTTCTGAAATTAATACTTGAGCGCGGGACACGTACTAGTACGTTTTCTGAAATTAATACTTGAGCGCGGGTCACTTACTAGTACGTTTTCTGAAATTAATACTTGAGCGCGGGACACTTACTGGTACGTTTTCTGAAATTAATACTTGAGCGCGGGTCACTTACTGGTACGTTTTCTGAAATTAATACTTGAGCGCGGGACACGTACTAGTACGTTTTCTGAAATTAATACTTGAGCGCGGGACACGTACTAGTACGTTTTCTGAAATTAATACTTGAGCGCGAGACACGTACTAGTACGTTTTCTGAAATTAATACTTGAGCGCGGGACACGTACTAGTACGTTTTCTGAAATTAATACTTGAGCGCGGGACACGTACTAGTACGTTTTCTGAAATTAATACTTGAGCGCGGGTCACTTACTAGTACGTTTTCTGAAATTAATACTTGAGCGCGGGACACGTACTAGTACGTTTTCTGAAATTAATACTTGAGCGCGGGACACGTACTAGTACGTTTTCTGAAATTAATACTTGAGCGCGGGACACGTACTAGTACGTTTTCTGAAATTAATACTTGAGCGCGGGTCACTTACTAGTACGTTTTCTGAAATTAATACTTGAGCGCGGGACACGTACTAGTACGTTTTCTGAAATTAATACTTGAGCGCGGGACACGTACTAGTACGTTTTCTGAAATTAATACTTGAGCGCGGGACACGTACTAGTACGTTTTCTGAAATTAATACTTGAGCGCGAGACACGTACTAGTACGTTTTCTGAAATTAATACTTGAGCGCGGGACACGTACTAGTACGTTTTCTGAAATTAATACTTGAGCGCGGGACACGTACTAGTACGTTTTCTGAAATTAATACTTGAGCGCGGGACACGTACTAGTACGTTTTCTGAAATTAATACTTGAGCGCGGGACACGTACTAGTACGTTTTCTGAAATTAATACTTGAGCGCGGGACCCGTACTAGTACGTTTTCTGAAATTAATACTTGAGCGCGGGACACGTACTAGTACGTTTTCTGAAATTAATACTTGAGCGCGGGACACGTACTAGTACGTTTTCTGAAATTAATACTTGAGCGCGAGACACGTACTAGTACGTTTTCTGAAATTAATACTTGAGCGCGGGACACGTACTAGAACGTTTTCTGAAATTAATACTTGAGCGCGGGACACGTACTAGTACGTTTTCTGAAATTAATACTTGAGCGCGGGACACGTACTAGTACGTTTTCTGAAATTAATACTTGAGCGCGAGACACGTACTAGTACGTTTTCTGAAATTAATACTTGAGCGCGGGACACGTACTAGAACGTTTTCTGAAATTAATACTTGAGCGCGGGACACGTACTAGTACGTTTTCTGAAATTAATACTTGAGCGCGGGACACGTACTAGTACGTTTTCTGAAATTAATACTTGAGCGCGAGACACGTACTAGTACGTTTTCTGAAATTAATACTTGAGCGCGGGACACGTACTAGAACGTTTTCTGAAATTAATACTTGAGCGCGGGACACGTACTAGTACGTTTTCTGAAATTAATACTTGAGCGCGGGACACGTATAACATAATTCGAAAAAATTATGATAAACTATATACCACTATTTGTATTTGATTTTTCGTATTGTAAATGTATCTGATGTTAGTCATTTATATATTTCAAAATAAAATACAAGTTGGATAAAATATTAAATAATATACGATCTATTGAGATTTAACTAAATTTTCGCACAAAACTTCCGTTCCCAATACAATGTGTGATTGATTTAATCATTATATCAAGATATACATGTATGTTGTCTTTTAAATTACATAATTATAGATATAGTAGTTCGCTGGCCTAATGGTTAGAGCGTGCGGCCTTTATTCCGAAGATCGCGGGTTCGAATCTCGGCATGTACCCATGACTTATTTAAGTTATGTACATTTGTGAATTTTAGTTACAACAATGAAATACAAACGGTGAAGGAAAACATCGTGAGGAAACCCGCACACTGAAATCATCTTTGTGTGTGTGGTGGCCCCAATAAGGTGGCAACAGGTTCGCCCCCTGTTACATGGGACCTAATCTGACCATATCTGGCGAAAAGTGAGCATTTATTCGCCTCTGCCTACCCCTACTGGGAAAATGGCGTCATAATATAATAGAGAATAATTATACATAACAATTTTTTTTCTTTAATGAAATATTAATATTATAAATATTTTTTTGAAGCTTTTGTCCTATAACGTTTTATATTGAAATATAGCGCATTTTTATGACAATAATAATTCAATAAAGCAAAGTTTCGGTTCGTTATTAAATACTTTTACCATATTTGCAAAACTTTTTTAACTAATCTATATACTATCAAAATATTCTTAAAAATTGGGGATCCTTTTTAAGAATATTGCAATAAAGCAATGCAGAAGGCATTTTTATTATATCTCAAGTGTCATTGATATCGATATTGGCTTGAACATTGCTCATTGCTGAGCATAGGCCTCACTTATAGATCTTACACAAATCAGCCCTGCGCTGCTCACATTTAACGGTTTCTCGCTATCTTCACCAAACCATTCGTCAACCTTACAAGATGACCATCACCAACGCACTCGTTTCGTTATTCGGTTCGATAAGAATTTACTTGTCGTTCGTTATTAACAGGTTTCAGTCGCCCGTTAACGTTTGTCCAAGGCGGTTTCTTACAAATAAAACTATTTCATCACATTGATTTTTTAATTTCTCTAATTTACAATGTCAAATGACACGAAACAAATTAAATAATATTAATAGACATTGGTAAACAATAAATTTCATGGATAAAATGAAAAAAAAAATTTATTCACACATGAACTTTAACTTTACTGACTAATACCAGTCATTCAATGGATTCTATAGATTATTATATTAATAATATCATTTTTTTTTAACAAGTCGAGCAGTACATTCACCTAATAAACCGTTTGCCTATTACTTTATTAGGTAAGTGTCCATAATGGGTTGCTAGTTAGGATGACAAACACTACACCACATTGTCTTAAAAAAACAATATCATCCCCTGAGTAATTTCATTAGATACAACACTGCAAGCCGGGACACACTAGTGGTCTCTGTTGCCGGAGACCTAGGTAGGTACCATCGCAGCGCCTATTTCCGCCGCTGTACAGTAGTATGCAAACATAACAATTCCGATTTGAAAGGCGCTGGAAGTAGTGAAATTACTCAGGTAACGAGACTTGTCATCTTGTCTCTAGGCGACAAGTGCAATGTGCGTTGTTATGGGCAAGCGTATCACTTACCACCACATAAACGGGCTTCATCACATAATTAAAAAAAATGTGATGTTTACACTCTACTGTCGGCCACAGAAATAGAAGATATTATGGTAATTACCTAGAGGGTCTCCGGCAACAGAGGTATACAATTAGTGACAACATATTCATCTCATTTTCTTATTAACCATTCCAATATCATAACGATCTTATATATAACATCTTTCAGTAAACTCAAAACATACAATTCGACAAATTCAAATATAACTTCACACTACTCACGTTACAATTTATATAAATTGAATAAAGTCAAAATTGTATCTAATGAACACACATGGTGTCAACATTTTAATACTACGAAGACTGGCAACACTAAACCTATATTGAAATCATAATTAAAAGCGGTGTTTTGAGCTGAAATATTTAAGTGCTTAATAACTGTAATACTGCTGTTTTTACATATAACTGACAATCACAAATAATTTCTTTGTGGTAACTTTAAAATCTATTTTAATTGCTTGCAAGAAAAAAAAAGCCATAACTATCTCGCAAATTACACTTGTTATTTCTTAAAATCTATTGAAACAACTTAGAGATTAAATCCTCCATAAGAGTAATGCCTATCTCTTCTTTTGATATGGATGTCTACGTTTGAATAAACTGGTCGTTTTGTTTGGTGGCTGGTGTTGTTTCATCTGATACTGCGCGATAACAGGCGTTTCATTGGCCGCCAATTTGTTGATTACAAAATCGTCACCAGCTTTCATGTTCTCCATCATCTTAAGCTTCGCTTCAATCGATTGGATTGCAGTTTTTTTACTAAGTTTCAGTCCGGGCTTAGCACCTGCAAGGGCTGGAATACCCAATTCAGGCTTCGGTTTGTCTTGATCATCCTGAAGATTTTATTCAGCAGGATACAAACATTAATATTAAGTAAATAAAGTAATAAAATTAAAAATTTTAAATTAAAAATAATCGTTTAGACTTACTGGAATATTTAAGCATAGAATGTTTTGCTGTGCACATCATTTATCATACATCCTTGTCTAGTAATTTCTTTTAATAAAATAAGACGAAAGTGAAGGTTACTGAATGATTGAGAATTTTAGTCATGAACGTAAAGATTATGTGTAACTCTATTGCTAAAGCTTTGATTTACTTATTGCTGCTTAGTACTATAAACATGATAAATGATGTCTGTAAACGATGGGTCCCTGGACACATTAAATGTCTTGAATTATTATAACAAAAATCAAATATAGCAACACTTACAGAAACATTCTTTGCAAATTTCACACAAATCCTTTTTGCACCTAGGAGTTGACCATTCAAAGAGTTCATAGCTGTTATTGCGTCCTGCCTCATCTTGTATGTGACAAAGGCAAAACCTCGTGGCTGCCCTGCATTGGGGCCACTCCGGTGGAATAACATGTCGAACTTCTCGATGTTTCCATACACGCGGACCATTTTCAGTAATTGATACCGGTAAAGTGAAATAGTAACAGGTTACTAGAGTGGACATGAAACATTTTAGACAAAGAACTACACTCAAAGGTAGTAATTATTTCCAAAGGATGCAAACGAAACGCTTTTGCATCTAGTTCGGATTTATTACTTATTTATATTGAACAAGTAAATTATAACATAAACTCTAAAACAGTTGAAGTTTAAAAATGTCAATATTATTTTAACAATAAACAAATACTATTGTTTGAATATTTGTCAATGATCATTCAAAAACAAATATCATAGGTTAAGCAAAAACTACAACAGAATTAACTGGAAAATTCATAATAAATAAATAATCATACTCATTAACTCTCAGATCGAGATTGCCGATCCATAATCTTTTGTCACACACTTCATTCGCTTGCACTGGCTCTAAATGCAACGGTACCTGAAAATATTATTCAAATGGAAGTTAGTAAAATATTTTTAATGACAACTTAATTTGATGATAACTAACACAATCATTAAAACCAGTTATGGTACAAGGTTCAACAATACTATTATATTTTTTTTTCTATTGTTAGAGAATTTCGTGTTCTAGTGTTAGCAGTATAGGTAGAACGTCGCAACCATATGGGGTAATGGCCAGAAAGGAAGTGTTAGTAGTATAAGTCAACTTCACAATTAACTATAATTCAAGTGAAATTTAATTCAGAATATGAAAGTTGTAGTAACAAAGACAGCGTTTGTAATTTTTTTTTAACAAAAAGCTATAAAACACATAATTCTGATTGCTGAGCGTGAGAATAATTTGTGATATATAAACGAATATATGAAATTTTATTATAGGAAAGTTTGTTGATTTAATTTTCATTTGATCTCAGGGATACACACCGTCACGTCTTCCATTTTTTGTATACTTTTCAAATATCTTTTTCTTATATTTATACCTTACATTATAAATTGCACGAAATAAAAGTTAAACATTTTGGTAAAAAATAAACATGAAAGCAGTATTAACAATATATACAATTTAATCAATGATTCAGATGGCAAAATACGTAACAGATAATATATGACTTCAACAGGTTAAAATGCTTTCTAGCAATTTAATATTTTTTTTCTTTGAAATTTAATTATGTAGCAAAAATAATTAAGAGCATTAAAGCAATATAAATTTCTTTTTATAGAAAACACATTAATTTTCCATAGAAACAATTAAATAAAATGTAAATAGAGATTGTTAAAAAGATATAGTTTCTTAAGAACTATTAAGAGGTAAAAAGATTTTTTTCCTATTTTTTATAACTAATGTTCTTTATAATCAAACATATTTTAAGACTTACAATGAAATATGAATAAAAGAAGAAATCACTCCAAGTAATTAGAACACATTCGGTAACTATAAAATTTCTGGACTATTCCTTATTCTGTCATTTTTAATGTTGAACTGTTTAGTGTTGTAAACAAAACATCTAACTATTTAAATTAATTTGTAACTAGTAAAGCTTGTTGTATCTTTGAAATTAGTATGAGTATTACTTACTTAGAAAATAGAATACGCACTCAAGTATGAACAAAATAAATAAAAAGATTCCAGGAGTCCTACCACCACCTCCAAGAACTGAAATAGATGGCAAAATTACTGATCTATCGGCCAAAACAATAAGAGAACTCTTCGATATTCGAGATCGGCAGTTAAAATTACTCAATAATAAGGCTTTTATTAGTAAATTGGCTGATAAAGGTGCCAAAATACAAGGTCTCTATGAAAAAGTTCTGAAGGAATTAAAGATGAAACAAGAAGAAGAAAATACATGTAATTTGTTAAGAAATTTAAACTTAAACAAGGATAATGTTCAAAACGTTGAATGGGAGGGGGGTAAACTAGATTGTAAGAATGTATATCTTGACTCTGATGATAATAGTGATCCCGAGGATGTGTTACATGTTCTTAGTCAAAAAACAGCTCAAGACATAAAAATCAAGGTAATACAACAATATAAGCCTTTAGTGACACCTGAAGACTTGGAAAAGATTGGAGAAACTCCACATGTTCAATATTTAGTAAATAAAGCTGAACAAAATTCTAAACCTAAATATACAGGTTATTACAAACCATTTAAAACAACAAAATCTGATGTGCACAATCCTGAAAAAGAAATTTTAAGAAAGAAACATAAGAACTGGGAAGTTACTGCAGCAACCCCACCCCCTATCATACATGGACCTGCAAAAGTGCTTTCTCTAGAAGAGTCTTTAAAGCTTCAGCAAGACTATAACAAACATTTGAAAGAAGTTGAAGTGCAACATGCTGCAGATAAATTATTTGCACGCACAGGACTTAAAATCTCAACTGTTCCTGTTGATTCTACTAAATTTAAAGAATATAGACAAGCTCAAAGCGAAGATTCTAATGACACATCAGACAATGAAGGTAGTGATAAAGAAGTTCATGATGAAGAGCCAGAAAGAGGTGGAGTTATATTTACTGTTATGAAATAATATTTGTTTTCAGAGTTTAAATGTAAAGAAATTTTATAATATATTTTTAATAATGTTCTGTACTTTTATTTTACAAACATTGTTAATAAAAAAAAACACTATTATATAGAACAAAAACTGCTTATCTAGTAAATTGATTGTAATGGTACCAATGAGTACAATGATAGAGATTTTTTGTTCTTATTATTTCAGTGTTATTTATTAAAATCAGTGGTCTCAACCTTTTTTCATGGGGATTGTAAACATGTGTCAGAGAGTTTCGGGTAGAAACAAAAATATATAATGATTTCTTATAATTTATCGATTTTCTTAAATTTTATTACACAACTATAAGAGAAGTGCTTATGCAATCAACATTAGTAATGAGCAAGAAAAATAAATTGGTTTATAATAATGAATACCAGATGGGCCAAGAATAAAACTCGGATGGCATGTAAAGTACCGCTGTTTTAAAGGGCCCCAATTTTATTATGATTATGGAGTTAATACCTTTACAGTATATTAATTAACAATGAAATTACAGATGGTAGTATCTTCCATCTGTAATTTCGCGATTATTGAGTAATGCTGACATGGCGATGGAATTATAAATATGAAAAAAGCATCCATATACTTGTAATAAATTTACATATTTTATACAACTTATCTTTGCATGTAACCATTATTTTTACATGCAAAGATAAGAAGTTTAGGGCCCAGGAAAATAAATAATGTATAGATAACCGAATGTCGTATAATACAAAATTTACAATAAATGATATCAAAAGTGTTATATTCGTCTATAATATCGTATTGGTTCGTATATATGGATCAAGGCGATAACAATAAATAATACTGTATCGTGCTGTTTGTGATTATATCATGTAGTTTCTATTTTTTTATTTAAAAGTAGGCAAATTTTTGATCTTAACCTTTTCAGCCAAATGAAACAAGGCTGCACTTCGCTTATATGGCTAATTTTTTAAGAATTGATTTTGGCGGCTTACGTTTAATATAACGTACATACTATCAATGTCATTGGCGATAAATGTAGATTTTAAATATAACTCTTTTTGGAGCACTCCTAATAATCGTATGTTGCCTACGTTACTAATCTATAAAATGCACTGATTAAATATATACTAGTAGTGGTAGATTTCTTTCTAGATAGATTCTTCTAGATAGATTTCTAGATAGATAGTGGTAGATTCTCCGTCTAGATAGTTATCACCGCAGCGTCTATTTCTGGCGCCAAACAGTAGTGTGTAAACATTACTGTGTTCCGGATTAGAGAGTCAAATTTAGTGAAATTACTGTGGTAACTAGACTTAACATCTTATGTTTGTCAAGGTGACGAGCACAATGTGGTGCTACGATCTTTGCTAGCGCCACGTAACGGCACGCGTGTCATTTACCATCAGGTGAACGTCCCGCTCGTCTTGTCATATTAATATCAATTTTCTTTAAAAGGCCTCTTGCAATGTTGAAGAGTGAATATGTTTAAAATAAAATTATATCTCGATACGATAATATCTTATGATAACCAACATTTCATATTTAAGTTCGTTTATATGATGCAGTTTTCCGGATGACCAGGCGTACGGCGAATTACTATCCTTAAAAGTCACCAGTTAAAGAAGGAAGAAACTTACCTTCTCGTTCTATTGTATACCGACAAATACTGTTTTCTACCCAAAAGTAACTAACATTACAACTGTTGTAAATTAGAAAACGTGGTGTTCAACTTTCCATCGTCACCATTCTACTTGCCTACTTTTCATGCCATACCAGAATAGAATAATTAAATAACGAATGTGTAGTGTTTAATATGCCGAGAATCCTCATCTTTACATAGTTTTCCTTTTATTATTATATCCTGTTGTATTTACTTTTAATGTTTATTATAAAACAGCAATACATATTTTATTTTCTTTTTAGTGGTTGTATGTTTTTGATTACTGGTAGCAGGTTTCTGTTGCTGGAAACCGTTTACAACAAACAGTAGTATGTAAAAATTTATGTGTTCTGGTTTGAAAGACGCTGTAGCTAGTATAAAATCTGGGGTAACGAGACTCAACATTTTACACAAGTTCAACAACAACAGGTCAGTATATTCATCCTATCTAGCACCACGGTATTATGGGCAGGCGTATCACTGACTATTAGGTGAATGTCCCGCTCGACTCCTCGCATCATATCCTACCTATTATCAGCTACTAACAAACTATTATTTATTATTATATGTACTGCTGCGTACGTTTATTATCTAACAGTTAGTCTATACCTACAAATTTAAATATCTTTATTTTTTGCTGCTTTTTTTACCTGCATTTATGTATGTATTTACCTTTTTTGTTATAATTTCTTTTTTTAATTTAATAACCTGCTAACAAACTACAGTCTGTACATTTAAGAAAACTATATTTTATGATTTAATAAAAACAATAATACTATATCTAATTTTATTAGATATATTATTTGCGTAAATATAACAAATAGTTACAGTTAACTCGTTAACGTTTAAACGCGTCTGTTGATGTAAGAAACAAAAACATGAGACATCTTTGTTTATTTACCATTATTGCAACACGGCCTTTCGTTCATGTCCCGGCTCTATGACGCGCACGTTCTTTGACAGTTCGGCCGGCAGACGTTGGCGCGACCGCGGCGCGAGTATACGTTTACGAATCGCTTCGAGTGTTAGCTATTTTACTTAAATAAAAGTGATCATTTAGTGATCCATGGCTCCTGTATCCAATAGCGTTGTGGGCATCGATGATGATCAACGATTTGCTTTAATGAAGGTAATCTCACTGCATTTAAAATATTTTTGTCAACGGTTTGCGTGTTTCTCTTATAAATATTGTATTACTTTCTTTATATGACCGCTGTATAACACGTCGTTGAATAAAAATTTGTTTATTTATGTAAACTATAAATTGTCTCTAATACTATCACATTTTTTAAATAGTACTGTTTTATCATTTAATAAAAAAATAAAAACGGTAATTTACAAAAATAATATTGATTTTATATTGGCTGTATGATGCTTTTAGCGTAAAGTAATTCAGCAGATTGTAAAACATTGTTTTATTTATTAATACTTGTTAATTACGGATAGGTTATATTCCACATTTTCTTATCATTCCTATTAGTTATCATAATTATCAAAGTTTTTTAAAATTTGAATAAATTCCTGTTTGCATAGAAACTAACCAAGATTTTTTAGAGATATTTTCATTATAGTATTATCAAATAATAACTACTTTGTATGAAAAATTTTTTGTAGGCAGTTTAATTGTTACAAAACAAAATGCCTTCAGTCATATACATGGAATATTTATAATCAACTAGATAAAAATATTTACAGTGGATTGAGAACAGAAATCATAATAAATTATTTTTTATCGATACATTTTTAATATATTAAAATGAATCTATAGGTAACGAGATAAAAGGCAACTACTATAAAGTTTTCTGTAAACATCCTAACTGGCAATTTTTTAATAATACCACATCTCTGTAACAAAAATTAAATACAAGTGCCGATGAATAGAGCCTTTTCATTGCTTACTTCGATATGAGAATCTGTTAAAACCATTCTTGGTCTTCATCAACCATTAAGCTCTTTTCCTCCCATATTGATAGATTATCCCTTGTATTAGAATCAATTGTATACACACACAGAGCGGCTTTGTGTATAAACAAACACTCAATATTACAAACCAGCATATACTTATATAGGATTAAAAGAATTGCATATCTATATACGTATAAGAGATTTTCACCTGCGTAGAGGCTTAACACGATATCTCTGTTAATATAAGGCCTAGAGATTAGAAATTTGATAGGGATATTTATTTTAATAGGTATAGGTCAACTAAGAATTTCAAAATCCCTACCCAAAGGTAGTTGCGTGGATGTTACGTTTACCAAAGCGGGAGGAGAACAGCGAGTTTATAAAACTATAGCTAGTCAAGTTGTCCCAGAATTGAATCCGATATCTTCGTGTAATAAGGTAAATGGTATCAAAAGTTAGACATCGATATGGGCAGCCAATTTTTTTTATGAAGCAAAGTGGAATAAAACGAGAATCGTATATGTACATTGTACGCTTGCCAGTGGAGTACTGAGCTGACTGACCTTGTCTACATTACCTTGTATGGTACGATACGTAAGCATTATTTCGATAATTGTTATATTTATGTTGAGAATAACAGAGATAAATTAGCGTAGTTTTTTTTTTGTTTTTCAATTTTATAAGCTACGTCGATTTGAGACGGATAAAACCTTTTCATACTTATTCTTGTTAATTGGTTATAAAAACAAACAAATGATTAAACAAAAAACTAATTTTTGGCTATGTTTAAACAAGGTAAGGGCAACATGGTTGAATAGCTAATTTAACGTAGAATCTAAATGTATTACTATTCTTTACTGCAACTCTAAGATAATCATTTATCAGTACACACAGCTGCTGATGATGTTTGGGTATTAATGAAAAAAAAAGGGAATACCATCCGTTCATTTTACATAACAGCCAAAATAAAATAATAGAGACCCCGTAAGTATAATATACGTAAGTGTGTGAAAGTGAAACATTTTAATTAATCTGAAGCTCAACGTTGCAGAACAAATTATATTTTACATGTTTTACGATCATAAATTGAATCTAACATTAAACTTATGTAACCAAACAGATTTCAAATTAACCTAATAAATTCTTACTGGTGGTAGGTCTCTGTTGCCGGAGACTGTCTAGAAAGGTACTAGGTACCACCGCAGTGTCTATATCTGCCGCCAAATAGTAGTGTACAAATATTACTGTCCGGTTGAAAGCGTGTTGTAGCTAGTGTAATCATTGAGGTAATAAGACCTAACATCTCATCAATGTATATCATTTTAATTAACGCCACGTTGTTATAGGCAGGCGTATCATTTACCATCAGCCAAAGGTACTGTACGTCTCATCGCTTCATATCTTAAAAAAAAAACAAATTACCATGATAACAATCAGCTTTTAGCAGATTCCTAAAACGGTTTGGTATGAGAAAATAAAAACCATAAAAGGATTAACACTGTGAAGGACATGCAAGGTCATGTAATACCTATTTGTATGTTTATTACATTCAAATAACATCTTATTAGATACTTAATTTCTCTCACCATCTATTATTGGGCCAGCGTGGTGGGGAATGGCCCAAATCTCGCCAAATGAACTCACGCCGGCCTCCAGTACCCGACGATGGGGGTAGTGCAGGACCCATCTATGTGAGGATCTTTGAGGAAGGTCTATGTCCAGCAGTCGATGTCTATCGGCTGATGATGCGATGAGAATGTGCCAAAGTGATTATTAATTTGAAACGCTAATTTTTACAACCTTTTCGTGAAATATGAATATAAATTATGATATTGCATGGTTTGAATTGAGCAAAACGTTTATAATATAAATGCAGCATGCAGTTTCCATAACGATTTGATGCAATACATATTTATTGAAGCGGTCTTTCAGAGACAATCGCATCAGAAGTTAACATAGATACCTAGAAGCACAAAGACTCATGGGATTCAAGCCAACCTCACCTGCTCGTGGTACACCCTGCTAGTTAACAAACGAGGCTCTGGCTCTACTAAATTATAAGTGTTGTATTGTGTGTATATTTCTATATATATTTATATGAATTTTCTAATCAAGAACTTGCCACAATAAAGCATGATAGTCTTGAATACAAGAATGTGGTCAGCCTCGTGATGTCCTATGGGAGAGTATTTGATGGAATTACACCACATAAATGCTCTAACCCTTTTTTCACCACCGCACGACTAGATGCAAGTCGATTCACCATCTTTATGTTGTGGACATCCCGTTTGCGACAAAGAAGTTTAGCTTTCTCATTAGAACAGCAGAGGAATGTAATAGTTTACATCGGTGTTCACGTACAAAAGACCACTTGGATTTCTTCAAGAAAAGAGTGAATAGGCTGTAACGATGTCAGTGTGCCTCACAACAGACCACATCACCACTTAACATCAGATAGGATCATGGGCAAAGGCGAACGTTAACGTGTTTGATGATAAAATAGTAACGCCAAGTCATCTTATTTTGTTTCATCAATTCCAAGATAATAAATATTTCAAATAAACTTTATTAACAATATCATTGGTTTATATGAAAGACTAAATTATACAACCATTTATATATGTTACAATAGATTTAGAAAAAATTGTAATTAACTCGAATATCTTCATCAGTTTGCATAAGAGATATATTGGCTATTTTTAGAAGCAACTGAACGACTATGAACTTTCTACTCTAAGCGTGCGTTGGTCTGCGAAATAATTTACACAAAGACTTGAGATAAAAAGAAACTGAAAAAAAAGTAAAACTAAACGAAATTGAACTACTACAAAAAGATTTGAATGAACATGGCCCCTGTACCACAGTAACTCTTACTGCTTTTAACCAATGTGCAGACTACTGTACTCCGATTTGAAAGGCACTATAGTTGATTAACCGTAAACAATTTTTTTATAAAGTATCTTGTACAGGTGGTTGAGGAATATCAGGGAATGGACTGGAATATCTGGGGCGTCCGAATTGTTTAGCGAACCAGAGATTGAAAAGACTATCTTTACATACGACATGTACTCCAAATGTGATGGAAAAAACCAAGATTACTCATTGTACACATCCCCAGTTTTATCTGCTAGGGTCTTAATAAAAAGGGATTTTTAATCTAGTAGAGGGTTGTAAGGGGATCCGCACAACAACTCATGAGACCCAAGCCAGAATCACCTGCACGTGGTGCACCCTTTTAATCAACAAATGTGGCTCTGACTCTCACCAAACCGCATTGGGCCAGCGTGGTTGTAAATGGCCCAAATCCCTACAAACGACAACCACTAGTGCTCAGCGGTACAGGCAGCGCAGGAGCGCACTATATGGGGATTTTTGGAGAAGACCTATGTTCAGCAGTGGATGTCTATTCGCGGAGGATGATGATGATGATGATCATGAATCTAACAGATACATCTTCGTCATCATTAAGTGCCATCTTCAAACTGGAATTGGGAGGTAACTTGGAGAACACATTTCCGATTCTTTTATGTGTAGAGTAATCGAAATGTGTCCAGTCTCTTATATCACCAAAACTCTATTTACCTTGTCTCCCGAATGATCGTTTTTCCGGAATCATGCTTTTCACTAGATGTTTCAACTAGACTAATAAAGTCTTGGTCCAGTTAAGTGATGAATGTATAGTGGTTTCCAGTGCGGTGTTTGCCTAATGGTGAATTAAGCAATGTTTATGGGATACGCTTCGCTTAGGAACACCGCAACTTCTGATAAATGAGATTTCATGAGCAGCATTACTCAATGCTACTCGCAATTGTTGTTTAGTAAACTACCTAAATGTTTAACGATCCGTTCTCTATATCATCATCATTATCAACCGACACACGTCCACCGATGGACGTAAACCTCCCCCAAAGACCATCGATCAATCGTGCCGTACCCGCATCCAGCTGCTTGTCGCAACCTTCACCAAATCATCAGACTACCTGAATTGAAGAATTGTTTAATAAATGTGAATCTAACTAAATATTATACTTCTATGAGAAAATATTGTTCACATGTTACGATAAAACGTTTCACAACGACCTTGTTATTAACACGGTTGAATAATAATATTGTCTATATACAAAAGTATTGTATAACTTCATTACACATTCATCACAGGACACTTGGCTAAGCAACCATATCCTCAATTGCGTCATGTCGTAGTGTATTATCAACTGACTATTCCGCAGTCGCTGAGCATTTGGGAGAGCAAGGGGTCCCGCACAACAAGTCACGGCACCCTTTTTTTTTTTTGTTTCGGGGGAGAAATCTTCGAAAAGATACTCTGCCTTCTGGAGGGAAGTCAGAGTTATGTGGAGATTTTTACCTATTAAAACCCCCCCTCGGTGGTCACCTTTGGCGTTTGGCGAGGTCACGGGATCTCCGTTCGGAACACAACCGCGGCAAGTCACGGGACCCAAGCCAACCTGAGCGTGGTGAGAAATGGCTCAAGTCCCCCAGTATTAACTCCTTTAAATGACAACCCATGGTGCCCGGCGATGCGAACAGCGCAGGACCGACCGATTTGAGGATCTTTGAGGGGGGAGGCCCATATCCAGCAATGGACGACTATGAGCTGATATTGATGATGAGACATTTATTTTATAACACAAAGATGCCTGATTCGATTTCGAGGTCATAAGCGCTTTCTCAAACTCTCCTGGCTAGCTACTGCTTTCATATCATAAATCTGCCACCATAACAGCATCACTGCGTTCCGGCTGTCAAAATGTGATAGACAGAGTGATCTATCGATTGAGCTGGCCAATTTATTTTTATTCGAGAAATCGATAAGATGACAAAGACGTTCACTTGGTGGTAAATACTACGCCTACCCATAACATCTCGGCGCTAGTTATAATGTACTCATCGTTTTAAGATATAATATGTTGTATACCGTTACTCTATTAATTTCAATAGCTACCCTTTATCCGGAAGCTGATGTGTGTACATTAGTGTGTGCCGGAAATAGGAGCTGCTGAGGTAACTACCTAGACGGTCTCCATCAACAGAGTCTTACCACCAGTAAAGAGTGTTACTGTACTTTATAACTGAGTAAGAATTGCGTTATAACTACTTCCTTTCTATCAAAGTTACCGCAGCGAAAGAGGTATTTTGCATAATGTCTTTTTACTTTCTTCCGCGTAGATATATATGCATTAAGTTTTTTGTCTCTAATGGTGTGCGCAATCAAAAAGCCATAATCCAGCGTTTTAGCATGTAATGGCTATTTAATTGTGGTTCTCTCAAATCTTCTTAAAGTTCTTAAACGTTTAAAAAATAACATCATTACATAAATTTACTTATCTCATTTCATGATCGCGTCTTATGAATTGCTAGCGTTTTGATATGCATAACGCTAGCTGTTCCTGGTTGGCATTACACCCTCGCAACTACCTTTGGGGAAGGAATTTAATAAATTCCACTCTTAGCTGGTCCACAGTCGACAAAAGGAATAATCGTACCAAATATCATGTCTCTATTCCGTATGGTTCCAGAGATATCGTGATGAGTCTCTACATAGGTGGAAATCTTTTATATATAGACTAATATTGAAATAGAACAAACACAAATATATTATAATTTTTTCTTAGGTATCGGTAAAGAATCAGTATTTTGATATTCAAACAGACACTTAAATTTTATTAATTCTAGTTTACTATTTTAAATTTCAATATAATGTGTATAGTGATACACATCGTCGTCTTCAGCCGAGCGATGCCCACTGCTGATTTATCTCTCTTGAACACAAGATTTAAAAAAAATATGATCGTTCGTATTTTTATTTTACTGCCAAACAGTTAAATCAGTATTACTGTAATTCGCTAAAATAAGAGATTACGTTAGTATAAATTTGGAACTTCGTTTTATAGAGAGGATATTTTAAATTCTTTTGGCAAGTTCTGCTTTTATCGTTTTCTTTTTTTTATATTATCACGCCTTTTTCCTTATAGGGGTAGGCAGAGGCGAATAAACGCCCACCTTTTGCTAGATGTGGTCAGTTAAGGTCCCATGTAACAGGAGGTGAGTCTGTTGCCACTTTATCGGGGCCACCACCCACACAAAGATAAATTCAGTTCCTCACGATGTTTTCCTTCACCGTTTGTATCTCGCTGTTGTAACCAAAGTTCACAAATGTACATGACTTAATTATTAAGTCATCGGTACATGCCGATATTCGAACCCGCGACCTTCGGAATGAAAGCCGCACGCTCTAACCATTAGGCCAGCGAGCTGATTCGTTCATCACATCATCTCTTACCTATTAGAAGTAAAATAACTATACAAAACATGTAGATACTTATAACGTACATATAGCTTATTGTAAAAAGTATTCACTTTTTATTCAACATGGTTTTGAAATATTTTTTTATTATTATTGCAAGAAAATATTTGCATAATAGGAAACGTTTTTCATATTAAATAATCCTTATTATATTAATAAAATGTCAAGTATGAATTTTTTGAAGTTGCTGTTGCATATCAAGGATTTTTAGTATCGCGCATTTTTATATCTGCATATGTTTAAGACTGCAGGTCTTAGATGAATACACCGGTTTTTATTGCCTTGTTAAATGTATTTATCATCCGTATTAGAAATAAAAAATAAATAAACATAATATATATATATATAGATATAGTTAACTGATACAGAACAGATATGGCGCAGGAAATACAATCATCTTCAGACGAACACTGTACATATATATATTTCAAAATTTTCTACGCCTACTAGTCCTTTACTGCCTGCATCCAGAGGGTCCTCGCTGTCATTATCAGACCGTCTATCTTCCTATGAAGGATCTTCCAGCACTACGTCTACCGGAATGCAACTAGCCCTCAAGAATCTTCACATATCATCCGTCAGTTCTGTGACGAGCCCTGGCCAATTAAAGTCTAACAATTCTTTCCCTTTATAAAGTTTAGGTAGTAATATGCATATTTAAATACTAACGATTTCCGGTTTTTTGTTATATAAACTGGTATAATGATTGATTTACGATACGAAAGAATTACAATATAATTGCATAACATGATAGGCTCACTATCTTTGAACGGCCGGTCAGCAGTTATTGAACCTCCGGTCTCAATTGTTTACCATGATAAACTTTGATCTACAATAATAAAGACAATAAGATAGTGTTTCACCACGTTAGTGTGCGAAAGCTTTCTGGTTAGAATCTCGCATAATTCTCGCTCTTGAGTAGGTTTTTTATTCAACGAAGTGACCAGATGAGGGAGACGTTTACCTGATGGTTAGCGATACGCCTGTTCATAACAACGTGGAATTAGGATTGTATAAACTGCACCACTTCACCCTCGCCGCCTTGAGACATTAGATATTCAGTCTTGTTAGCCCAGTAGTTTCATTAACTATTCAATATTCATTTTCATCATTATCAGCCGAGAGACATCCACTGCTGAGCATAGGCGTCTTCCAAAGATCGTTCCCGCGCTGCCCGCCGGCCCATCTAATGGGGGCCTGCCAATATTAAGTGTTCCGGTACGCGGTCGCCATTCGAGGACCATAGTGCCCCATCGGCTGTCAATCCTTCGGGCGATGTGCCCTACCCATTGCCACTCGAGGCTATCATTTGGACTAATCGGTGACCTTAGTTCTCCTACAGATCTCTGGATTAACTGTAACTCCCTTCAATCTGGTATGCTGTAACGTTTGTCCTTCCCAGAGACCTCCTCCCAGTAACCGTCACCAGGGTATCTCTACTGACATCTCCACGAAAACAAATGGGGCTAGCAAGTGTTCCTCATTACGGTGTTTTAGTTTTCATGGAACATTTAATTTTTAACCTTTTAGTAAATGATTAACTGGTAGTAGATCTCTGTTGGCGGAAACCGTCTGTGTAGGTCTAGGTAGGTACCACCGCGTGCCTGTCTACCTTCAAGCAGTAGTGTGCAAATACAAATTTGATTACTTCTTGTCTATCTCTATTAGTACGAATTTAATGTTTTTTTTTAGTAACAGCAGACCTAATTTAAAAGCGAATCACATTTGCTGAACGTGATACAATTATTAACGGCCGTTGACGGTTTTGTGACGTTCATTGCGACCCTGCGACCGCCTATGATGATAAATAAAAAAAAACCTGATAAACTTTGCTACGTAATATCCTGTTATTTAATCTCTACGTTATTTATTATCTTAACCATCAAACCAGATTTGATAATTCATTATTATTAGATTGAAAATTATGCCTAGACTAGCGACGACGTTTAGATGGTAAGTTATACCTCTGCCCTTATTAGTGACGCTAGTAAGGATGATGTACACAATATCACATTGTGCTGTCCTTTACATGAGGTCTCGTTACCCGGGTACAACACTCTTTAAACCGGAACACAATGATGTTTCCAGACTACTGTTAAGCGGTAGAAATGAAAGCTGTGGTGGTGCTTAAACGGTCTCCAGCAACAGAGGCTTACTACTACGTGAATCTATTTCAGTATGTTTTAATGAAATGTATAATCATCATCAGCCGATAGACTGCCACTACTGTACATAGGCCTTCCCCAAAGATATCCACATCCGCTCCCACGTTTCTCCCATCCAGTGTATTCCCGCGATTCTCACCAGATCGTCGGTCCACCTCCCAACACTAAGTTTACCGGTACGCGGGCGCCACTCGAGGACCTTATTGCCCCATCGGCCGTCGGTCCTTCGAGCAATGTACCCTGCCTATAGCCACTTAAGTCTAGCAATCTTTTGGGCTATGTCGGTGACCTTAGTTCTTCTGCGGATCTCCACATTTCTGAAGAGTTTCAGAGAAACTCCGAGCATAGCCTTCTCCAACAACTCACTCAAATGCCAATGGAGAGGGCTATAAAATGTATACGTTAATGTAAATATTATTATTATTAATAGAGATCTTGTAATACACAGCTAAGTGATAAGAAGAAGGTCAATCAATGCGTCCTTGTAGAATCGTTCGTTTATATATAGCTATCCTTAGTCCCCATTATTATCAAGGATCAGTAAAAAAATCCTTAAAGTTATTTTACATACACATGTGGTATTTCGTAATAAGGAAAAATAATTGAAATAAATCCGAATGACCTTAACCGATCAACTTTGGCGAAGCTTTTTTGCTCTAGTCTTAAACAAGTGCCGAGATGAATCAGACATTTACCTGATGGTAAGTGTCCGCCCATAACAACGTGACGCTAGTTAGGATGGTATATACTGCACCACGTTACGCTCGTCGCCTGAAACATAAGATGGTGAGTTTTGTTATCCCAGTAATCATACTAGCTGCGGCGCCCGTCAAACCGGATCACAGTAATGTTTGCATAGGAACATTTGATGACAAAAATAGGCGTTGCGAATTACTTAGGAATAGTTACCACCAGGAGGTATTTAAAACTTTATAATATTTATATTATACAATTATTCTAGAATTTTAATATAATATATCTTAAGTGATATATATATATATATATATATATATATATATATATATATATATATATATACTTTAATTTTTATAGGCTTTTCGCTAAAATTAAGGGAGGAAAAAAACTTATTGGTAGGTATTTAGTAAAAAGGTCGTACCGTATCAGCCAATCTAAAAAAATCTATTTGAAGACTGAAAATTCTATTTTTCAGATATTTCAGTCAAGTACTCGTACAATCCGCAAATAAATTGCAAATTTTTTTTTTGCAAATCGTTACATTCCATTTTTAGTCCACGGGCATGGACAAATTTTATCATTCAGCGAATAGCCTATTTATTCAGCTTTCAGTAATATAGTCAATAGCTAGGCAATTACTGGTCTTGCAGCAAATTCGAGAGCAGCTTCGTAATCAGGAACGAATTTCTTATAAATTTCTGTTACACGGGTTAATGATACAATTATACATAAGATACTGTATCGTTACCCCGGTAATTTAACTAGTTGAAATGCCTTTCAAACTTGAATATAATAATGTTTGCACATTACTGTTCTGTGGTATGTACCTAGACTGTCTTCCGCAACAGTGACCTCTCACCATCATCATAATGATCAGTTGATAGACGTCTACTGCTGGATATAAGCCTTCCCCAAATATCTCCACGTCGATAGGTGCCACGTTGCTCGCATCCAGTAAGGTCCCACGATTCTCACCTGATCATGGACCACCTTGTGGGAAGGCTCCCAACACTACATCTACCAGTAAATTCATAATTTTGAAATACATAAATAGTAAGATATTACGATCTCGCTATAGTTTTAAATAACATTGATAACTTCTAGATAGTTTGTAAAAATACTAATGACTTTTAGGATTAAGATGCATTAAGGAAGTTTCCAATCAACATGTTGCATAAACTGTTTCGTCTTTCTATATCTGTGATGGAGCGGAGTAATCGTGCAGCGGTTAGAAGACAGACACATCGCAAAGCACCAAGTTACACCTCCGCATGCGAAAACGCAATAAAGTAACTAACTATAAATAACTTTCTAAACCTGATAACTAGTTATACGTACCAATATCTCGTAATACTAAACGAAATTATTCTTTATTACTTGCTGATGTTCAGAGCGATTTAATATTACATTTTTACTGGTGACGGAGATCATCTAGATGCCATTGCAGCCGATAAACAGCAGTGTGCGGACATTACTGTGTTCCGGATAGAAAGGCGATATAGCTAGGAAAATAACTGGGGGGTAACGACACTTAATATCTTACGTCTCAAGCGACGAGCGCAATGTGGTGCAGTGTATACAATCCTAACTAGCGCCACGTTAACAACAAGCGTATAACTTACTATCACTTGAACGTCCCGCTCGTCTTGGCGGTTAATTGAATAAAAAAAAATCACTGTCAAGTTACATTCACCGTACTAAGTTTATTTAACGTTACGAAATGCTACAAAGCAGTGCCGCAACATTAACGGTTAAATTAGATACTTGTGGTAGCACTCCGGAGACCGTCTAGTGAAGTACCACAGCAGCCCAACAGTAGTATGAATATATTACTGTGTTCCTGTTTAAGGGTACCTAGTGAAATTACCGAGGTAACGAGACGTAATTTTCCACATCTTTCACGGCAAAATTAACGATGTGGTGTAGTGTAAATCATCGTAATTCCACATTTTTATGGGCAGGCGTAATACTTTAATGAGGTGACAACGTGAGTGGTACGTTCACTTGATGTTAAGTGATACTTCTACCGAAGGGCCTTCACCGTCGCCTTGTACAATAGGCAGGGAATACCATAGTCTGAGACTACAGGGCTGATTGCGGTGTTACCTAGACGTTCTCCAATAACTTAAACCTTTTGCGTTCAATTACCATCAGTTGAATAGTACCCTCGTCTCATCGCTTTGCAGAATAAAAGAAAATTTTTAATTTTATCGAAATCTGTAAGAGTATAATCTGTATTAAAAATTCTGGGTACATTTTGTTGAATAACTAAAGTGAGCGTAGGATCGTAAATGTAATGCAATGCCTATTATTTTTATTATGCTTCCTGAAAGAAGAGAGATAATGCTGCTGCTCGATTGTTGCACAAATACTTAGTGCTAATGGTATAGGTATAGTCAGTTGCAAAAGCGAGTATCAAGGCCAAGGCGAGATGGACGCAACCGTTCACCTCGCTGTCTGCAGCTTGCACAAATCGTAATCTCGAATCGGAGTGTTAAGATATGTAGAATTATTACGGAATATTTGAATCAAGCAGACTTTGCACTAGCATGTTAGAATTGTTTTTTTTTTATTCAGTTAAACGACTAGACGAGCGGGACGTTCCTCTGACGGTGATACGTCGTCTCAGACATAAGATGTTGAGTCTCCTTACCCTAGTAGTTACTATATACTCAAACCGGAATACAGTAATGGCGATAGAAATAGGCGCTGCGGTGGTACCTACCTAGACGGCCTCCGGAAATAGAGACCTACCACCCGCCTAGAGACAATCTGCAATAAAGCGTAATAAAGACAATGTAATTGACTATTGTTTTAATTTAATTTTCTCAGTAGCCAAAGCAAGTTTACGAATATTGCATAGACATCCGGCCGAAGCCTCTTGAAGTATAGGGTCCTTTGAGCCGATCGTCTCCAGCAGGAATTGTACTACGCCGGCCTGAAAGGATAAAGAAAAATTATAAATACAACAAGGATAAAACGATTCGAGCACTGGTTGATCGTCGTTGAAATCGAACTTTTATTCAACGAAGCGACGAGACGAGAGGTACGTTCACCTGATGGTAAGCGATACGCAGCACCACATTGCGCCTATCGCCTTGAGACAAGATGTTAAGTCTCGTTACCCCACTAACTTCACTAGCTACAGCTCCTTTCAAACCGGAACACAGTAATGTTACCACACTACTGTTTGGCGGCAGATATAGACTCTGCGGTGGTACCTATCTATACGATCTTCGGCAGCAGAGGCCTACCACCAGTAAAATGGCTCCGAGTCCCAGCTGTGGGAATATCAAATACTCAGTTTGATAATAATATTACTATGTTACAAATATAACAATATTGCTGCTGGTGAGTTTCTGTTGTCGAAAACCTTTCAGGTAAGTACCACCGCAGCTCTTATTTCTGCCGTTAAACAGTAATGTGCAAATATTATTGTGCTCCGGTTTGAAAGGCGTTGTAGCTAATAAAATTATTGAGGTTTCGAGACAACATCTTGTCTCAAGGCTACGGGCACAATATAGTGCTGTATTATCATCCTAACTAGCGCAAGTTCAACATCAGGGGAACGTCACGCTCGTATCGCTTTGGATATAAAAAAAAGATTAAATTCCATAGTTGAAACACATAATCGCTAATAAAAAAAAAAACAGTTATGTTCCTCTTATCGCATATATTCGACGGCAAACTACTTTCATTGTTGGCATGGAATATATTTGACTATGTTGTATGTTTAACTAAATTGGACATCTATATTTTACCTTAAGATCATTTAAAATTTTCATTATCACGGACCTACCTTGACATATTTTATTTAAATACCAACACAATAAAAAAAAAAAAATTAGGGTATGTTTACGTGTACCTTACTTTTTAACATAGTATATTAAATGTTGGTAACCATGAAAGTAAAAAAAATTGTATTAATATAATGAAAGTTACCGTAACTTATGAAAATAAATAAATATATCCTCATCATCATCATCAGCATCAGCCGATGGAAGTCCACTGCTGGACATAGGCCTCCACCAAAGATCTTTGATATAAAGTCGGCATGGTCTCTAGTACACTCGGGCATTAGAGGCCGTCGTTTGTAGATATAAATAACCTATAACTATTATAATCGCAATTTATTTTTTTACCAGAACATCTATTATAAACATTACGTATAATTATAAATTAATTCTCTCTACCGTAACAACTTGGTTAAGTTAATATAGTTATATGTATACGAATTGTTAGCTTGAAATGAATTATTCATAAGATGTATACAATTTAAACTGCCGACATATCTCGATCTTCTTAAAGTTGAAGTATATTAAAAAATACGTCCACCTTACATATGCCCTTTGTTATCAATGTCCAAAATATATATTTTAAAAAGCACCTTCGGATGATAATAAATATGTTATGTATCTTGAACGTTTGTCCTAATTCAAGAGGTCAACACTTAACTGTCAATTGAATTTTAAAAATCACGATATTTTCAATTTACATACAAAGTTTTATAGTTTCTTTAGGATCAATGTCAATACAAGAACAAGTTCTTCAACGTCAATAAACATATCGCAGTAAATCTAATGGAAATTGGTTCAAAGATATAAGTCTCGTCTTGGCACACTGCTGCTTGGTGATAGAAATGGGTGCAATGTTGGAACTGCTTCCTTGTTTTTAGAAAAATCAAGCAGAATCATCATTGCTACTCCTAAATAAAACCAAGTGAAGCTTGTAAAGGTCTTATATACAACACTACAATCTGTTCATTGTATTGACACTTGAATAAGTCTCTCATTAATCAGTAATTTCCCTAGCGCTAGCTGATGTCTAAAAACTTTAAACATTCGTTACTCACGGCATGCATTGTGACGCAGTTGATGGAGTAATAAGACAAATGGTACAGGGCCAACGCTGTAGCTCTGTGAACGTTCGGATCACGTGAGGTCATGTAGTTAACCAGAGGGGTGATAGCGCCGCGTTTGCCGAACTCCTGACGGTTTTGTGACCAGTCGCAGCAGAAAGCGATCGCGACACCCAAATTCGCCCGAAGATGATCATCCGTTGTACTTACTGGAAACATGTTTTATGAATATTAAGAACACAAACATTTAAAAATGACAAAAAAAAGAGAAGGGAAATCAAAAGTGATCTATTCCGGGACAGGTTTTTTTTTGAGAGAAACTCAATAAGAGAGTATTAAGACATGATTTCTAAACCGCACTGAATGAATAATAATGAATAAGTTTAAATTGTTTATTATTATTCGATTGTATTTTTAAATTTTAGTTGTTTTTTTTTGTAACTATCAATATATCTCTTAAAGTATGATATCTTGATAGCCCTCATGCTTTATATTAGAAAAAATACTTACCAAGCTTCGAAAGCTTTGCAACAACACCGTGATCAGAGATGACTGCTAAATTCTCATTATCTTTAGCAATTGTAGCGATCGCGGCGCAGACCGCCGATAGGACATTGTGATCATCCGAGTCTAGTAAATCCACCGTCAGCTCCAAAGCACCGACAAAAGAGCGCACCATTTCGCCGGAGTCCGTCGCATTCTGGACGCACGGGCTTAAAGCTAACGCCGCGTTAGTCTGCACTCTCTTCGAATCATTCTTCAACAGAGACCAGATCAGCCTGATCCCATCCAGTGCGTCTATTTCCATAATGCAGTTTTGCTCTTTTGCGCATTCCATTAAAACTAACGGCACATTCTCTAACAGCGGTTTGTAGGTATTGTTAAGATGGTTTACTGAATAATGAAAAAAATATTGAGGGTATATTAGTGTTAGTTAATAAATATTTTTCACGCCAAATGAGTTTTATCAAAACTGATAACACATTGAATAAAATAATTACAGCACAGATATCTAAACATAGATCATACATAGAAAACACTAGATTTTTCATTTTTTAATTAGAAAACTCTGTATATGTTATTCACTTGGTTATACCTACGCTCGAGCTTATAGTCATAATGTGTTACCTTCTTCTTCTTTGGCATCACTCTTGACATAGTGGTCGTGGTTATGTATATATATAGATTGTGTTATAAGACTAAATAAAATTTTATTGTTAACTGAATGAAGTGAAGAGTTTTACTTACTAAGCAATTTCATGCCTCCAGCGATGCGTATCTTTTCTCGATTTGGTGGGTATTTCGCGCATTCGGCCAACGCACCAGCGACGTTAGTAAGCACACCATTATTCTCGTCGTCAAGTAAACGTACCAGTGTTGGAACTGCATCAAGGTAGTCCAACTTTTTGACGCTAGCGTCGCTATTAGCACATTTCCAAAGCGCTCCTGTCACGGCAGCCAGTAATGGCTTATTAGCTCTATTAGTGCTATCTCTTGCAGCTTCCACAAGGAGCTCCAGTCCTCCAGATTCGCGTATCATATCTCTTGTGATAGGATCATTTGCGCATTTGTAGATTGCTAAACTGCAATATGTCTTAAATAAAAAGAAAATTAAAATTGACAATTTAGTCGGCGGTCAAATCATTAATATTTGAAACATACCTTTAAATCTTTATCCTCGTTTGCCAGATGTTTTATCAGATCATCAACCATTTTTTCCGTTTGTATGGCTAATTGAAACGAAGTTTCGTTGGCGCACATTTGCAATAAACCGACCGCTGGTATTGCCAGGTCTAAGTGTATGGTCTTCAGCAATCGAGCAATCAAAGGAATCATACCATACTTTCTCATAGCTTCGCGGTTTCTTTGTGAAGCAGACATAGACCATAGAGCTTTTGCACCAGCACGAGCTATATCCAAAAATTGAGTTTCTTCTTGACCTAATTCTTCTCGCGCAGTTACCAAATATCTGTTAATAAAACCTTTATTAGACTATATTATGAGACAACACATAATTACAGCACAGAAAGAGAAATAACCTTTCTTTAATATCCAACAAATCAATTAATTTTGGTAATCCACCAAACTTTCTGCAAAATTTTCTACTCTTACGAATCCTACCCAAATTAGCCATAGTTTCTGCTGCCAATATTTGCACATCTCTAGCGGGATCTGACAATAATCCGACTAATAAAGGAATTGCTCCCAAATCGGTAACTTTTTTTCTTATTTCAATATTTGGAGATATATCTTTAAGAACTGCCAAACCACCAACAATACAACAAAGGTCTCTCGTTTCTAATAAATTAACTAAGAGTTCTAAGCCACCTATTTCTTGTATCGCTCTCTGATTGACTTCAATCGTTAGGTCATGATCTTTCAAGCAACTTAACGCGACGGTTGTAGCCGTTTGATTTCCGGCCTTCATGTACTTAACGAGTTTTTGTATGTGCCAATACTCTGGCGGTATTTCTGTTGACTTGATCAAATCTGCCCAATTGTCTTCGGACGGCGAAGTCGAAGAAGGCGATGATGCTGATGTGTCCGAGCCTTCTGTCACCATTACGATTCGAGGCAAACCGACTGTATCTTGACCGCCATCCGTACTAAACGCCGATATATTATCACCATCTGCCATGATTTATCTAATAATAAATAACCTTTTAAATAAATAAACGATTTGATTACGTAAAATATAGTATTCTAAAAGCGCGACACAAAGTTACTGTTTCATTGACAAAAACAATTATTTCAATATGGTTGCCTGGCAACCGCGTGCGAAGGCACTGTTTTCTTTTTGAACGGAGTAATATAGGCATCAATATCTAAGCATAAAGTAAAATATACATATAAATAATAGTATATAAATAACAAATTCAGGAAATAAAAGGCGACTAATAAGGTCTTGCCACTGCAATTTAGTAGATTGTAAATGTTTGATAGTAGTGATACTGCTATACGTTAAAATTTATATGTTATATTATCAGTAATACTTAGATATATAATTTTAGTAAGTTAGTGAAGTAAGAGTTAAGTGAAAATAACACCTCTCGCATGCTGTCGGTGCCGGCCTCTTATTTTAATTCTTCTCCCTTGTTGTTAGTATATTACTTTGAGAATATACCACATTTGTTTTTATTGTATATAGTAGAGCGTGACTACGATCCCACCTGATGGTAAGTAGCAAGTAGTCTATGGTAAAACACTAGATAGTGAAATATTATGAGAGTATTATTCCTTTGTAATCGATATTTACATTAACTTGGTTCTAATCGTGTTTATTTTTTATAAATTAAAACTAGATTTTATATATACATTGTTTTTTTGTTTACCAGGAGTAGTAACTTCAGGACGTTGTAACTACTGAAAGAATCAGAAGTTATAACATCCTGAAGAGGAGGAACTAAAGGAAGACCTCCAATTTTCATGTTATGTTAGCCTTTATTAAAATCTTATTAATGATCTTTATTTAAATCTTTTCTGAGTAAGTGAAGAAAGATTTAAATAATATATAACATTTAAACTTGTGTCTATGTTCGCTGATTTATTATCTATAGTTTCAAACACATGTGTTGATTCACGTTTACACGGCATTTCGATGCCCGGAGATTTCTGACAGTATCCAGACGATAGTTAAAATGGGTACCAAAAAAATTATCTGAAGAATTGAAACGTAATTATCTACGGTTAGTTTGACCTAATTACTTGTTACAGTTCCGTCGGAGCGTTCGAGATGTGTTGAAACCGGAGCACAATGATCATTATCTCCTGAGATGGCTAAGAGGTAAGAAACATATTTTTTTTGCAAATTAATTAGATAACAAAACAACGTTGATTTTATAAAAGAAATATTTTCTTAATTATGATTGTAATTAAAACATATTTGGTACGCACATGAAAAAGAGATACCTGAATATAACAACAGTACCCCGTCTTGGTAGATTTTCTTTCATTCATTACATCTTATGTTATTAACATTGTACACGTTATCATGAATTTACTAAGCATTTAAAAAAAAAATACATTAAACATTTAGATCAGTAACTGTAGTAAGACCGTTTTTTTTTAGTGTATAAGTAAATACCATTTCTAGTATGACATACAGTTTTGTTTTTGAAGAAGCACTACATGGTAGTATTAATTTAAATGCTGGAAGAAAGACTGATTGAGTCTTCGATTTGAAAGTGGTATAAATCATATATTTCTTATTGATTATATTATTTTACTAGGATTTGATATGATATACCCGTTAAACTAGATTTTTGAAATTTTTGACTTATACCACTTTCATAATCAAGGGCACAATTATTGGGATACTAACTGGGCACCGAGTACTAGAATTAAATAAACCGATGTACAATACGCGAATCTTTTAATAATAAAATTAAAAAAAAATAATAAATAAAAAAAATATGGTGATTTCAAGACAATATTGTAAATAGTTTAAAAAACTATTATCGTAACATACATTTTTATGTTGATCATACAGGGTGTCTGGTGGCAGAGTTATGTTTTCAAATTTAAATAAAAAATAATATGTTTGACATATAATTTTACTAAAAGTATTAAAAGATAGAGTACAAATGCGGATTTCATTTTTTAAAGATAATGTCATCCAAATGTCTTCCATTCTGTTGCACACACTGTTCGAAACGGAGCCTCGTATTCCGTGCCACACGCTGCAGTAAACTTGGTTCAATTGCGCTGATTTCTCGCCGAATATTTTCTTTTAAGTCCACAACAGTTCGCGGATTGTTGGCGTAAACTCTCTCTTTGAGGTAGCCCCCAAAAAAAAATCCATTGGAGTTAGGTCGGGTGACCTCGGTGGCCACGGGATGTCCCCAAAGCGACTAATCAGTTTTTGAGGGAGATTTTCTCGCAACAAATCCATCGAAGCTCTGGTCGTGTGTGCGGTCGCACCATCCTGTTGAAACCAGGTGTGTGATGAGAATGATGAATGAGCTCGCAGGTTCGGCAAAAAGAAATTCGAAATCATGAGCCGATAATTTTCACCATTGACATTCGTCGCTTGGCCCCGTGCATTTTCAAAAAAAAAATGGTCCGATTATCCCATTCGTGGATAAAGCGCACCAAACAGGTACCGTTGGGCAATGTAATGGTTTTTGGTGCTTCAGTCGAGGATTGCGAGTTCTTAGAGCCCAGTAACGGCAATTTTGTTTGTTTACGTGTCCGTTTAAATGAAAATGAGCCTCGTCGCTCCAAAAAATGGAATTCATAGTGCGAAAACGCTCCAACATGGTTTCACAAAAAAATTTGCGTGACGCAGTCATTTTTTTTCAATTCTTGAATTATTTGAATTTTAAAAGGATGAAACTTCATATCTTTTTTCAAAATTTCATGCACAATTGCTCTTGGAAGTCCCAGTGAAGCTGCCCTTTTCCGTATCGAAAGTCGTGCATTTTCACGTAAACTGCGTTCAACCAGTTCAATGTTTTCGGGGGTCCTTGACGATCGACTAGGTCCTGGCCGTGGTGTGTTCATAGCCGAAGCAGTTGCGCGGAACCTCTCCACCCACGAACGAATTAAATTCACACTCGGCCCATCGCCTATCCGTCGAATATTGAAATGTGAACAAAACTGTCGGCGAGCGACTACGTAAGAATCGTTACTCTTGAAAAATGCTTCAATAGCGAACGCGCGATGCTCACCCGACCACTGCGACATCGTGACTAAGAAATCCGCACGATCGGTGATTCTAATGACACCACACCGCCACTTTCCCCCCGCACTGTTTATAACTTATTGAGATATTCGTTTTTTAAAATATAAATCTGCCGCCAGACACCCTTTACAAGAATTTAAACGTATTCCAAGATCAAGGTCCAGGTTAACTGGTGGTAGGTCTCGATGTTCTCTGATGATGTTGAGCACTTGGTCATCTTACAACTCTTCTGATACTGGGCTCGTTGACCCGGGTCCACGGCCTGTTATGTTAGGTCTTGCCGGAGACCGTCTAAGTGGGAACCCGCTGCACCTATATCTGCCGTTAAACAAGTGTGCAAACATTGCTGTGTTCCAATTTGAAGGGCGTTGTAGCTAGTGTAATTACTGGGGTAAGTCAACGAATTAACATCTTATGTGTCAGGCGACGAGCGCAATGTTTTGCTGTGTATAACATCATAATCACTTACCATCAGGTGAACGTGGCGCTCGTCTCGTCGCTTAATTGTATTAAAAAAAAATCTATAAAAATCCTTAATTACTTGATGTCTTTGTTTGACTTCATTAGACGGCGCTGATAAAGAATTTACATTGTATTGTAGATAGTATGAGAAGGTTTCATGCAAAGGTCAATAACATAGTAATTATCAAACAAACAATGGATTTGAATAATTCTTTCTTGTGTCAAAGGACAAATAGTTAGGTCGTTGATCGCATTTATTTACTAAAATTTATTTAATAAAAGTTAGTGTTACCTATACTTTGGGAAGTATTGCTCATAAATCACTACGCTGGGTATGCGGGTTGGCGACTGTAAGGTAATTGTAAGGATCAGCCCTGTAGTCCCGGGCCATTAAGAATAGGACTAAGGTATTCCCTGCCTGTCGTACAAGGCGACTAAAAAGGTCCTTGGTGTCTTAGGCTTTGAGGGTGGGGGCCCTCAAAGCTTAATAAGCGAGCCTTAGGAGGACGGTAAATATAAGGTTGGAAAATATCTCCCTTCCGCTTTTTTGCTCTTTATTCAATGCTTTATAAAAAGTGTTACAGTGATCGGATTTAGTTCAAATATGCGCCGTTTTGTTCGATAATCTGTATCCATCTAGACGGCAACTTCATAATACCTCCCTCGTAGAAGCCCCCCTCCTTATTTGCGAAGAACTCGGACAGCCACTTTTCATAATACTCTTTTGAGTTCAACTTTACACCACCAAGGGCGTTCACCATGGACAGGAACAGGTGGTAATCACTTGGCGCTATGTCCGGGCTATATGGTGGATGCGATAAAACTTCCCATCCAAGCTCCCGTAGCTTCTGACGAGTCATCAACGAAGTGTGTGGTCTGGCGTTGTCCTAGTGGAACACTACACCCTTCCTGTTGGCCAATTCTGGACGCTTCTGGTCGATCGCCTGCTTCAAGCGGTCCAGTTATTCGCAGTAGATGGTAGAATTAAGCGTCTGGCCATATGGGAGCAGCTCATAGTGGATGATTCCCTTCCAATCCCACCAAACACACAGCAAAACCTTCCTGGCCGTCAATCCCGGCTTGGCCACTGTTTGGGACGATTCACCGGCCTTCGACCACGACCGTTTTCGCTTGATATTGTCGTATGTGATCCATTTTTGGTCGCCAGTCACCATCCGCTTGAAGAATGGGTCGAATTCGTTCCGTTTCAGCAGCATATCGCAGGCGTTGATTCGGTCCAGAAGGTTTTTTTGCGTCAAATCATGCGACACCCAAACATCAAGCTTTTTTTTATATCCAGCCTTCTGCAGATGGTTTAAAATGGTTTGGTGACTAACTCCCATCTCCTGGGCGATGTCACGAGATGCCACATGCCGGTCTAACTCGATGTAGTCCATGATTTGATCGGTATTTGTCGTCACAGGTCTTCCGCCGGCTGGCTTATCCATGGTGTCGTTTTCACCGGCTCTGAATCGTCGAAACCATTCCTCCGCGGTTCGAAGTGATAGAGTACCATCCCCCAAAACACCATTAATCTCACGGAACGTTTCTCTAGCGGATTTGCCTTTAACGAAGGAAAACTTTAAAATAACGCAAATTCGGCGTTAGTGAACTCGCATGTTTACACATCTATAACTGTTGAACGCAATATCCAAACTAATTATGCATAGCGTCGTTTTGTAGGTTATGTCAAGACCTTTCAAATTATGTATAGTATTGCCAGATACGAGCTCTGTAGCGCTTTGTACATAGCCGCGAAATTCAAAAGACAAAAAGGCGGAAGGGAGATATTTTCCAACCTATTACATTGTGGTGTTGTATTTGCCGTAGCACAGCGTGGGTGTTAAGGAGGGCTTGGCCCTTCCGTGAAATGTTTTAGCCAGAGTGCAGGGGGGCACCGGTGCGTTCCGTAGGAGATCCCGGAACCCCTCCTAATGCACTGAAGGAGACCACCGAGGGGGTTTTAGTGGGTAGAAGCCCCACATAACCTTGTCTTCCCCCCAGAAACAAGGTATCTTTTAAGATTTCCCCCGCAAGAAAAAAAAAAAAAAAAAAAAAGGTAATTGTAAGGATAGAGAGATGCGAGAGGAATGCAGATTTTTGAAAGGAATGTTGTGAAATAAACAGGAATAACGGGTAATGTAGGATGTTACTATTTGGTATATTGTTGTGGGAAGAATAGTAACAGGGGGAGCGAAACCCGAATTCATCGGACAGATGCACTGATAGGGTATGCTAGTAGTGGTCGCAGAAATATTAGGGGGACCGGAAAGTAATGTCGTTTTCTTACGCTAAATACAAACACATACATTTTTAACGAGTCTTTATTTTTAATCAATGATGTATTCCCCATCATTGTCAATAACCTTTTGCCATCTAGTGAGTAAATTTTCAATCCCTGATCGATAAAAATTAATTGGTTTTTCGGCAAAATATCTAGAGATGGCATTTTGGATATCATCCAAATTTGCAAATGTTTTGCCACTTAAAAAGTGTTGCAGCGCTCGGAATAAGTGGAAATCCGATGGTGCAACATCGGGCGAATATGGTGGATGAGGCAGCACCTCCCACCCCAATTCATTAATTTTTTCTAGAGTTCGCCTTGCGCAGTGCGGTCTTGCATTGTCATGTTGGAGAATGACGCCTTTTCGGTTGACAATCGCTGGCCACTTTTCAATTAAAGATTGATTGACTCGCTGCAATTGTTCGCTGTAGAGGTCTGCAGTAACAGTTTCTCCAGGTTTCAGTAATTCAAAATGAACAATGCCGCGAATACTCCACCAAACACACAAAAGCGCTTTTTTGGGGTGTAAACCTGGCTTAGCAGTACTCCGAGGGATTTCATTTGGAGAGAGCCACTGCCTTTTGCGTTTTGGGTTATCATACAGGACCCATTTCTCATCTCCTGTGATCAAGCGATCAAAAAACGCTTCTGTGTTGTGTCGTTGAAGCAATAAGTTGCATGTGATTGATCGGTTAGCCTTATTCTGTTCGGACAGATTATGCGGGACCCAAACACCTGCTCTGCTTACTTTTCCAATCTGCTTCAAATGTTCTTGGATGGTCGACCAAGGTTTGTTGAGACTGTTTGACAATTCCTCGATCGTCTGACACGGATTTGCTTCCACTTCCGCCCTTAACACGTCGTTGTCTAACGCTGATGGTCTTCCTGATCGATACGAGTCGGAAAGATCAAAATTACCCGATTTGAACTTGGAAAACCACCTTTGGCATTTACGAATGTCCAGTGCATTTGGATAAACATCGCAAATGTTTTTGGTAGCAACTGTTGCGTTATTTCCCTTGCGAAACTCAAAGAGCATGCAATGCCGGATGTGTACCTCTTCTGGTATTTGGCTGGCCATTTTACCCAAAATTACAAAAAAAAATTGTAATTCAATTGTCTATAAGTAAAGAAATCACTATAACCTCACAATGTCTTTGGTACGCCTCTGAACAAAACAATGAGCTGACAAATGACAATCAAGTATTGGCATGCGCAGAAACGACATTACTTTCCGGTCCCCCTATTATTATACTGAACTTTCCTTGATTTTTTTCTTCTTTAGTCGCCTTTTACGACACGCCAATGGTACTATAACGGTATGGATATTATAAACCGTCTATTATATAAACGACAATAACAGTAAATTTTCACCTTCAAAAGATATGTTTAAGAATATATTAAAACTGGTATAATACTAGGATAGTAATACTGGTGGTGGGTCTCTGTTGTCTCGTCTAGGTGGATACCACCGCAGCGCCTATTTCTGCCGCCAAACACTACTGTGCAAACATTACTGTATTCCGGTTTCAAAGGAGCTGTAGTTAGTGTAATTACTGGGGTAACTCATCGACTCAACATCTTATGTATCAGGCGACGAGCGCAATGTATCGCTGTGTATAAAATAGCAAATAGCGCCACGTTGCTACAGGCAGCCATATCACCTAGTATTAGATGAACATCCTGCTCGTATCGTCGCTTAGTTACAACATAAAAAAACTTTTAAGAACTAGAATACAGTAGTTTGCTCACTACTCTGGCGACAGTAGTAATTCCAGCTATATTTTTTTTTATTTTATTCGATGAAGTGACGAGACACGCGCTTATAACTACGTGGCGCTTATTAAGATGATATACCCTCCCCTACATTGTGCTCGTCGCCTCAAGGCATGTCTTTTTACTACAGTAATTTCACTAGGAACAACTCCATTTCAACAGAAACACTTATGTTTGCTAACTACTGTTTAGCAGCAGAAAATATCCCACCTAGATGATCTCCAATATCAGAGACCTATCACGACTTATACGTTGATAAGTAAAATTTGTTGTTAATTATTATTAAAGTAATGGAATAAGTGTTTTCAATCGAAGATGGTTCATTCATCGACAGCTAATGATCATAAGTATTTTGCAAATATATAATAAACTAGCTGTTCCCCGCCCGCTTTGCTGGTCGTAACACCCTCTTAACTCCCTTTGGGGAAGTAATTTTTAGCTGACATATACTCAGTAAAAAGAATATTCTAATCGAATTTCATGAGTCTAGATCTTACAGAGTTATTGTGATGAGTCTCCAGACAGGTGAAAAACTCTTCTATGTATTATCTTGTCAATTCTACTTACCTAACCATTTAAATGATTACCTGATCCGCAGAGCCTTGAACCGCTAGCGCTAAACGACAATAATCTATGAGTGTTGTAACATAAGAAAAAATTGCCATATTGCAGAACAGGCCATCACATTTATAACATGTAATTAAGCAATATTATTAAAGAAAAACCTTCAGCTAAACAGGCAGTTATAACGTTATAAAATGAGTTGTTATAGCAGATTATTATAGCTAAAAAAAATTTCCTGGGAAAACGTAGAATTTGATACAAATGTTGGCAATTGAACTTAATCAGTGTATACAATCCCCTAGCGTCACGTTACGCGCAGGCGGTTCACTTACCATCAAGTGAACGTCTCGCTCGTCTGTCGCTATATAATGAAATAATTACTAATTAAACGTAAAATCCAGTACAGCAAATCTAAAATCATTATTTTTTTTTTTTTTTTTATAGATGAAAAAAAAAACAACTTTTTGTCCATACAAAATAATCTCTTTATGAAACAACAGCAATTTTTTACAGGCTCTGTATTTAGGAGTTTTTCCTAATCCGACATTAACCTTTATAATACACTGATGAATAGTTCATAATTGGATTTTTTTTTTATCATTATTCATAAAGTATTCAAAACAGTGAATCCAAGGTGGTTAAACAACGTGTCCAGGTAAATTTTAGTTATAAACAAAAAACCTGCAACACTGACATTTTAATTATTGTTAAAGCTGCTTATATGACCGTGACACCGATAAAAGTCAAGTTCAACGATGACGTCACAGTTATTAATACCGCTACTGGTTCCCATGTGTTATTAACCTTGAACCCCAAACAAAAAAAGGGGTACGTAATATGCTTTAGATCCAACGATAACAGTATTAGACTGTTTAAAAAGGTAAAGGTTTTAATAATATGTAAGACACTAGTGGTAGGTCTCCGTTGCCGGAAACCACCGCAACGCCTATTTCGGCCGCCAAACAGTAGTATGCAAACATTACTGTGTTCTGGTTTGAAAGGCGTTGCAGCTAGCGTAATTACTGGGGTAAGGAGGATTAACATCAAAGCGATGAGCGCAATGTTGTGCTGTGAATACTATTCTTGCTAATGTCACGTTGCTATAGGCGGAAATAGCACTTCCCATCAGACGAACGAGCCTCTCGTCTCTCGCTTTAGTAAACAAAAAAAAAAAAATTTAACCTATGTTCTTGCAGTATCAATACAATTTATAGTCAATTACTAGTGTTATTACTACAAATGTATGTATATTTTACAACAACTCTTCCCCATCCGCTTTCCTGGACGTAATATACTCATAAAATGAGACTTTAAATTTGTCTGAAATATTCCTTGAGAGCAGCCGCACGCATTATATAGCAACCGTTACTATAGCAACCGCATAAATAATACTTAATTAGAATATTTATAGAAGTTATTTATTGAAGGATGAGATGAAGATGAGATTCAAAAAATAAATACCATATAACCATCTACAAATCAATCCGCGTGGAATGGTCATGTTTCCATATCGATACGTTCACTAGTTTTCACGTGATTAGTGAACAAACAAAACCATTATCATAATATATATATATATATATATATATATAAAGAGATAGTTAACTGATACAGAACCTCAAGAACTGCACATCGACGGTCCCTATATATATGTATATATATATATATATAGATAGAAAATAGACTGGATGTTGTCCAACTGATTTGCTGGGAGTAACACCTAATAACACCTTTCATGGAAACAATTCCTTCCTCAAAAGAATATTTTCATTCTTTCTGACCTATATTCAACGAACGGAATATTGCTAACAAACTTCAAGTATCTAGGCCTTATGATTACACCTGCCGAACAGGTTCCCAAGATGTCGTGGCGGCGGGACCCAGTAGGTAGCCGTGACTTGGTCACTGGAGGTTGCCGCACCAGCTGAGCTCCGAGAGTTCACCGCTGCAAGTCCGACATAACTTATCTGCTACCGCGAGGGCAGATATACAAAGACATTTCCCCGCGTAAAACAAAAAAAAAATTATGGTTCCTGAGATATACATATGTATACAATTCTTCTTATTCTACATATGTATATGCTGGTATGTAATATTGTATATACATACACATATCGGATGATATTAAAAAATTACATAGTTATCGTTCTGAATGTTTTACATATTAATTACAATACTTTGACCTTTAATTTCATGTTAATACAAAACTACTATTTTTTGTATTAAAATCAATGGTTTTTGTTTTTATTCGACGAAGCAACTAGACCTGGAAGACATTCACGTGACATGATAACAATGTGGTGCTTAGCGTTGATACTGAAGTAGTTATCAGGAAGATGAAGATGAGGATTCTTTTATAATAAAAGAGAAATTCTGAATACGGATGGTTTGTGAGGATAAGGAAGAGGAAGAGAAATAAATAACAGCCATTACAATAAACTCTCCACTTACAATTTCATTACATGGAAATATGGAAGAGAATTTTCTTTTTTTTTTTTTGGAAACGGATGCGGAAAAAGTATTCGTGAAAAATGAGGGAGTTCCGCATTAAAAGGAAGAGGAAGAGGAATCGTTATCAACCCTAGTGATACTGGTAGTGACGATAACAAACACTGCCCGACAATGCGCTCGTCATCTTGAGACAAGATGTCTCATTACACCAATAATTACACTAGCTACAGCGCCATTCAAACTGGAGTACAGTATTGTTAGCATACTACGGTTTCGAAGCAGGATAAGAGCCTCGGTGATACCTAGACAGTCTCGGACAATAAAGACTTATGTTATAAAGTCTATATCATTGATGAAAATTTGGTGCAATCAGATCTTCGATGACTGCAGGGTCGGCTTGCGTTCAAATTTGATTTTGAGGACGGGCCCATGTTTAAACTTGAATATCAATAGCTGAAATTATAACTATAATGTAAGCTAGAGGTACCATGATGATTGGACGACGATCTGGTAAGAATCGCGGGAACCCACTGAGGATGCCAGCAACGTGTAACCCATCGATATGGATCATGATCTTTGGGGGGGACTTATCTCCAGCAGTGGATGTCTATTGGCTGATGACGATGATGTTGAAGCCTTGTAATTAAATTCAAGCGTAGAGTAGATCGATGCTTACTTCTTAATAAGGTCAAGAAGAAATCTTTCGTAATATTGCGTAAAGAAAAAGAGAACCTTGGAAGTCCTTAAGGTGCTGTACAAATTAAGCTCAGCGATTGTTGTACCAGCTCAAATTAAAAATATAGAATTGCAACAATGTGTATCAAGGAGAACTGCAGATTGTACAGCAACTGGTGAAGGCATATTTTCAGCCGTGGACTTAGTTATGATACAGTAATATATAAAATACATTAACTATTTAATCCTATAAGAAATATTAGACAAGGCCAAATTAGTGCCTTACAGCTTAGCACTTACATTCTGTAAATGATAAGCACTAAGAAAATTATTACTGGAAGGGGGTTCAATAAAAAATGTAAACAAATGTCTATTTTTCGTTACATATTTTCGTTTCATAAAATTCGATACACACCATCCCAATAGAAGTATCCTTTCAAATATCCTTATTAAAAGAAGAAAATAACTTCATAACTTTGTTGCAGCTCGACAATGGAACCCAGACGCAGCAGAAAAAATGTTACGAGATGTGAGTACGACTTGCTCTTAATATGTTAATATATAATTTTTTCTTTGTTCATGAGTTATAAGTACGTTGTCCTTAAAAAAATTATCTCTATTATACATAATAACTTTCATCATTCAAAGCAGTTCAGATTGTAAACAACTATTTCTAAGTTAAAATACCCCTTTATAAGTACCTTGTTAATCTATAGGGGAAAAGGGATAAATTATCTGTAATATTAATCATGTGTACTAATTAATTCTTAAACGCAATTTAGAAGGGAATAATTTAAGGGGAAGTTTATCAGCTCTCTTGTTTTTGTTTACCAATACACTGCGATCATCTTTTTTTTTTGTTTTTGGGGGTAAAATCCTCGAAAGATACGGGATAAAGATAAGGGAAGTCTGGGTTATGTGGGATTCTTACTCACTAAATCTCTCGGTGGTCTGCATCGGTGCATTCGGTGAGGCTCCGGGATCTCTTATAGAACGCATAGGTGCTCCTCTACACTTCCTGTTATACGTCTCTGAGGAGCCTAACCCTCCTAGGCACCATCAATGAGTTGCTGCCCCACGCAGGTTTGCTTGTTGATCTATAAATGCCCTCATCGTCAAAACTCCTAGACTCTTTTAATCGCCTTCTACGACAGGCAGGGCTTACCTTAGTCTTACTAGCCCGAGACTACAGAGCTGATGCTGCGGTCATGTGACCACATACCAAACACGACTATTGTGAACATCTATGAAGCAGTTCAGCAGTGGACTTAATACACTTAAATGGCTGTGAGAATAATATCAATTATTTGTTTGTAGTCGTTGATATGGCGGGAGAAATGGGGCATTGACACCACACTCAACACATGGGAAGCACCAGAAGCGCTCGAGAAACACTTTCCAAGCGGCACCACGGGATTCGACAAAGAAGGATCACCGGGTGAGTAGTATATACGGATTTTTTTTATGTAATTAAGTGACGAGACGAGCGAGCAGTTTAGCTGATGGTAGTTGTTTCACCCGCTCACAACAACGTGGCGCTGTATAATGATGTGAACACAGAATGGATCAGTTAGTTACAAGAGAACAAATAGTGCAAATTATGTTGGAGGACACCAAAAGAAAGATCTTTCTGGATTACTGTCTAGGAGTGGCAAGGACTGCAGCCAATGCAAATGTCTCAATTACCAACTAGTAACCTACAAGGACTAAAGAAAGAAAAACATGAGACACGTTAAAAGAAGATCCTGTATGTGAGTCCACATAATCTCCTTACCCCAGTAATTATACAACTATTGCGCCCTTCAAACCGGAACACAGTTATGTTTAGCAGCTGCATTTGGTGCTGTGGTGGTACCCACCTAGACGATCTCCGGCAACAGAGACCTACCACTAGTGAATAATAATATAACAGGTCGAGATAAAAGTCTACACATATACAATAGTAAGTTTTGACTGTGCTCCGGATTACAGGTAGTTGTTGCTAGTGAAATAACAGACCTAACGAGACTAAACATTTATGTGACGAGCGCAATGTGGTACAGTGTATACAATCATGGGCAGGCGTACAACTTACCATCAGGTGAACGTCCAGGTCGTCTCATTTGTAATAGAATTACCAATAAAATAGTTTTTATAAAATAAAAAGGGAAGAGACTATATGATTTGATCCCTCCATCGCTCTTCAACCACCAACCGTACACACCACAGGCATTCATCCCCATGTTGCCCAGATCCCAACATTAGGAAGAAGCGTTTCGCTTCCTCCTTCTTAATGCGAACAGCGAAGGTTTGGAACAGTCTGCCGGCGTCAGTGTCTCCGACCAGGTATGACCTGGGAATCTCTAACAGAAGATTGGATAGGTTACTTCTAAACTAGTGCGCTTTGCCACCAAAGACTACATCGCCACTTCATCAGGTGGGTTCGTAGTCAAGCGCTAGTCTATACAAAAAAATATTTACATTCTGTTTAAAACGTTTTTTACTCGCTAAGAGTAAAATAACTTTAGTGCATAATGACTCAACATGGTTATTTCAGACAGGTTTCTAGATGATAGAACTCGTTTTTTTTTTTTAAACACTACACAGTAACAATGTATCCTTTTGATGAAATAACTTATTTTTATCAATTATTTTTTATCTGTATTCTACTTGATCACTGCAATAAACATTTAAGTATCCAAGTCTATTACTGACAATAGGTATCTGTTGCCTGATGATGTCTTGATAGTCGTGCTGCTCTATACTATATATAATATGCTGCTAATGCGCAAACATTATAGTATTCCGGATTCAAGGGTGCTATGACAATTTAATTATCAGGGTAAATAAGAACTATATTATGTTTAAGATAAAAACACTGTAACAAGCCATGGATCATTTACCTAGTAACACGAAGGTGTTAAGTTAAATTCTCTGGTCAACGTAGTGTAGTTTGGATGGTGACAGTTAACTTTGAACCTACTTGAAACTTGACATTGAACCTTGAACCTTCATATTTTGATTTTTCTGACATTACTGTATTACGACTCAATATATGAAGGCTAAAATATACTGAACTGGTAATCTTCTAAACTTCAGCATCATTCAGTTACTTATCGTGTGAAACTCAGGTTAAAAATTTAGAAAAAAAAATTACAGAGTAATAATTGAATGTTACAGTTATATTAGTTCCGTTCGTCGGATTGGACATTTGGGGCCTACTGCACTCCGTCACCAGGACGGACGTCATCCGCATGATCCTGCGCCACCTGGAGAACTACCTGGCTAGTGCGAAGAAACAATCTCTAGTACACGGACCGGCAGCTTTGAAAGTACGTATAGTAAACTGTAGTAGTGTTTTTTTTATTACAATTAAACTCAGCATCTTGGACAAGCACAGAAGCTGGCTTACGTATTGATTTCCTCGCTGTATATATATTTCTTTTACAATAACTTTGATATAAAAAGAGCAACAAACATATATATACGTTTTTCTAAACATTATTATTAATATATTTAAATACTGCTTATTAAACACTGTAATATTTTAATAAATTAAAACCCATGTAAAACTACCATTTTGTAGCATAATAATAACTATAATAGTCTATTTGACTTCATGTGCTCTTTTAGTACTTTCTGAATTTTGATAACAATCCACAGTGAAAGACCATACATTGAAAACTTTATATATTTATTAAAGAATGTTTTAATATGGAAAAATACATATATAAATATAAAGAAACAATTATATTGAAAACTATGCCAACAGATCTTTAACGATCGAATGGAAAAACGTTGCGTTTACATGTAAATCTTGACCAGGTCACAGTGGTGTTCGACCTCGAAGGCTTCAACATCCGACAGTACGCGTGGAAACCAGCCGCTGAGATGGTGTTCACTTTACTACAGATATACGAAGCCAACTATCCGGAAATATTAAAAACATGTTTCATCGTTAACGGTTAGTTATATCTTAATTGGGAAATTAATTAAAAAAACAAGTCGAGTAGTATTAACTATTCATATAATTTATTTTTGTTCCATGAAGCAAAATGATAAACAGGATATCAGTGGTCATAGATCTCCGTTACCAGAGACTGTCTAGGTACCATCGCAGCGTCTATTGCAGGAGCGAAACGGTCGTGTGCAAACTTTACTTCGTTCCTGTTTATAGGGTGCTGTAGCTAGTGAAATTACTGGGCTAACGAGACTTAACATTTTATGTCTCAAGGTGATGAGTACAATGTGAGACGCTGTAGTTAAGATCCTAACTAGGGTGACGTTGACATTGGCGGGCGTATCCCTTATCATCAGGCACACGTTCCGCTCGTCTTGTTGCTTCGTAGAATAAAAAAAGAATGTACACCTGATAGTAGGTGTAAAGCCTCGCATCCATTAATAGCAATATGGAAATAGAATGATATACACTGCATTATATTGTATTTGTCCCTTGAGCCAATAAATATATTGACAAAGCAAATGTCTTGTCAGCGATATATTCATCATCATCATCAGCCGATAGACGTCCACTGTTGGATATAGGCCTCACCCAAAGATCTCCACATCGATCGGTCCCGCGATGCTCGCATCCAGTGGGTTCCCGCCATTTTCACCAGATCGTCGGTCCACCTTGTAGGAAGCTTCCCAACAAAGTACAATAATCAGATATGGCAATATATATACAATATAATATATTACCATATCTGATCTTTATTGGTTTTTCTTGTCTTACATTTGTGGGTATGTTTAAAATTTTTATATAACACAATGTTTTAAAGACTAAGCAATGAAATTCATTATTTGTCTTTCAGCGCCGAAAGTGTTTTCACTTGCATTCTCCGTTATTAAAAAGTTTATGCACGAGTACACGATATCGAAGATCAGGATATACGGCACGGACACTAAGAAGTGGCAAGCGCAGGTGCTAGAGCTGATAGACAAAGATCAGCTGCCCGTGCATTACGGCGGGACCCTGGTTGACGAGAACGGCGATCCTCGATGCGGACTTACGGTGAGCATGCGGGAGCAACTTTAACTTATTTCTCAACTATGAAGACATCAAGATGAACAGAACGTCCACCTGATGGTTAGCAATACAGTTGTCGTGCTAATCAATTTGGGTTATGTCAGGCTACATCAATAATTAACATAACACTTTTCGCACTACTCTTCAGTATTACCCTAAATGATCTTCAGACAATGGACATCTACCATCAGTATTCCAAAACCCTAATACTACCCATACATTAAATGCATGAAATTTTGCAGGTGAAACAGGGTGGGAAAATTCCTAAAAGCTACTATTCAAAGAACTCCACCAGCGAACAGAACAAGGAGTACCACAGGATTACTGTTAAGACTGGGGAGAAGCATTCCATTGATTTATTATGTATGGAAGGTGAAAGCGTCTTGAAGTACGTATTAACTCTCAAACATTTTATATATACACCCTTAAAAAAAGAGACTCGTCACTTATCCATCAAATTGGCTATATGTACGCTTGTGGATGTAGGACGATCCTTGAAATATCTAGGTTTCCTCACGTTGTTTTCCTGCATCGGGAGCACTAACTTTGAAACTAATCTACAACGGAAGGAAAAAGTTGATGAATTACAATACCAATACCTTTAAAATTTCTCACTTGAACAGAAGATACTGTATCATGACGTCACGACTCAGGTGTAGAAAAGGATTCCAAGTATTAAGATGATTAGACTTGGTGACCGCGTACCAGTAGACGTAGGTACGACGCCAGGCCCCCCATCTGGGAGTCCTACGATTTGGTGAAGGTTGCGGGAAGCAGCTGAATGCGGGCAGCGCAGGATCGATCGAAGTGGAGATCTTTGCGGGAGGCCTATGTCCAGCAGTGGACGTCTATCGGCTGATAATGAGACAATCAACTTCACATAATCTATCCCCATTAAAATTGTCTTATGTATAACTCGCCAGCAGACGGCTAAATATTATTACTCCACTTCGATACTCTATATCTTCTATGGTTAAGTGCTATGAGGTCCTGGATGGAGGAGCGTGTTCGTTACGAAACTTTGGCCTCCTTATGTTGACAACCGAACCAGGTATGCTGTTATGGAAGATTTGGAAAATGCAAGTGATAGATATAGAGGCGAGTTGAAAAAAACTACCTCTACCAATAGCGGTTAGGTTAGACGCCTGGAAAATAGTTGTTTTCAAATAAATAAACATGAACAGACAAGAGGACGACCGCCAGGTTCACCTAATACAACCGTCATATATTTTTTTTCTTTTAGATGGGACATTGGCGTCGACAGTCACGATATCAAATTCCTCATAAAGCGTAAGGATCAAGACGGAAACGAGACGGTAGTACATGGACCAAGAAAAGTCGCGGAAGGCCCGGCAGACCTTGGATTCTTGCCTGTTACAGGACCAGCTACTTGTGAGTTAGAGTTGTGTTTTTTTTTTATATATATAACATAGTTCAGCCATTTAAAGATTCTCAGTACTTTTCCAATTTCGGTATAAGCTCCGTCTAAAATTATCTGTTTAACTGTTTATTTTATTTTCCATAGATACGGTAGTATTTGATAATAGAAGCGCGTATTTGCGCAACAAGAAGGTCTTCTACGACGTCTTGATCGCCGTCCCTGAGCGGGACCTCAACATGTCGGACGAACCGGAAGACGCCATCGAAGCTACGGAGGAAGCGCTTGAAGTGAAAAACACCGGATGTTGACGTGTTGTTTGAGCATAGAATAAATATCACATAGGGGTTTACTTTATCAAGACAATTTACTTGGCAAAGCAATTAACTCCTTGAATACAAAATGTGCAGTATTAACAATATTTTGATAATACGCTAATTAAAGTTTTTTTTTTTTTATTGTTTAATACAGAATTAGTTTGCAATTACACAGTTATCCCAGATTTCCACGTTAGAAATTAAAATACAAAACTATTCACTATACTTATTTTTTCTTCTGTCCCAGCACAATAAGAGTTAATTAATTTGGCAAATGAATTGAATTGAATAGAATAATTTATTTAACTGTACTATTAAAATGGCATTGTCGTTTATTTAAGTACGTCTTAATTAAAAATTACTCGGATCGTCAAAATAAAACATGACAGAAAAAAATTACTACAATAAAAGGCGACTACCATAAGTCTTGCTAGTTAAAAATAACTAAATTTAATTGAAATGTGAATTAAACTTTTAATGTGATCAAAATCATATCAAATAATTATTACTATTTTTAACCCGTCTTATGAGGGTTTATGTTAATCAAAAATTATTGTTTTAATTTCGAACAATACAAACTATGAACAATATGTATTCAAATATAATATCCATGTTATCACTCAAAACATGTTATAACAATATATTTTTTACCCTAATATCGATAAATAGTCGACTAAAATATATTTTACACCAACAACAAAGCTAATGAAGTGTTATTAAGTAGCTTTTAATGGTATGTTAATTTATTCAGTACATTAGTACTTTGATATTCATCACATTTGTTTGTAGACAGTTTGTTAAGAAATGACTTGCATAGGAAATAAAAAATAATAATGAAAAAAATCTGTAACTGCCTGCGTGCATGCACCGGTTCGGCCATGTTATGCGAAGACCAACAACGCATGTGGTTAGTGTAGCGCTGGATCGCGAAACTAAAAATGTAAGCTCTGGGAAATCCCCAACTACTTGGTTGACGATGATCAGTAAAGATCTAATAAATAACAAATTGACAGAAGCTATGACTCAAAATAGAGATAGATTAAGAATGACTAGGAGAGCCGACCTTGAGTAAAGATGGGACAAGGTCTAACAAGAAGAAGAATAAAAAAATCTGTAACAAAACTATATCATTTGAGTTTTACTATTTTTTCCATATTATGCATCTGTCTATGTAGTAAAGCTACCAACAAAATGTGATGCAGTATATATCTTCATAACTTGCTACATAATTATGAGCGGACGTGTCCTTCACCATCATGTGAACGTTCTACTTGTCTAGTCGTTACGTGGAATTAAAAACAAAATACGTCCACTTACCTTACTTGTTTCTCGTGCTCCAAACGCTCAATGTATATATAATTCGTGTTGTTATACAATGGATGTAAAAAAAATATATGGAATATAATCTGTGATAAATGGTCAAAGGAGAATATAATATACGGTATTGGGTCTTCGAATATAATTTGAAATGTTATTATTATATTGTCGGTATGATTATTTCATAAGGTCTCCGTTCCGTTTCTTGTTTTATTTGATTATTTAACGTTGTTCTTTAAGGGCGCTATCCATATGTCTAAGGTTTACGCTTCATGCGCTATAAAAACTATAAATTTAAAATAATTAATTGTAATTTCCAAATATCCTATGAAATAGATCAGCTGTCACCAATGTGGTGATCGACATCAAAATTTCTCTCTTATAAAAATGAAGTATAAATTTATTTAATCAAATATGTTTTAACATGCATTAAAACGCAATTTTTTTTTATGTAAATGCTATTAACGAGATATTTTTTTTAACTAGATCCATTTTATGATTTCTTATATTATATTTTTATTTAGGAATATGCTTAACACTTAATCCTATTAGTTGTCCGCGCGATTTTTAATTTTTTAGTTCGTTTTTATTAATTTACTAGTTCGTTTGATCAAAATGTTTGGCGATTGCGGACATATTGTATAATACTTTTATTACCTTATTTAAACACTATAATTTCATCAATACCCAATTATGTGTAACAACGTTATTAGCCTTAACGTGTTTTCAAAACTATTCACGATATTATATTTAAGGAATATACTAAAAAAATTATTAATATTGCTTTCACTTTTACTACAACAGGGTTATTCAATTTTTGTTTCGTTGAATGGATGTAGCTTTGTTATAATAATATAAAATTGAAATATATCATAGCCGTGAGTAAGAAAGTTGCTTATCATTACTTTCATAATTATTTTTGTTAAAGAAAATGCAAAAATAGTGGTAATTGCTAATAAAGGGTTATTTGTAATGCTGCGGTTCTATACTTCCATTAAAGTTACCGTTATATTAATTGTTGTCTCTCTTATCAATGAAATGTGATATCCAAGTATTAACATATTTGTTATTATGTTTTTTTTCCAAACAAAAATTTGTTAGTCCTATCGATATATAGTTTCATCGGTGTTTAAAGCTTACGGATCCGGAGTCGTAGCAAATTAAAAAAATATATATATACACAAAAAAACTCTTATAGAGAGGAGAAAGATAGGTGGAAAGGGTAAAGTAGTGGTAGGAGTTAAATTAGAGTGGAAGAGTCAACACGCGAACAGATAAACAACATTAAGTATTTAAAAATTTAACAGTTGTCAACAAATTCAACATAATAATAGTTATTAACACAACTACTAAGTTTTCCTTTTCAATAAAATAAGTGAATAATGTTCAAACATTTAATGTCTAAAATATACACATTTTTACATAAAAAATTATACTTAGTTGTATATATTAGATAAAGAGACACTGGAAAACAATACAGAACTTATTTCTGAATAGCAGTAGATCAGATTAAGTCTTGATATCTTTTGCTTAACAAGACAAGTTATTAAATTAGATTTTGGGCAGAATATTTTTATATAATTTTACGAGTATAATTATAACAGCAAAATGTAAATATCTTCATTCCTCAGTCATCTTCCTCAAACAACATCTGCAATAGGTCTCTTTTAGTACATTGGCTTCCTTCAAGTCTTTGGACTCCTTTCCACTTAATTATCGTTGGTATTACCATAAGCTTAGTACGAGTGTCAGTTCTGAAAGGGCAGGATTTGTCTTTCCAACTGTAACATAATGTTAAAATTAACTTTCCGAATATATATATATATGCACACATTATTAAAGACCATATATATATATATATAACAGAAAAGAAGAAACAATATTACAAAGCAGAGCTATAACCCATTGACTAAAGATTTAATAAGCTAAAGAATTTCGTTTCATCAAAAATTTTTATACTTTAATTTAATACTATTATATACCACTTAATAAAAATTTTATGTATATTACTCAACCTAAAATTAAAACAATTTTAAAAACAAAATTGTATGATATTTTTTAATTAAAACTGAACCAGTTAAATTCATTCTTAATATATGCAGCACAACAAAAACCACAATAAAACCTGTTTTTGTGCGACTAATTCTGTGTGATATTTCTTTTTGCAGTGTATCAATCTCATTGGCATTTACACTAATGTTTCCTATATATACATATATACAACAAACTTTAAGTGACAAACAAATTGATCACAAGACTATGCTTGTTTTAAATTACAACAAATATCGGTATATTATTTTATATGTATGGTGAAAAGATTCATGTATATAATGAAAGATCAAATCTTTTTAAAATGTGTTTCCTATTTTAAGGTCTTATTGAATTCATTCACATGTTCAAAGTATTTTGTTTTCTATTGTTTAAAACATGTTATATTTTCTAAGCGCTAGTTATTTTACGGTCCCTGCTGCTTTAAAAATCTAGTTAGTGTATTAAGCATATTGATCATGTATTATTAATGACAGAAATTCCGTATTTTGTTTTTGTACCATTTATTTTATGCAATATTAATTTTATGCAATATCCGTCACATAGAAACAAGTTTTACTGTAATATAATTTCAAAATCTATAATGAGGTTGGTACAGTAGGTAAAAAAAATACACATTGTAATCAATAACATAGATAAGAAATGAGGCCACAATATCAGATAGAAATATCATCCTACTTACTAAACCGTGTAAAGACATCATAATTTCAATTATGTAGTTTGTTCACCTACTGCTATAATATTTAACATATTTTATAAACATCAAAATAGTTTTTTTTTATAAATGTTTAAAGGAATGTCTTAACAAACTTACTACTCTCTGTCACCAACATCTACATAAACAAAAATTACTTCCTCCTTCAACTCATCTAAAAATGCCTTAACAACAGGTTCAGCTGAAAAAAAAATTGGTTGTAAGGCTTTAAAGAAATACACTAATTTAATAATTAAAGTTATTAACAACTATTACACATATATCAGACATGGTTAGAAGATAAAAACAGGGGTTCTCATTATAGGTGGAAGTGTAAACAGAACTGTGCTATGCTGGGGCAAACATTTCAGGTTTACTTTACTGATAGCAGTAGAGTATGAACCCATCAAGCAAATCTGAAATTTAACTGGGTCCTGATATACAAGCTGTGCTTAGTTCGGGACTCGAGAGACTTCATGTGTCTGTATATGTTTGCAAAAGTTTGAATAAATAAATAAATAATAAAAAAAAAAACTAGTCATGCAAGGGTTTATTATTGGTCAAGAGTTTTGGGAAAATTGCAATTGACACTACCTCTAAACAGGATGGTCTAATAGTATTAAGTAAAATAATTTTTAAAAGGTAACTGAGAATTTTAATACCCATTTGACAGTAGATACACCAGCTTCTACCGTTCTCTTTCTTACTTCCAGTGAAAAGAAAATAAACATTTGGACCTTTTTGTGGTAATTTATCAATAAAATTTGAAAATTCACTATGATTATTTAAATTCTTAACTTTAACTTTGGGGTTACCCATAATTACATAAATTGTCATCATATTTTTAGCTTTTTTTTTTAAAATATGCATGGAGTTTACATATTTTGAGTAATAACTTGTTGACAACTAGGTATTACAACAATATTTGTTTCATTTTTGTACTTAGAATAAACTTTACTAAATTACCTTCTACGCAATCGGGACACCAACTTCTACCGTCAGGTAATTTTGATCCACTAAAGTAAAATAAAACTTGAGCTCCTTTAGGATCAATAGATTCGGTGCATTTAGCAAATTCTTCAAACCCGTTAATATTAACAAAAGTAACCATTTTAAATAAATAAAATATACTAAATACTTTTCAACAGTTTTATCAAGATATGAAATTTTTATTAACTTGGATAAAGAAAACGAAAATTACAATTTGTGTACTTTACGATATGACCGTAGAATGACATAAAATCTTTGTGTGACATTTGATAACAGTGTATCCAAACATGCATTATTAATTATTTTTGATGCAGATACTATTAATTTATAAATTAAAATAGTAATATATTATTTAGCATGAAAATTTAAAATAACTATATTTGATATAATGTGAATCCTTTTTTTAACATTTATAATAATCCTCGCGTATTTTCTAAATATATCTGTGCGTTTGGCAGAATAGACAATAGATAAATTTGACATTGTTAGCAGTTAAACGACAAATTCAATTTCAAGTTTTATTTACTAGTTATTCCAGTCAGTGTTTTTTAAAACAATAAACACGATGGATGAAAATAAATCTAAAGAAACCCCTCAGCCTAAAAGATTAATGGCTTTGCTGCCAGAACTTAGTGGTTTGTTTATAAATATATAATTTGTAATAAGTATATTGCAAACCAAGTGTTGATCATTGTTTTCTTTAAACACTTTTATAATTTTTAGGCATGTTCCGATCCCAAGAGTCCAAGAATGAAGTCAAAAAATTTATTGAAAAGATGCAAATTCAGACAACAGTGGCAATTCCTCCAACCGCTGTACAAAGTGTTAAACCGCTCCCGTTCGACTGCTTGACCCCCTTTTTGACTGGTATCCATTTTTTGTTTAGTTTATTCAAGATTAATTTGATAAGTACACGACAATCTTTTTATTTACTTGAGTGATGTTTAGTTATGTTACTTAAGAAATATATTTCCGAGACAGATTTATTTTATTAATAATAACCAGCTGTTCCTCGCCAGCTTTGTTGCTCGTATCATAGAATTAGATTTTAATCCTTCTCAACGCCCTTTGTGGAAAAAATCTAGTAAAATAAATTCTAAGCTTACTTCTAAGTGACAAAAGTAATATAAATCTTTACAAAATTTTGAGTGTTTACATCTAGTAGTTTCAGAACCTCATAATGAATGTATAAATCTCTGTATATCTCCTACACATATATATATATTCATCATCATCATTTCAACGTATGGATGTCCACTGGACATAGGTTTCTTGTAAATATCTAACAAAAAATCTTCACAATGTATTTAACAAATCTACTCTCTCTTATAGAGTTTTTTAATATACATAAACATATGTAGTTTTTTTTATGGAATATTGATTAATCCTGTGTAATACACAAGTGAGCGCTATGAGGCCAAGAGGACAATCACACCTGTGTGGAATATACATGGGCTTAAATATATATTAGCTTTGTGGCAATGTAGTTAATTGTTTGGTTTGTGACACAATGTTCTTGAGTTGATTTTGAGAACAGATTTAGTTTGAATGCTGGTACAATATGTCATATCATGTGGGGACATATAGACTTCCTCAGCTGGCTAGCTATATCCCTTATATTATGATTATCCTACTTACAATATTGTTGTATAGTTAAAGATTGTTTTCTGATTGTCAATATGTAAATGTGTAATATCCTTGGAGATAGGTGTCACCCTTCATTCCCATTGACACTTCTTGTGGAATTGATATTAAAACTAAATAGTATGTAGGAAAATATTCTTTTGTTAAAATTTACTTATTTACAAACAAATGAATGATTTCTTTTTATAGCATTAAATCAACCATTGCCCTCTGAATCTCCTCAATATCATAAATCAACAAGGAGAAAGAATTGGAATTCTTCAGTCAAAGTAAATAAGACAGTTAACCATACTGATAACAAACAATTAGCACATACTTCTGTGAGAAAAGTGCTCAAGTTCATACCAAAGCCAAAGGTAAGTCATAAATTGAATATCATTTAATAACTACTTGCAATAGACATACCCTCATGATATTTCCAATAGAGAGAACTTGGGGCTATTACAAAGTGATATATAACACTTTTAATTAAAAAAGCACCCCAGTAAGTACTGTCTGATGCACCTGCTTAGTAAAGATGTGAACAACTTTCACAATATTGTTACATAATAAAAACCTTCTGGTGTTGCGATTGTCTATGGGCCTCGGTGATCACTTTCCACCAGGTGAACTGTTCACTCATTTGTCTACCCTTCCTATTAAAAATTATTAAAATAATGTATAAAATGATTGATCCTATACTTGAGATTTAAAGAATTGAAGAAATATAACCGCAAGGGGTCAACTAACACCATCCAAATTTTGAAAATGTTCCAATGAGAAAAAAAGTCCAAGACTTTGTTCCTCATTGGATCTCTGCTATAAAGTGATTGATGTGGTCCCTCCCAACTAGCACCCCATGTTTAAGGACAGGTGTAGATTTGAAACTGACATCAGTAAACCATACTTCATGCAACAACCTAAACTTTTTTTTTTATTATAATTATATTTTTCCAGCCCATTGAGCTTGTCAATGCTAAGACTTCAAAATTTCTTAAGCCAGGACTAAATACAAAGCAAACATCACAGATACAAGGTATTTAATTTTTATTTTATGTAATGAATATAAAAACTTTATTATAATCAGAGTTAATTGCAATAGCATTGATGAAAATAAATTTCTATCTCGCTAAGTAGCTCGCTGGCCTAATGGTTAGAGTGAGCGGCTTTCATTCCGAAGGTCGCGGGTTCGAATCTCGGCATGTACTAATGACTTAATATTTAAGTTACGTACATTTGTGAACCCGCACACTGAAATCATCTTTTTGTGCGTGTGTGGTTGCCCCAATAAAGTAGCAACAGGCTCGCCCCCTGTTACATGGGCTTAATCTAACAACATCTGGCGAAAAGTGGGTGTTTATTCACCTCTGCCTACCCCTACAGGGATAATATTCTATCTTTTGTTATGTCAATTTAATGTATTTTTTTAGGTAAGGTTAACTGCCGCATTAGTGGCATTACAAACATTGCAGAGACTCCTACAACTCAAAGTATTCCAAAGTACAAGAAAAGAACAATTAATAATAAAGAAAATAACTTGAACAAATTAAATAAAGCCACAAAGCCTTGTGCCACCCCAGTTGTCACTCCAAAAATAAGGGCACAAAAGAATATATTAAAAACAGTACCTGAAACACCATTATCGAATGAATCTTGGAAGTCCAGTTGTGATGCAAGTTTTCTGCAAACAGAGAAAGAAATTCAGGATATAGATGATAAAACAAGTAATGGCAATATGTTAGAGGATACAATATTAAATGGTCTGAAGCCTCTGAATTCTACAGCTTTCAAAGAATATAGACAAGAACCAAAATCTTTCAAGAACACCTCAAATATAGAAAATTCTGTTGCTACATGCTTTGATAAAGTTAACCGATGGAGGGAAGATAATAAAAGAGAGGAAAGTGTTATTGTATCTGTAAGTAAAAAGCTTAACGAAGCAAAGGTTAATGATTATTGTAAACGATGTTCCATACTTGAAGACCTGTTAGAAATCAATAAATCAACAGAGCATGTTAAAGATATAATTGACCAGACTTTAAACTCGTTGGAAGAAGAATTACATTTGAAATATTTAAATAATATAAAAGACTTTATTAATGAAAAGATAGCAGTAAGAAGAGAAAATGTTTTAAAAGAAAATGAAACTGTTAAAAAAGATATTATCGAAACTGAACTTTCAAGCAGTAGCAGACATTGTTCAGTTATAAGATCATCCTCAAAGTCACCTTCATACAAGATACCTAAGAGGAATTCATGGTCAAGAAATAAACTGCTTCATAAGTCTGTGGCTAATGTACCCAATGGATTAAAAACACCGGACAAAAATGAAGGTAACAAAGCACTGAACATGTACATGCAGATGAAGGAAGAGTTGCAATTCTTAAAAACACCCTTAGCTAGTTGCAAGAGAATGGAGACTCTGAACACACCGACTGCCACATCACGTAACCTGCAAATACAATTAGACAAATTATATAATTATAGCTAACCAAACAATTATTGATATATAGAAAAAAACACTAAAGAAAAATCTGCCTCTTTTATCAATTTTTTTTTTATCCACTAAGCTATGAGACGTGAAGGACGTTCTCCGGATTGTACGCAATACATCTGTCCATAATAACGTGGCGCTAGTGAGGATAGTATTCATAGCACCACAATTCGTTTGTCTTAATATAATAAGATGTCTAGTTACCCCAGTAATTTAATAAGCTGCAGCACCCTACAAACGGGATCTCAGTTAAGTTTCATCATCGTCATAGGCGGACGTATTGCTCACCATCAGGTGAATGTCCTAACCGTCTCGTCGCTTATTTTATATATATTGGTTACTAATTTACTATAAATTGACAATAACAGTAAAGTTTTGTGTGATGAAATAACTAATAGCATACTGATGTCTATAGTTCGATTCCGAGGTACACAGAAGCCAGAGTATTTTGGACGAGAATGCTTCGTCATTTCCAGCTCATTGACTCTTATCATCAAAGAAATTTAGTGTGTGTAATTAAAAATTCGATATTAAGACAAGATAAAGTGTATAATAACTGTTATATATGCGATGAACTTGTGAATATAAATATAAAAGACTGCCACAGGATGGAGTTACTAAAATCTTCAAAACTTATTAATGTTATCAGAATATTTGAAATGTTCATATGTTCATGGTCACAAAGAAGCAATTTTATTATCACTTAGAAATTAAAGTACTATAGACATGTATTAAAGTATAAGTTTTGTTTGACATTAATGTATAAAGTTTCCAATTGTTCAATAAAAAATATTAATATATCTTTTCCTATTTCATTATGATAAAGTTCCACTGGTGTTGGGTTTCATTGTGATATGCCTACTTCTGACAAATATTACTATGTTCTGATATAGAGGTGTTGCAACCAGTTTAAAAAATACTAGGATAACGAGATTTCAAATCTTATATCTCGATGTATATTGTTTTTGTTTAATAAAGCAACGAGGCGAGCGTGACGTTCGCCTAATGGTAAGTTATGTACCCGCCCATAACGTGGCGCTGGTTAAGACAGTATACACTGCACCACGCTCGTCTCCTTGAGACATAGGATGTTGTCTCGTTACCTCACTTCATTAGTTACTACTCCCTTCAATCCGGAACACCATAATCTTTGCACACTACTGTTTGATGACAGAAATAGGCGCTGCGGTGGTATTCACTTATAGTCTCTGGCAACAGAGACCTACCACCACCAGTAAAAAACTTCAGGTGAAAGAAAAACCTTGTTAATAACATGTTAAGTCTCATTATAACTCTTTTCAATCCGAATATCTATGCAATGTATAACATCTTAACTAGCGCTACATTATGCGGGGATGTATCATGTACCACCAGGAGTACGATTATCTCATCACCTTATCAATTAAAGATGATTATTAACTAATACAGTTCCGAATAAAACTAGGGATCTCTGGGTCACATGACACTCATTTAGCCACAACACTCCAGTATTATGAAAAGAAGTTGACAGTAATTTTTTTTTTGTATATAAAACACACATGCCCTGTTACTTTTCAATTGATATAAAATAATTAAAATACATCAACAGGCATAGCTAAATGAGCTTGTAGGCTTCAAATAAAATTATTGTTATTTTTTGGAGTAAACAAATACTATTTTTTTAATACAGTGTAATTATTAATACATTGCAATTACGATATGTAAAAACAATCGTTTATCTGTGCAATGGCATTGTTTTTGAGTCTGACGAAATTGCTTGTCGTGTGATAAGTGATAACAACTGGTTATCATTGTTACACTGTGATCATTAATTTTAATCTATAAAGATATTATTAACTCACATAATTGGTAAATTTTAAAATCCTTTTTAAACTAAACTCAACAGGAAAACAAGTAAACATGGCTCTATCGAAACCAATAATGAATCTTGTAGCATCGTATTTACAAAATTTATATTTACATCCTATAAAAACAAAGGCAATTACAAGGTATATTTTTTTATTCTATCATTAATATGCAAATCAACTGTAGCTATTGAGGAATTTTTTGCCGATGACCTCTGCTTTCTGTTTCAAAGTCCAATCATTTATGTTTTACGAAATATACACAAACATTCTGAAATAATGCAGCTGAAGATATTGAGGATTATTTTACTATATGTCAATGACGAAAGGAGTTCAATTTAAATAAAGATTGGAAGTCAATATGTTGTAAAAACAAAGCTGTACTTAATATCAATTATTTTATATGCATAAAAACCATCATATTTAATAGAAGAATCACAGAACATTTATTGTAATATTACAGTTGTGTGGTGGGCTCTGCTGGCAGCATAGCTTCACAACTTGTTGCTGGACAGTCGTTAAGATTGGACCCTGTACTGGCTTTTGGGCTCTATGGGTAAGTTTAATACATTCACTTTACAAAGATAAATAACTACTTCATACATAAACTTTAAAACTGCTCCTGTTACTATAATGATAGGTAAACAATAATATTAATTTTTCTCTACAATAATAACTAAAAAAAAGTAATTGTTTGTTTTCATACATTTATTACTTTATATTATGTAATTAATAGAACTATTATGTAGCTTGCTATCAAAATTTTCTTCCATGAAAGTTACTACTAATGCTTGTGGATAATCATAACATCTGAGGGGTTAAATTTTTATATTAAGCAATCATTACATCTATGATTTTTAGGAAATTATATCTTAATGTTCACTGATACAATGCTTACAGATATAATTAAATTTTTATATCCCATTAATATTACCAACTATTGCTAATTGATATTTTCATGATTTTTCAGTCTTGCATTTGGTGGGACAATACCACATTATTTCTATGAAATATTAGAACGAATGTTCCCTGAAGAAGTTGTTGCATTTCCATTAGCAAAGAAATTAATATTTGAAAGAGTAATATTCGCACCGATCATGCAAGCATTTTCTTTATACACATTATCAAGGTTTGAAGGAAAGAATCACAAGGCTGCATTGAAGCAGCTTTTTGCTTTGTATTACTCGGTACTCGAAGCTAATTGGAAATGGCTTACGCTATTTCAAATTATAAATCTTGCATTTATTCCACCCATGGTAAGTTGAATTTTTTAACAAATTTATATTTTCTATTTGATGAAGCTACAAGATAGAATGTTCATCTGAAGGTAAGCTATGTGGCTCCTCTACACTAGTGTTTTTACTATCTTTACTACAAATTTGCTTTCCATCGGGTGAGATTGTAGTCAAGCACTAGGCAATATAAAAATGTACACCTGCAAGCTCTCCACAGTTGTGTTTCTCTGGGGCGGGTAACATCATTGCCTTACCTCGTTGAGAGATATGGAGAGTACATCCACCTTACAATCTGTATTACAGCTACATTAGGTACTTAGGATTATTGGAAATACAGGATATATTATTTATTTATTATACATATATTTTCCTAATAAGACTAAGTAAATAAATATCTTTGTTTTTTCCTTAACATGTGTGGGATGTTAATGTTATAAGAACTGAATGCATTATCCTTATGATATTAACATATACATAATTATTTATATCTTTTTGCCGACTTATTATTTCTCAAGGTGTTTTTTCACATCAATTGCATATATTTACATATCATATTTCAGTTGCGGGTATTGTTCATGAATCTTGTTGGATTCGGTTGGGCAATGTTTGTGGCGACAAAAAGAAGAGAGCAAAATCAAAAGAAAGACGCTAAGAACTAAATGCTCTCGATATCTCGATGATCCAGGTGTAAGGTGGTGGCACATTTATTTTTCATTCCATATATCAGAATAATATATATATATTCATAATTTTACAATTATCACTTATATTTTTATGAACTGGTTTTAATTTTAAGTACACAGTCTGTTTCATCGAAAAAATTCTGAAAGAGTTTTTGTCAAATTGTAGTACTTTTGGTATTATAAAAAAAAGGTCTTAGAAATTAAAAAAAAAAAGATGGCATACAATTCTTTTATGGTACAATTAATAATTAACAGTATCAACAAAAATTATTGAATATTATGAAAATTTGTATTTTTGCAAGAATGACAATTAAATTATCATCTCTTTTTATTCTCTGAGTGAGGCACTATTACTTGATTGTTGCCTCAGGACCGTACAGGAAATAAAAAAAAACTAGATATGTACATATTTTCTTTGTATAAAAAAGACGTATTATGGCTATTTATTGCAATATACTATCAGCGCGGTTCTTTTATCAGTTATAGAAGGGTGTAACCCTAACGTGTATATTAAAATTATATCCCTCGACATCATACCTTTGAAGATGAGTACCAAAATGATATTATGGCGATCGTCTCAAATTATAAAATAGAATTATGCAAAGTATCTGTATATTCATATTTTATTCCAAGGGTATATACACATATAGAAATGGGAAATATGTTTGCTTTTGAAAAAAAATATCTTATCTTTGTATGGATAACTTTGTGCTACTTGTCTGTCGAGTGGTGCGGTACGCTTGTAATATTTAATAAATGGTGTAAGACTATCATTTGGGTAATGTAGTATACATAAAGTAAAGTAGCTCGCTGGCCTAATGGTTAGAGCGTGCGGCTTTCATTCCGAAGGTCGCGGGTTTAAACCTCGGCATGTACCAATGACTTAATATTTAAGTTATGTACATTTGTGAACTTTAGTTACAACAGCGAGATACAAAATCGGTGAAGGAAAACATCGTGAGGAAACCCGCACACTGATATCATCTTTGTGTGTGTGTGTGTGGTGGTCCCAATAAAGTGGCAACAGGCTCGCCCCCTGTTACATGAGACCTAATCTGACCACATCTGGCGAAACGTGGGTGGTTTATTCACCTCTGCCTACCCCTACTGGGAAAAAGGCGTGACTATATAAAAAAAAAAAAAAAAAAAAGTATACATAAATATAAGATTTAATCCATTATTGGATTGATTAGTGGATAAGCGTAATAAATAAAATGTTTTTTTACTTTTACATCTTTACACATATTATATATTCTTATATTGTATTTGTTCAAGGAGTGTTTTATAGTGCAAAATCATATAAAAATAAAATGTTCTTTTTTAAATTTGTTTTTCCTTTTTTAAAATATTCCTTGTATATTAATTTTATTACTAATACTTTTATATATTTGTATTATCCTTGTTTCACGGAGATTGCAAGTTGCTATAAAGCTGTCTACAAAAAGTAATGAAGGTAAGCTAACTTAAATATATATTTTTTAATTTGACGAAGCAATGAAACGCTCAAGGTGTTATGATAAGTTTGCCCATAATATAGCGTTAAATAATATAAACATTGTCACGTGGTAATCTGGAGATATAAAGTAATTTCAACAAACCGGAACACTACTACTCATACATTACTGTTTGATGGCAGACGGGAGTTGCAGTTGCACCTGGACGGTGTTCGGCATTGTGAAGTACCGCTAGTAAAATTGTGTGAATAAAAGATATTAATGTCATCATGTTACTTTATTTTGACAACAGCGATTAAATATTCATACTGTATATGGTTATCATCTAAATAATACGACTGCACTTTTAATATCAATATTTTCGACATATTGTTTCATATAGAGACGAACAGAAAATAAGAATTGCACCTACGGCATATTAACAAGTTCAACAAGGAGAGTATGCATAATATTTTCACATCCAATTTATTGCTTACCAAAATAAAATATTCGTAGTCTTATTATTATTAACTAGTACGTTTATTTACATAAATGTTTATTGAAAGTTGAGTACTTTTAATACATTAAAGTACCGCGATACGGTACACTGCTTGCACTGAAAAAGCTGTTACCAAATGTAAATTCAAAAGAATACACAAAAACAACTAGACTATAGACATTCACATATGCAATTGAAACTTTAGCTTTTAAAAAAAATTATAAAAACTATTTATAAAGGTAATAATTGCAATGAAAGTTCAATTCGTAATTTATATATGCCTAAAGTAAAAAGATAGTATTTTCAATTAATTAAAAAAAACATTGCTAAATAATAATTAGCTGTAAATGACTAGTATAATTTCAATTAGTGTAAATATCCGTTGTCAATAAATATATTGCACTATGACATTAAAATATAAATTTAATCCTACAATATATTTTAAGACTAGAGTATTCTTGGTACGTTTTAAATACTACACATAAATAGGAGTAAATAAAATCACCAACAAATTAAATTATTTTAACAAAATAAGCGTGTATAAAATAAAAACGAGATCAAAAGTAAATTTCTGTCTTGATTATATTAAATATGTTTCATACTTTACCTAATAAATAATATTGGTAAATAAATAAGTCAAACAATCTTTGGCCAGGTATTATAAATAATTCTTAATATCATGTTAAATATTGTTTTGTTAATATTTAAACACAAACCGGTTTCCATACGCGGGTAATGCATTTTGTCATGACTAGTAAAATTGTTATAAAACAAAAAGCTACGACTTAACCTCAATAAACGAGAGATCTGCTTTATATTAGAAATAGTTAATTATTAAATATATATACCTCCATAATATCGCTCATATTTGAATATTAATATCTTTGCTTTTTTCAGTACATCTTTGTTGTCATGTTCATAGATTTTTTTTTTTTATTTCAAGAAAAGAGTTAAAGAACACGCGTTGATTCCAAATTGACACCGAAAACGTAAATAAATTATTGTTGAATTATATTTAGCATTGTGGTTATGTCTGTTACATTGGGCTTGAGGATTAATGTTGGGTCGTTTTACTATCTCTCTCGTTCGGGTCTCGGAGACCGCGTCCAGCTCCTTTGCGAGGATCTGCTGCTGTAGTAGCTTTGCGTGCTGGGCGATGAAGGCGTCGGTCTCCGATACGGTATCGGCCGTTTCCTGGCGCTGTTTAGATTGTTAATGTGTTAGCGGACATGCGCGAACGTTAGTACATGTTAATAACAAAATTGTAAAGAACATGCAAGTATTTCATTTGACGAAATTAAAAAAAAATAATTTACATCAGGCGTTAGTAGGATCCCTTTCTCGACATATTTTTTTAATTTATTTAAACTTATTTGTTAAAATATTAGTTGTAATATTCAGCACAAATACTTATACGTTTAATTTTCTTTAAAAAAATTAAATGTAGGAATTACATTATTTTTAATTAATAATATCGAGTAAGTGTATCAGACTTTATTTATATATATATATATGCAAGGAAAATTAATGGCTTACCTCCTTAACTTTGTAGTGATAATGCCAAACTAGCTTAATAGAAAATTGAAACAAAAAAACAATAAAATTATTATATTTAAGTGTATTCTACAAAGTATCTTAATAAAATTATGCATAGCTCCACTAATATATAGCATGCAAACAAAACAGAAAAATAAAAAAAAACAAATCATTTTCACAATAAACTTTAATGTGCTAAAACAAATTAAGAATAATTGAAACAAACACTTTATAATAAATGTCCACTGAATTCTGGCAACACTTTCTACATCTGGCGGTTCGATACGAAGTGTAATTCCTTAACAATAATAATTGAATAATTCATCTTTATATCGCCATAATTCACCTTCTTCTTCGATATTTGTATTTGTTTGATTCATAAGTAAGGTCTATTATGGGTGCGCTATGGAGGAAAAATATTAAATTAATAAATCATAGAAAATTATCTATTCTGCGACTAGGGAAAATAAAAAATAAGTGAATCCACACATAGAGAATCGCATTAAAGAGCACATCCCTGTTAGTATTACAATCTCCGATGAAAAAATTATGAACGTGAACATCATGAGATAAATGCAGTTTAGTATTCAAAAACAAATTCCTTAAAATATACAATGGTCGACGCCAATTAAAAAAAAAAAAAAAAACTAAACAATACATACACAGGGTCAATTACTGCGCCGGGACCTTTCGATATTTATGAAGAAATACATTGTCAAATGAGTTGGAAAATAAACTACAACAATAATATGGAAAAATTTAACAATATTTATTTGATGAATTATATTTATCAATAATTTTTTTTACGACATTAATGAATTTAAAATTCATATGGTGGAGGATATTAAAAAAAAATATATAGAGATATAAATGAAAATTAATATGCAACGTGTTATGGCAACCAAAAAAAAGAAAGGAAAAAAAAAAAACTAAGTTAGGACCATAAATGCAATAATAAAAATGGCGTGAAATATTTAGCATTATATTAAAAACGTAAATCTTATATATAGTGAACAATTATACAATACATATAAACTTAAACCGATAAACCTAATCTAGTGCATTCACTTCACTAATTGGAGCTACTGCTCGTGTCTTCTGAGCTCGTGCTATATTTTCGCGACTTTTTTCTACAAAAGAGAGAAACGAAAAATTTTGATAAAAGTGCAGAACAAAAAAAAAAAATACGAAACCGTACCATGACGCAGGGGACACTTGCGTCATGGTCAGGTCACAGTTCGGGCGAAATAAGGGTAAAGCTAAAAAAATAAAAACCAAATTAGCAAACAAAGCGACACACTGGAATGTTAACACTCACTACAACATCTGAACCAACAACAATTTATTTACCCTACAATTATTACAGGAAATGTAGTAATAGAGTTAACACTAGATTCAAAAACAATTTTTCACGGCTTCCTTTATTAGTCTATGGTCATGTCTAAAACTAAATTGTACATTTGAACGTTTTTTTTAAAGATTTTATGCGTGGTACCGTAAATTTTTTTTAAAACCATAAACAATGACACTAGAATTCCAAACCAGAAAAAAATAAAAAGGTTTTACCTCATTGACATAGAATAGAACGGATAAACCTAGTGTTATATGTTTGATATATGGTTATTGGTTCAGCGTGATCCCCTATGTACTCTTGATACAGTGCTTCAAGTTGTAGTATCGGTTTGTAATAAACAAGAAATCACGAAAGTTCGTTCGCAGACACGTTAGATAAATAAAAATATAAATGACCATAATGTCACGTGGTTGGAGGTGAGATAGAACCCGAAGCACTGCGGTACGAGTGGTTGCAATACCTCGTGATGCGCCTCCTATCCAAGAAACTGGGCGATCCGGCCCTGCGCGGTATGGACGGCGAGCGGGAGCGCGTCCGGCGCGTGGCGCTCGATCTACGGTAATCGGCGTACACGCCGGTCATTGTTCTGTACGTTATTGCGTTGCATGCATTGCCGTTCGATTTTCGAATTGGCCCGTTCGTTTTTTTTTTATCGGTTCGTTTCGATGCGGAAAACAGAATCATCGTTAGTTGGCTCATTACGGCTGTTCGTTTCGGAGAGCTTCATCAACGGCTGTCGCCGAGGGTAGCATTTAAATTATTCGTCGTGATTGACAAAACTCACCACGAAACAAACATCGAGGACAAATACAAATGAATCGTAACATTACGGAAGCAATTGAAATTACCTAGAGGAACGTGTGGATCTGGAACTGCTGCGGGATGACCTGGACGAACTTCTACTGCTGTACGAACTGGAACGACTGGACCTCGACCGTCTGTTAGTTTCAAATATAATTACATAGATGGCTATCTTTTTTAGTCTTAAAGTGTTGGAATGGAGTCCCTTCCCCCATAGGTGGACAGAGGACATAAGAAAAATAGCTGAGCGCCATTGCATTCGAACAGCGCAAGACCCTGGTTTGTGGAACACCTTGCAAGAGACATATGTCCAGCAGTGGATGTGCACCGGTTGAAATGATGATGAGATGCTATAAATATATTCTAATATTTTAAATATATATAAAATAATACAATATGAATATTTCGAGATTCTCTTTAATTTAATTAAATTCATTTTTTCACCTAGTATATTGAAAACAACGTAAAATGGACTTAGGTTTTGCCGGATTTCAGAAATGTTTGAAACCTTAATCCTAGGGTGAGAACAGTGTTTGATCGAATATAATACTGTAAAGATATTTAATAATATTCTCACCTTGACGAGGAATAAGAACGAGACCTCGAACGCGACGACCTTGACCGAGAGCGTGATCTCGACCGTGAGCGAGATTTGCATCGTGAACGTGATTTCTCCCTGGAATCTGATTTTTCCCGTGAACGGGATTTACCCCTGGAGCCGGATTTATCTCGAGAGCGCGACTTAGCTCGTGTACGAGAATTTTCTCGAGAACGAGATTTATCACGTGAACGAGACTTGGCCCTGGATCGAGATTTTTCTCGTGACCGTGACTTCGATCGCGATCGTGAGCGCGAACGACGGTAAGAAGAACGCGACCAGCTCCGCGACTTACTTCTTCCGCGCTTCGGTTCGGGTGAGCTGTCCACATTAACCGGACTTTTTTCCTTCGTCAGAATTGTTTTGTTCGGACTTTTACTTTCTGGTTGCGGCGATTTATTAGTTTTTTCGGGCAACGGACTGGTTTTATCAGTTTTTTCTTGTAGCTCGTTTCTGCTAAGCTTAGATGTAGAGGCGTTGGCGTCGTCTACTCTTTTTCTCTCTATAGAGGCTTTTGCCATTTGAGCCAATCGTTCCTTTAATCTAGTGAGTTCACTGAAATCTAATTCATCTTGCCTGGCCCTTTCATCTAATCTAAGAAAGTCGTCTTCAGAATCTTCATTTTCACTGGACGAGCTCCTCATACAAGCAGCTTTCGGTTTGTAACTTTCGATCACTTCTTTGTTTTTCTTCTTCTTTGGGTGCAAATCTGATGGTGATTTGATATATTTACGCTTATCTTTTTCGGGCAACTTTTCAATGATGTCCTTGTAACGTTCGGGGCTGCGCCTAGCGGGAGAGTAACTAAGGCTTGATGTACTTCTACTCCTTTGTTTTGAACGAGACCTCGACTTTCGGCTGTGAGTTTCTCTACGACTGTTGCTCTTTTCTTTTTCCTGTTTATCTTTGTGTTGTTTCGGAGACGGCGACAGTCTTTCTTTGGCTTTCTTCGATTTTTTGCTTGGCGTGTTACTCTTTTCCTTTTTACTTTTTTTTTTAGGTGGTGAAGATGACTTTGATCTGCTCTGTCTTTGCTTACTTCTTGTATCAGGCGTTGGTGATCTCTTTACAGATCTATTTTCTCCTTTTTCCAATGACTTAAGTGGTGCTTTATGTCTATCAACTTTACTTTTAGGTGGAGATAAACTTTGTTTTCTTGGTGATAGACTTCGTCTTCGTGGCGACTGCTTATTGTACTTTCTTGGAGATGATGATTTGAGTGTTTTTGGAGACGTGGATTCGCGTTTTCGCGGTGCTGGAGAATTGCGTTTCCTTAGTGGTGAGGAAACTTCGCGTCTTCTTGGCTGGGAATTATCACGTTTTTGTAGAGGTGATGTATCACGTTTCCTTGGCGGTGATAAATTACGTTTTTTTGGTGTTGTATCGCGTCTTTGCGGTGTTGATGACTTTCGCTTCCTTTGACACGGTGAATTGCGCTTTTTTTGCGGAGTTGAGTCCCGAACTCTTGCTATTGGAGAATCCTGTCTTTTTGGCGAAGGCGAATTACGTCTCATAAGCGATGAATCATGCCGCCTCTGTACAGGAGAAGAGCTTATTTTATTTCTTTTCTTTACAGACGGCGATACACTTCTTTCTCTATAGTATCGTGTTTTACCTTTTACTTCTTTCTCTTCCCTATGTTTACGTGGCGATTCTGGTTCAGATTCTGACGACACTGGTTTCATAGTTTTAGAGTAATATCTTTCTGGCTCTCTATGCGTTGATTTCTTTCTGTTATTTTTGCTTTGATATTCTAACGACGAGTCACGTCTATGTCTTGGGCTGATCCCAGATTTTTTATTTTTCGCATGTTCCTCGTAACTATCTCTGTGCGTTGGCGATTCATGTCGTTCACTGTGTTTTTTGGTAATATAATACCTTTCATCTTTTTCTTTTCTGTTAATATTTTCACTTCTTCTATTATTTCTATTATCGCCAGATTGGCTTCTTCGTTGCATTCTTCTTTCGTCCCGATAACAGCTTTCCTTCCGACTTTTCTCACTATTACGATCAATATCTTTGTAATATGAATCATTTCTTCGTCTTTCGATGGAAGAGCTTTTTCTTCTTCGTTTAGCTGGAGGTGGTGATTGGCTCCTTTCTTTTTGGTACATTCTCTTTTCTTCTCTAACATTTTTGCTCCTCGGAGGCGGTTCATCGTCAGATTCGGAAACGGATTTTGAACGGTCACGTTTGGAAGTTTTACGTTTTTCATTACTTTCACGTGTAGGTTCTCGATTTTTGTTAGTTATTTTAGTGACGTAAGATTTTTGTCTATACTCTGGCGATTGTCTCTTGTCTTCCGCAGAAGAACTACGGTCGTCGCGTCCCCTTGTTTCAGGTCTAAAATTTTTAGGTTCTTCATAACGGTTATTACGGCTTTGACTAAGCCGGCGCTTGTCTTCACGTTCGCCATCTTTCCTCTTGTTTCTCACAATTTCCTCAACGGGCTCGTATTCACGATTCGATTTCTTGGCTTTAGTTTGTTTTACTGGTGAACTGCAACAATTATTTTCCATTAAATTTTCTACTACTACAGCTTTATTTAAATATGGAAAAATATTGGTACAAAAGATTATAGCGTAATAAAATTAATTTGGTTGAAAATATTTGAAATTGCAATTAAGTAAATAAACACGCTTAGGACTATATATTATCGTTAACGAGATATATGTTAGTAAATGTGGGTGGTTTATTCACCTCTGCCTACCCCTACTGGGAAAAAGGCGTGACAATATAAATGTTAGTAAGATTTAATGAGCAATATTTATGTAGTTACCTCTCGCGGCTAGAAGGAGCGCTACTTGCCTGGCGCCTGGCACTCGATTTTTTCTGTCAAAATTTTAAGATAATATAAATAATTCCGATATAAAAACTTGAAACAAAACACCAGTGCCAATAAAAAAAAAACTATGTGGTTATGCCATGTTTAAAAACATCTGTTGCTATTGGTGAAATTCTTCAACCTGTATCACATTGAATATAGCCGCGTTTGAAGAATTTCGACCAAAAAAAAAAAAAAATAATACCACTTTTGCACATGCATTTCACTATTTTGAAACATTGAATAAATGAAACAGAGGCGATTATAAATAAGGTTCTATGAGATCACATAAAACAATAATTAGAAGCTACTCACAAAAGCACTTTAATCATTTCCACTTGTAACATTATTGTTTGTGCATAATTTAAAAGAATGTTACATTGTTCATCCATAACATTCTCAACAAATTGACAAAAGTACAATGTTAACTTTGGCACCAGTGCTAGATTTTTTTTATTTATTTATATATATATATATATATACATATAAACTAAGTTAATATTAACAATCCATAACTATGTCTGTCCAAATGTTAACAATTACATATATACAAGAGTATTACACAAAATCAAATTGTAATATAACACTTCTGTGACGTACCTTATATAACAAACGGTGGTGGTATTTTCTACCATTTAAACATGTGGAGCATCCTTAATAAGTTTTCAGTAAACGAGAAGAGGGAGAATGTTATGGATTAGTTACATTATCATAAAAACATTCTGGATATTAATACTAAAATTAACATTGGAAAAATATGCGACATCCGGCTCGAAGGACAAATGAAACACTGGAGAGATTTTACACATTAAATGCAGTCGAGGCGCACCTGAATATTGTGACTATGTGCACATTTTTCCAATGAGCAAAGAGAACGCGACTTATATATAATGTTAAACCACCATCTGTTGTAAGGACTACGGAAACACCATGCAAGTAAATTACTGTGCACACGAAGACCCTTGTTTGTAACAAGTCCACAAAATTGGTTATTCTATATGCACGATAATGGAGTTAGTCGCAAATGTTAAACTTCAATCATATTTTATTAAGTTTAACACGGACGTGTTCACTTTTAGTATTCACCTAACATAGTGTTTTTACTGAGTGTTATTGCTTTGTGATATACTTACAGTATACGTTATTTCTTCAGATAAAGATGGCTATCCTATGAAATGATGCACAGTTAAACAGATAATTTTTACTGGCTGTTTCTTGTATTTACAGGTAAAATAAAAATAAACAAACAAAAATCCGCACAGACAATGTATAAAAACCCCCACAATTATAGTAAATCTGTTCAAGGATAGTGATTTAAAATGAATACATAGATTAGTTCCTTTTCATACCATTTCTCACAACTATGTAGAAAGAAATGATTGGGCTGTGTGTAAATTTAATGAATACAAAGTTAAGCCCATGCTTACTATATCATGGATATATTGAGTGGTGCCAAGATATTGAAACCAAGGTGTTTTGGTCATTATGTAGAAAACAAAATGATATGAAGCGTGTGCTATGTCAGCTATATAAATGTCTATCCCATCTAAACAACTATTTCAGTTAAGACAAGAGACAACGAGGAAGGATCACGAAGAGGTCAGTGTTTTTATAATCCCATTTATGCATTGAGAGTAAAATAAAAAAATTGTGTATAGAAAAAATCCCCAACTCCATTTGTGATATTGGAAAGGGAGGAGTCGCCTTATTTAAAGATCATATCTTAACATATGAAAACAATAGAACAATATTTTTATTCAGCTAAAAAAAATGATTTTAACAGACAGTTAAATTACAGTGGTAAAGTAACAAGTATATCCTATACTTCATTCAGAATGAGTTAAAACATAATCTTTCCTTTTTTTTTCCCCCGTTTGCGCTAATTTATTAATCGAAGTCTATGACTAGTCATAGAGTAATGTAAAGGTTGTGACGTCACTGACATTTACACAATGGAAAGAAGTGATACCTTTTTCTTTTTTTTCTGCTTATCGTCGTCAGTGCTGGCGGAGTCGCTCTCTTGCGCAGCTTCGGAGCTACTGGAGCTCTCGGTGTACGGAGATTTCGAGCGTTTCTTCTTCTTCTTGCTGCTTTCTTGTCTATGGGATTGAAAAGAGCAGGGTTTATGGAGGTACTGAATATACAGCTTATCATGTCATAACTAATATTTTGTGGTGATCTCTGTGCAGGAGACGGCGAAAAGACATTCTACGGATGCTCCTATTTGTGTGTAGACATTACTGTTCCGGAATGAAGACACATACAATGTGCGGAGTCTATCCTATCCTAACTAGCTTCATATCGTTAAGAGACAGGAGTATCACTTATTATCAAGTAAAATAACTTGATCGTCTTATCTGTTCATTGTTTTTAATCATCATCTATGATTTAAATTGTAATAAAGGTTTTTTTTCAAGTAGAACTTTAATACCTTATTATCATCGTTGACATGTTGTAAGTGTTTTAAATCAGTACAATACACTTTGTAGTGTAAGAATTTTGTATACTACTATTGTTTCACATGTTCACATGACACCAGATAATTTTTACCTAATATAGTTGGTTGACTATTTGGGTCATAAATATGCGACTTTGAAATAACCTTTCACTATCCAAATTTACATATATCTTTTCCAGAATCAAACTAAAGACTTCAAAGCAAGGGGTTAGTCGCTGCACAATAATTACGTCTTCCCCTATGATTATATTAATTGGACTATGCGATTGTAGGATAAACGCTATTCAATGTTGCAACAGGTGTAAAGTTATAGAAAATATTTTTATACACACTACTTACTACAGAGAGATATTTCTGAAAACAACTTCACGTACTAGTTATTATGAAACATTTGTATCCATTATTCACAAAGTCTTAACATTTATTCAGAACATCGTTCAAGGCTGTTAAGTATATAAACTGTATAACTTACCACGAATAAATGAATTCACTTAATTATAGTAAGTGTAAGATTTTAAAGATTGGGGGATTCAATGGAGAAGGTACTTTGGTGACATGAAGACTGTGGTTTCAATAAATTTTTGAAATTCACAACATTATGCATAATATATATAAAAAAAAAATTATAAAAGGATATTTGCTATTTCTATAAACTATATATCAAAAGTAGTGTCATACCTACTCAAGTACTTCCATAACATTTTTCTTTGACTGAAATATGCAATTCAAAAACAAAATCAATCCAATTATTTTCATGAATCATTTCAAAGAGTATATTGGATATTATTGATATACTTGCCTCTTTGTTAATTCAAGTGTCACCTGTCTGGAGGTAAATTTGTCGCATAAATTAAAAAAAAAAAAATCATAACATATCGATAAAATGTTGTTAAAAACAAACAGCACTCACTTCTCCTTCTTGTTTTTCTTGGATTTTTTCTTTTTAGACTTCTTAGATTCTGGCGATGCGCTGTAAATAAATGGACACCAACTATAAATATATCACGTTTTCAGTAAATAGTAAACATATCAAAAATCTTTTCTATTATTAAATCTTCCTATTATCAGTCGGTTAACCTCTCAAGGATCTCCATGCCAATCGATCCTGCGCTATCAGTATCCAGCGCATATTTAATATTTCCCGCAGTAAAGGGGATTATTAAATAATTAATCATAATTAAATAATGGGGGATGATCACAAGCATATGCACACAATTGTTAATTAATAGAACCCTTTGATATGTTTTTAATTCTTAGTAGTATTACCTTCTTTTCTTTTTCTTTTTAGCTAAATGCGTATCGCGCTCTTCCCTTTCGTGGCTCGGTGTCCTCACGAGTGGGTAACGCCTGGCCTCCTCTCGAGCCCGTCGCTCCGGGTCCAGGCTAGTCCCCTCCACGAATTTCGGTGAGATTCCGAATGCATCCCTAAGACGAGCGTTTTTTTCCTGCTGTGCTTCTGCGACCGCGTGCGTCTCGCGAACGCTGCCAACGGAAATTAAAAAATTCAAGATGGCGTCAATGTCTGCCTTAATCATTATACAACGGAAGAATAAGAGCTGTTACTAAAAGTTATAAAATATTGAATTTATTATATATACACCTAACTGAATCTGTATTTTTTGACAGACATGCTACATTGAATAGATTATGGATTTTTTTTTTAATTTAACTGATATACAAAAGGTAAAACAAAATAAGAAAATATTGAATGAACCTTCTAGAACTCATATTTACCTGATAGGCACGTAAGTGCGCTAAAAATACGAAACATATATTTAGAATACTAAAGTAATGTGCACAATTCAAGTATTGTATCGCTTTATTAACAATCAATGTCGGCTGAGACTGCGTGTAATCGCTTTGGTACAGAATAATTGTAGTACATGTAACACTTTATTGCAAATTAGCAAGTTTCTGTAACAATAGCGAGCGATCTGTGTCGGTGCTGTAGCCTATCGATTAAATTTATGCCCACCTTATAACGGAGCGCATGGATTTCCTCTCCTCCTCATTGGAGAGACAGACCTGCAAATTGTTGTTTACGTTGTTGCGTTCTGCGGCGCAATTGCATCGGCAGCAGCACGAGCTCCTAAGACCTGCGATTAAGGTTCTAAGGGCCGGCTCCAAGGAGTCCGCTAAATGCGAAGGCCCTTGCTGTGCCATGGTGTATGGAGTCACGGCGGTCTCCTGATTAGGATCGTGAGAGGACGCGCGCGGCCTCCTCTGGGGGCCTGCCAGCACGGCTTGGAACGTACCCCGCCAAAGTCGCTCGAAGACGAGCCTATTGTTTTGTTCCCGTCGCGTCACCCTGCCTCTCAGCATCTTAAAACTACCACTTAATATCTAATGGAAGACTTAGTTACTTAATACTAAATAAAGGTAAGGCGGTTTTTGGAAGACTGTTTTCAAGAGGGGCAGAGCTCGGCTACATTTCGCAGCGGCCGGCTGCGGGCCGGCGGCGCTACTGACGGAGGGATAACCGGAAACACGGCGACGCGCGCAGCCTGCGCAAACATCTCATCTCCGTTGCACGACACCCTCTCCTCTACCCTACCTTATTCAAACGGAGTCCTTTGTGTTGTAATGAGAATCATTTCGCAGCACTTTTCATTTTAAATATTAATCACGGAATGTATACCGTTTTGTCTCTTTTCTTATATCTACAACTCTATTATGGATATAGATTCTTCAAAGTGTATAGAAACTAAATTAAAATGGAATTATCCTTATCTGCCTCTTACAGGTCAAATAAAAGCTGTATTTTTATCATATATTTCATATTCTTTTTCATACCACTAAGGAGGCAAACAAGCATACCGCCTGCTTGATGGTAAGCAGTTACTGTAGCCTATAGAAACCAACCCCGGAGAAACCTTATAACGTCCATCTTGAAATACCCCATTTTGTAGCCTTCAAGGGAAACCTTGACGGGTAGTTCATGCCATAACTTGATGCTTGATAATCGAAAACATAAATATTGTGTTTCATACGTATAAGGAGGTAAAATTAAACTTGCTATATCCACGATAGTGAAGTAACGACATCGAGAAATAACTTATTTTTAATGCATTGCAATAAACCGTGTTGTTGGTTACACATTAACCGGATCGTAAATAGCTCCTGACCGTGCAAAGCTCGTAATAACTTTTTTTTTTTTACGACGCAGTTGTTCACGATTCGGTCTTAATGTCGGGCGACTCATGTCCTCACACTGCGGCCTAACCGCGCACCTACTATAATTAACTTAATGACAATTAATGATGTGTATGTAATTATTGTGACATGTGGCGAGAGGGCTTCGTTGTGATATTTGTGAATTACTAACGATTGCATGATGATCTACCAATAACGGTGGATACAAACCTGAATCAGGATTACACCAGTCCTTAAATTCGTGAATAGAAATAGTATAATATTATTCCGGAGCGTTGTTTGTAGTTTGATTACTTACGTCTAAATGTACCTCAAAGATACCAAAATGATTAACGTATCTGTAAACGTCCATCATATAATAGTTGTCTGTGATAGAAGTAACGAAAGAAATATTAAAAGTTTGTTTTGATATATAAAAAAAAATATTATTGAAATAATGCAGTGAATAATTGGTGCGTCATATAGTAGAGTCTGCTGGCGGTAACACCACCGAAACTCCCTTAAAGAAAGTAATTTTGTAGAATACGAGTATGCGAGAAGCTGAGGAAGACATTGGGGAAGGCTTATATCCAGCGGTAGATAAACAAAGGCAGATATGAATGATAATAGAAAAAGAACAATAGACTTGTATTTCATTTTGTCGAATGGTTGTAGACAATCTATACCCGTCAACCTTTGATGAGGTGATGTACGGAGGTTTGATAGTCAGCAATAAAAAATGTGGAATGAATTTTTCATGCCGATGCCGGATTCTATGTGTCCAGCCTCTTACCATTGCAGCACCACAATATGTGTGTGTCTGTCTCAAGGCGACGAGCAAAATGTAGTGCTGTTTTGAAACAGGCGTATTATTTACCATCACATGTGAAACATCTCGCTTGTTCCTCTACTGTGTCAAATAAAAACGTCGTGAAACTTCTATGAAATAAATATCACGATACTCCCTGTCTATAACTTAAGAATATTTTTTAAAATGTATATAATTTACATTATATTAAATTCTCCATTAAGATATACAGTCGATTTCATGTCTCTAATTTTAACATACTCAGTAAGATGTGTAAGGGGTCCCGCACAATAACTCACGGGACCCAAGTCAACCTCACCTGCTCGTGCACCCTGCTAATCAACAAACGAGGGTCTGGCTACCACCAACCCGTATTCGGCCAGCGTAGTAGGAAATAACCCAAATCCCAACACATGAACCAATAAACGACGGCTCCTAGTGCCCGGCTATACCCAGAGCCATGTTGACTGTGGATCGATTGATATCGAGATCTTTGGGGGAGACCTATGTCCAGCAGTGGACGTCTATCGGCTGATGATGAATCTTAACTTAAACATAGATCTTCTAAAAACGCTTCACAATATCTAACCTATATACAAAAATTGTTTGAGGTCGTTAAGTTTACACCTGTAATTAAAATTCTGGATCCGCGATCTATATAAGTAACTAACAAAGAACAAAAGGTGCGTTTTTGGAAGTGGTCATTGTTTCGCGGGTGAGCGTCACGTGTTAAAAGATGCCAAGATAGTATATATTTATAATCAGACTGACATAGTGCCAAAGCTATCTAGTTTACAAGGATGTAAAATGGCTGCGATCGATCAAACTTGTAAAGATAGAACACAGCAGGTGTTGGAGCAGCTCCTAGTGATGTAAAGTTAGTTAGGTAGTTTAGGCAAACACCAATCCACTTAAATATATTTACCGAAATATCATCACCAATATTATGATGTGTTTTCTAATGAATTGCATTTAGATTATTACGTCAAAAAGCCATGCGCTTTTATGATCAATATTGCAGAACTCCAATAGATTACGCAAGTTACTATTCTTAAAGTTTAAAGAGAATTTATGGATACCAAAAACTCAGTTCCCACATTAACCAACGTAATTTTTCAGAATATAAAAGAAACAATGAATGAGAATGATTTAAAATTTAACCTTGCTATTCTACATTAAATATATTATCTAACAATAACACACATACACACACTAAATAACTATATACTAAAATACATATTTATAGATAATATTTATTTTAAAATCTAGTAGTCATCATTATCAGCCGATAGACGTTCACTGCTGGGCATAGGCCTCCCCCAAAAATCTCCAAGTCTATCGGTCCAGCGCTGTAGTCAACGTAGTCTTCGGCACCGCCGGGTATTAAGGGCTCGTCGTCTGGGGATATGAGGGGATTTGGGCCATTTCCCACCACGCTCGACCAATGCGGGTTGACGGAAGCCAGAGCTACGTTTGTCGATTAGTAGAGTGCACCACGAGCAGGTGAGGTTCGCTTGGGTCCCGTGACTTGTTTTGCGGGACCTCTTACACCCTCTTTGATTCAAGTATATATTATAAAACACAATATTTAAAATTTGAGACATTTGGCTTAAAAAAAAGAGAATTTGGCATTGACTGTTCTTCACGCTTTTTTTTAGAGGACACATCATTCACACAAGTTCAATGATAGAGTCCTGTTTATGTTTGTAAAACTTATGCTGTAATAAGAAGAGAATGTGCAGGGTTTCATACAAACTTCATTAGGTTTAAGAAACCGAAGAATTGTTAAACTTTTTTTCTTAAACAAAATTAATGAAAAAAAAAATAAGTTAAGTACCCCAAGGAGTCAAAGTTACTGCTCTATCGTCTCGGGCTATCAAGAATAAGACTAAAGAAATAAGGTAAGCCCTGCCTATTATAGAATGTGAATAAAAGAGTTTTCACGTTTATGGGCTTTGAAGGTGGGGGTCCATGGCCCACTAAACGAATCCTGGGTGAACAAAGCGAAGTGAGGATTCTACCGTGGGTTAGGACATTCCCCGGGACGTCCTTAAGAGTAGTGCGGAGTCACCGGTTTGTTTTAGTCTCATACGGGATCTCTCCGGGGGCCGCTTGTAAAACAGTAAGGACGATCGTTTTCGAAGATACAAATCCTACATAACCCTGTCTTTACCCTGAGAAGCAGGGTATCTTTTGAAGATTTTCCTCCTGACAAAAATAAGGGTCAAAGTTCAGACGGCAATACGACATTGAACGAGATCTAAAATAAGTAAGAATGAACAAGCTCAAAATAAACTGTAGACAGAGATGAAGGTGATGTTTCTAAAAACAATTTGTGAAAATCCTTTGAAATGATCACATACACTAGAGCGGACGAATGATGATCAGATTAACAAGGAACAGTTAAATGATAATTCAAGTTCAATAATTCTGTTCAACATTGCCAACATCAGGTAGATATATGCAGTGAGCTCGTAACATGTCCCTATCATCCAATCAATTACTAGTGATTGGATAATCCAATACCGCGGTGAAAGCATACACGATTGGCACATCGGATTTCATGAGGAGTCCAGCTTGTAAAGCAATTACAGTTTGTTAGACAAGCAGTACTATACGTCATATATTCTAATGCTATCCAGAATCCCGTACTATTTTTCAAATTATTAAAAAAAATCTGTAAGCATTGAAGTCATTTAAAATATTTTCAGAAGTTACTACTAGAACGAAGTTTATTTCTGCCGACAAGCAAGTGTATGATAATATCACTTTGTTAGTATCTGAAGTATTATAGGTAGTTAATAACTTATCTTTTGTTGGCGATGAGCATATTATGGTGAGAGACAAGTGATTAACGTCGTAATATAGAAAAGGGTTTAGAAATAACTTAGTATTAAATTTAGTAGTGAAGAAGTCTTCATTCTTTCTTTCTCTTGCCCTTTTCCCAGCTACGTGGGGTCGACACAGTACGTACTTCTCTTCCATATCCTTCTATCAGCCGTCATATCCGAATTCACACTCTTCTTGCCCATATCGTCTTTCACACTATCCATCCACACTTTCTTAGGTCTTCCTCTAGCCTTATAACCGTTCACTTTCATTCTCATCACTTTCTTTGTTATATGTCCTTCATCCCTCCGCATAACATGCCCGTACCAAGCTAACCTTTTGCTCCTCAATTTCTCTCACTGGAGCAACTTTCAGACTTCTCTAATATACTTAGTACTAACTACAAGTATTTATTACCTTACAGTCATAAAAAATATATTCAAACCTTGCTGAAAAATAAAGTATTTTACATAATCGTTTTCACGCTTGATCCTATAAGGTGCGACGATACGATGAACTGGGTTTAAATGCCAGGTGAAGAGGATAGCTGAAGAATTGAATAGATTTCGCAAACTGAGCGAGAAATGTTAGTTTTAAGAAGGCATCACATGAAGGAGGCAAACAATGATGAAAATGATTATCCATGCCACAAATCTATATTCGATTCAACTTTGAATGGAGCTATTCGAGAAGCTGGTTATTTGATAGAACAAATTTCCGTTATCACTGAAATAGTAGCTGATCTATTTTATCCCATATCAGAATGACATAAGATGCTAAATGCACAACCTTTTAATACACCTCACTTTATTTTAACGCGACAATAATGTGAGCCACTTCCTTGCCTCTTCCTAACGAGCCAAGGCTCAAGACAGGATTGCTAAGTGATAACTTTTTGTTAACTTCCAAATAACAAAGTTTGCAAATTGTATGTATATTATAAATGAATGGAAAATTAAAATCTTTACGGCATATATATAATAATAAACTAGAAACCGTTGGATAAGGGTAGCGCAAACCAATTGGACAGATCTTTTTGCGAGGTCTACATCCAGCATTGGATGATACCGATGAATATAAAGTAGGTAATATGAAGATAATTCCGAAAGGGAAGATACATTTGATGGTAATAATATCTACAAAATGGTTATAGCCGCCTATAAAGATGTCGCGCTGGTTAGAATGGTATACACTACAATACAGTACCACAATGTGTTAGTCTTGTTACTCCTTTAATTTTACAAGGTACAAAGCTAGCTATTTTAGTAGTCTAGTTTATGTCACCTCAAAAACTGTAAATTCATCATTATCACCCAATAGATGTCTACTGCTGGACGTAGGCCTCCCCCAAATATCTCCTTGTTAGAGTTCATCGAGGGTAAATGAGCTTTAGCCTACCACGCTGGCCCAGTGCGGGTTGGTGGACCGGAAGCAGGTGAGGTTGTCTAGACCTCGGTGAGTTGTTTTGCGGAACCTCTTACCCCCTGAGGTTGTTTAAAGAAATGCAAAATTAATCAATTTATTCTCACAATGATTTCTTTGTAACCAAATGCAATCTTGCTGTTAGTTCGTTAGCTTCAAACAATCGCAACGTATATTTGCATAAATCCAAGGTTTAAATAAAGATAATTAAAAATTTATTGAACGAAAGATAGAACTTGCTCGTTTTAATGCATACATGCGAGTTTAATTAAAGAGTTTGCGTTAAATTTCAATTTATACCCTGAGTGTAAGGACCACGGTCCGTTAATAAAATGGGTCAACATTTCAGCCCCACCTCGTACAAGCGGACCGGATGTTTCACGTTTCTGATTAAATCCATAGCATTTAATTTATTACGTAGTCGCGTGATTTTCGTATAATTACTGTTACTAGGGTAACTAGGGTGTTGTAACAGTGTTGAATATTCCAATTTTGTTACTCATATCTAAATATTAATAATTTTTGATTTTGCCTGTTATGGTATGGAGAGACTACGACCATTTGGATATTTTAAAATTGGACGACTATTTACCTGGTCAGTTCACCGTAAGTATCTTATGCTTTATTAATGACATTATGTTATAATTAATGACTCGTGTAAAAAATATCTAATAACCATAAGTTTTTATTGTTCTATAGAATTGGTATCACTTCGTTAATTCAATCGAGTTATGGATTTTAAAAAAATATTGTGAATAATAAAAATTTCATCAAAGCCACTTTGTTTATTACAATCTTGTTTAAATTCTTGAAAGTAAAAAAGTGCAATACTCTGTTACCTTCGATAGATACTAATCCAGATAAACCACCAAAGGTAACAAAGGCTAACATTTTTTTCTTTTAATATAGTCGTTAGCGAATTTATTATTGTTAAAAGAGGACATGAAACTCTTCTTACTTGCTAAATAACAAATAATATTTAAAATCCTTCATATATAATATATATACATATAGTTACTGACAGAACTCTTTGAAATATTCCATATCGAAACCACTTTTAAAATGTTCAATGAAGTTCTTAAAACAAATAAACGAGATATTGTTCATAATTGAAAAAAAAAAGTTTCAAGGTTTAATGATTAGAGCATGATTACTATTTCTGCTGATTGGAATCTTTCAGTTGTATTAATGAAAATACATAGGAAAGAAGCCGTAAGAAAACTGGGCCAAGCGTCTGTTTAGTTTTCCACATACACACAAACAAAGGCGGCTTGACACCGCGGCGTGTAAGTAGTCCACCCTCGGCTAGCTCTTACTGCGAAAACTCTTGTCACCTGTCGCGAGTTACTTTGCAACTTCAAAAATATCACACCTCAAACCGGATGCACAACAAAATGGCAGAACAGAAAACGACATCCCAAACAAAGTTATAAATGGAGAGAAGATTTTAATTATAACCAAATTAAGTATGGAGAAAAATCATATAGTCAAAAGAATGTCTCGTTTTGACCTTAAAAAAAATCATATAGTCAAACAAATGTCTCGTTTTGACCTTAAAAAAAATCATATATGAATATATTAGGGGGACCGGAAAGTAATGTCGTTTTCTTACGCTAAATACAAACACATACATTTTTAACGAGTCTTTATTTTTAATCAATGATGTATTCCCCATCATTGTCAATAACCTTTTGCCATCTAGTGAGTAAATTTTCAATCCCTGATCGATAAAAATTAATTGGTTTTTCGGCAAAATATCTAGAGATGGCATTTTGGATATCATCCAAATTTGCAAATGTTTTGCCACTTAAAAAGTGTTGCAGCGCTCGGAATAAGTGGAAATCCGATGGTGCAACATCGGGCGAATATGGTGGATGAGGCAGCACCTCCCACCCCAATTCATTAATTTTTTCTAGAGTTCGCCTTGCGCAGTGCGGTCTTGCATTGTCATGTTGGAGAATGACGCCTTTTCGGTTGACAATCGCTGGCCACTTTTCAATTAAAGATTGATTGACTCGCTGCAATTGTTCGCTGTAGAGGTCTGCAGTAACAGTTTCTCCAGGTTTCAGTAATTCAAAATGAACAATGCCGCGAATACTCCACCAAACACACAAAAGCGCTTTTTTGGGGTGTAAACCTGGCTTAGCAGTACTCCGAGGGATTTCATTTGGAGAGAGCCACTGCCTTTTGCGTTTTGGGTTATCATACAGGACCCATTTCTCATCTCCTGTGATCAAGCGATCAAAAAACGCTTCTGTGTTGTGTCGTTGAAGCAATAAGTTGCATGTGATTGATCGGTTAGCCTTATTCTGTTCGGACAGATTATGCGGGACCCAAACACCTGCTCTGCTTACTTTTCCAATCTGCTTCAAATGTTCTTGGATGGTCGACCAAGGTTTGTTGAGACTGTTTGACAATTCCTCGATCGTCTGACACGGATTTGCTTCCACTTCCGCCCTTAACACGTCGTTGTCTAACGCTGATGGTCTTCCTGATCGATACGAGTCGGAAAGATCAAAATTACCCGATTTGAACTTGGAAAACCACCTTTGGCATTTACGAATGTCCAGTGCATTTGGATAAACATCGCAAATGTTTTTGGTAGCAACTGTTGCGTTATTTCCCTTGCGAAACTCAAAGAGCATGCAATGCCGGATGTGTACCTCTTCTGGTATTTGGCTGGCCATTTTACCCAAAATTACAAAAAAAAATTGTAATTCAATTGTCTATAAGTAAAGAAATCACTATAACCTCACAATGTCTTTGGTACGCCTCTGAACAAAACAATGAGCTGACAAATGACAATCAAGTATTGGCATGCGCAGAAACGACATTACTTTCCGGTCCCCCTATTAATTGCAGTAACTCGATTTGAACAATGTGATTCAAGACACTAAAGGACAAAAGAAATATTTTTAATGAAATCATGTACTAACTTTTATGTTACGAACAACCCTTGTACAAAGCATTTGACTAACCCATATAAGTCTTACTCTTTCACTAAGGTTAGCTAGTAGAAACCACTAAGTTAAATTCGCCCTGCACTATTCCGTTTCACGTAATCATTATAAACCTTTGCTTTATTTGTAAAAAAAATCTAAAATGATATAAAATAAAGTATGAAAGTATACAAACTTGTGATATAATAAGATAAATGTCACATTGTTATTGTTAGACATAGATAGGGGTTGTAGCTCTGGTGATATTTTTAAAACCTTACCACCCTTGCAACAAGGGTGTGGGGTTGCTGCTCCGCGCCGCCGATCGATATGAGAGGACCCCAGTTGAATTACGCGATACCGTTAGCGCACAGTTCATTGCCTCGTTCCCTCTGCATCGATTAGAATGGATATTACATGACACGACAAACATCCAACCCATCAGAACTGATGAAATTATGAATGGCATATATTGTCCAAATAAACATCAGTACTAATGCTTATCATCATCACGAGGTGCCTTCTTCGAACTGAAGTTTTGCTGTCAGTGTGCCTACATGAGCATATCACAGAGTTCAAGGCTCTATAAGCTCTGCAGTATTAAACTTGTTGCAGCAGATGCTGGGCGGAAACCTGTTCAATGTCATATCAAGACCATTTGTTTTTTTTTTAATAATTATATGAATGTTTAATAATTTTTTTTTTCTTTTACACCTTTTTACAGATAGGGCATCTCTGTACCAACTCCTTTTAAGACTAAGCTATTTTTTAGTCTTAAAAGGAGTTGGTGTTTACCTTTTAAAGACTAAGCTATTTCTCTCGAGCGAAGTAATGTAGGTCGGTATAAATGCTTTGTTTTTATTTTGATACTTGAATCCAATCCCATCAATAATAGTGAAAGCAAATTAAATTCTACTTAGCTGTCTTCTCATACGATCTGTTTTATTATCTTCTTCTTCTTAAAGTGCCTCTCCAACTAGTGAAGGTTGGCGATCAGCGTGATACAGTCCGTTCTGTCTCTGGTTATTTGTATGAAGACGTTCAGTATCATTCTTCAAATAATGTTAAAATAAAAACTGCTTTAGGAAACGTCAGCGTTTTTTTTGCTCATTGAGGTTAAAGATAAAACATTTTGTCGAATTTATTTAGACTCATCTATGAATTTATAGTTATTTTGAGAAACAGAAAGTTTTGTATTTTCCGATTTTTATCTTTCTCTTTCTTTCATAATATACACGTTATCAGTAGTAGTACAGTGCGTTGATACCATGATGAATATATGCATTAGTCTGATTTCAAAATATTAAAATAAGAAGAATATGCAAATTTAGTTAAATTCAGGACGTTTCCAGAATTTTTCTAATAAGATCAGTTGATTTTTCAATAGAGTATTTTTTTTAATAATAATTTTCCTAATTCCTTAACACTTTCCTAAATTTAATAATTGTCCGACAACAATAATAGCCCAGACAATTCTTTTTTTCTTTCCGTTGATTACCCATCTCCATAACAAAAGCCTCTTAAGCAATACTTTGACAATAGCACGAGATATTTTCCTTCAATCGTCTCTTTCGTATTGTTTTTAAATGGTTTCATTAAATATTTTTACCAACAAAGCGATGAGACAAGACGTAAGTTCACCTGAGGTTAACTGATACACCTACCTACAATGACATGGTCTTCGTTAGAATATATACACTGCATCGCATTGCGCTCGTAGCCTAAGACATTAGTGTTAAGTCCTATTACACGAGCTATCTCTTCAAATCGGAACAGCTTCGGAGTACACTGTTATTTAGTGACAAATATGAACTGCGATGGTACCTATACGGTCTCCGGAAACTAGACTTACGACCAGTGTATCATAAATAAATTACTGTTGTGTATATTTTAGTCCAAAGATTTGATGTTTATGTATATTTTTCTATTTAAAAATAAAAGTAGTGTAAACATAGTACAAAAACAAAACAGTACATATAAAGATAAAGCAGAGAAATATGTTGATTTCTCACAGCTTGTTCACTGCCGACAATCATACAATAGTGTGGCGGTCCAAATTGATTACGCGATTTATAATTGCCAGCGATATTAATTGATATACCTTTTTTTATATAGCTGTTGACATCTTGTTGAGAGTGGTCTTATTTCGATCACATACGGGAGAGACGTACGAGCAAGATATGAATGATCTTCAAAGGCTAAACTCCCCGGAAGTCACACTCGCTCACTGTAGCTTGAAAGTTTCTGCAGACACCTTAAGTGCACATATGCCTGACGAATTATTTGATACTTCTATTATTTTGTTTCGATCCCAGCACTGATTGAACACCATTGATCTATTGATATGTTCTTACTGCTGGGATTCTGGGTCTTGTCTTAATCCGCAACTCTAGCCAATTCAGAGTTGGTGGATTTCGCATATCTACAAAAACTGTTTGCCTTCCTGGGGAGTTTAAGATCAATGGGAATCAAAACTCCTATAATCATAGGATTCGTAGTTGCAACCCTTTTATAACTTGAGCTATCAACGCTTGTCAATTGTTAGTAATATTACTTATTTCCTTTATATATTCATCATATATATAGCGGACTATGATGCCATCTTTAATGTTCTTTTGATAATTGATATATCGTTGATTTTATGAATTTTAGTGAAATAAAAAAAAATATATATGTAAACGTAATCATTAAAATAACCGTTGTTGCACCGTACAATCAAGCAATACTTTAAATAAGAAACGAAATTGTATTCATAGATTCTCATCATCTCGTATTTACCGGTAAGGATATTCCAGGTAACATTAAGGACAGTCCATTGTAAGACTCTAAAGTGTAAATAAATAAATTGCCGATGATTATAAAAGGAAAGGTTGTTGAATTATTTATTACTTACTACCTATTCTAAATTTATACATGATCCTTGGGATATTCCGTGAGTTCAGTCAATTTGCATAAAATTTTCTATCAGTTGTCTGTTTCCCAATATTGATTTATTTTATATAACTTCAATCGCGTGGTATGGAATGATAATTATGTAAATACTGAAGGTAATACTCACGCTACCCTTCCAAATTCGTCCCTTGGTACATCCTTGTCGCCGCTGCTGGATTCCGAGAGCTTCGCTCTGAAGGCTGCCACGCGAGCCGCTATCTCCTCCCTCGGCAACCTGCGCAGCCACACCAACGACACGCTCATTATTAAAAAAATTTAAAAATACATATAAAAACTGCCTTCTATATTAAATCGACATGTAAATATAATTGTAATGTGAGCGAGGACGGGGGACCGCGCGTTGTGAACAAATGTGAAGTAATGAAAATGTGAACATAATATCTCGGCGAGCTGCTGTTTCAGCACACCTGAACGTACCAATGCATGATACGCCGCGCTGTTGTAATCACGGAATTACTTTCCGAAAAACAATAAAAAAAAACACGATAAGAGTCCAACGTTACGTTACGCGACGTGCTTGCGCCGGCAACTGAAACGAACGTTTCGTACATTATATGAAATGGGGTTGGTTGCCCGGTCCCGCTCTCTTGCATTATTGATTAGACTCGTGCGCAACGGGGGCTGCTGCTGCCTACAAAACAGGGGTGAAGCGATTGATACCATAGTATTTTTACATCCTTCTATTAGAACACAAAGGAACTTTTGTTGTGTAATAGATCGATAAGTTTTTTGACACAATGAATAACAATAATACAAATGAAAAACGAAGTAATATAATTTCTGATTAAAATTACTACTATTAGTGTGTACTACTGGTGGAGGGTTTCTCTTGTCGGACACCGTCTAGGTGGGTACCATAGCAGCTGCTATTTCCACCGCCAAACAGTACTGTCCAAATATTACTGTGTTCCGGTTTACAGGGCGTCGTAGCTAGTGAAATTACTAGGCTAACGAGACTTAACATCTTACGTAGCAAAGCAAAATCGAACGTCTTCATTTAATTAAAAAAAAAATACATACAATCAAGTTTTATTTCATTGAGTTTTTAAATCATACAGACAACAAATTTCTTTTTAAAGATTTTTTTTTGGAAAAAAATATAACCTTTTCTAGGTACTGTCTATGTACCAAAATTATTTGAAATAAGTCCAGCACAGGATAGGCGTCACAAAGAGAAATACAGTTTTTAATATAAATAAGGATTAAGTAATAATATTATTATATTCCAAACTATACAAAAATTCTGGACCAAAAAAATACGAAAGCCAAATGACACTTGGAGACTGATCTCTTGAAAATCTTTATTTGATGGCATGAATCCAAGGTGAGGGGAGTGTATGAAAAAAATGGAGCCACTATAACAGCATTTCATAAGTGCTACAAAAGACGAGTCGTAACTGTTTCGAACCTTCTACTTGGTATAACGAAAGTATTGTAAGAATGTGAGACAGTGGTGAGGAATGAGTTGTGGTCCATATTGTCTGCTTATGGGGTAAACAGCAAGCTGATGCGAGCACTGAAATCACGTTATGAGGGTGCTTGTGTCACAGCAGTGTGGGTGATAAATGGGGCTTACTGAGACTGGCTTAGCATCCACAAGGACGTTAGACAGGGATGGGTGGCCTCGCTGTGGCTGTCTAACCCAATTATAGACTATTGCTTGAAAGATTTGATAGATAGTGAGTATGGATTAAGAATGAATGAGTTGACCGCCAAGTGCCTCCTATACGCTGATAATCAAGATTTATTATCATCATCGGAGAGGGTATTACAAGCGATGGTAGACATGGGGCATTCGGCTTTAACAAGCAAAAGAATGACAGTGAATGTAAGCAAGACAAAAGTAATGATTTATGAAAAAGAAGAATGTATGACAAAGTGTGACATTATTGAGGAACAAAAAGTGGAACAAGTGAAAGAATTTGTATATGTGGGTTCACATTTTAGGGGAGATGGCAAGTGTGATGGTGATATTGAAAGAAGAGTTTTGAAAGGAAATCAAGTGAATAGACACCAGAATGTATCACAAAGAGCATGACTGGCTGTGCATAGAGGCGTGTTGATCCCCACACTGATGTATGGTAGTGAATGTTGGGTATGCCAGAAGAAACATGAAAGTAGGATTAATGCTGTGGAGATGAGAAGCCTGAGAAGTATAATTGGAGTGAAGCTGATAGACAAAGTGAAAACAGTGTGATAAAGAAGCGGTGCAGCATGGTTGAAGACATAGTGACAAAGATTGAGATGCTTAGATGGTTCGACCATGTTGAAAGAATGGATGAAAGAAGATTAACGAAAGAGGTATACATGGTAAGATTGATTGGAAAAATCGGTGCAGGTCAACCTAAGCGAACATATTTCGATCAAAACGACGATGTCCTAAAGAAAGGCCAGGTCAAGAGTACTTCAAAGCGGTTGGACTCAAGATTTCATGATAGCATCACAGTCTAATCTGCTTCTAAGCGAATTCGTAGAAACTCAAAATATTTATAGAGTAGATGATTGTTCCACCCAGAATCATGTTTAGCATTATGAGCTTAAAGCTTGTGACATACTGATGTATGTCAAGTACTATCATAAGAATATAGCTCTATACTGCATAAAATTAATCAGAGCAGGGAAGTAGTTGTAGCTTCATCTTATATGTGAGTATTGAAGAATTGTCCTAATCAATGAAAAAGTTTACATGGTGGAAATGAAATGAAAGTGCTAAAATTACAAGGTCTATGTCTATGCATACAACTCTCCTAAAGCTCACTCAAAGGTTGCAAAAGTGGTATAAATGCCTTCACACATTAGTCACGATTTATTAAGGCATGTATAAAAATAAAGGATGCAAATTCACTTAAACCTAATTTTTAAAAGGTTTTAGATATTTTAACAGGATCTGCCATCTGCTCCATGGGTGGAACATTCAACCTAGGTGAAATCAATTCACTGGGGTTTTTGAAGAAAGGCTTCATATCAATCCTCGGGCTTACTAAGTACATTGGATTTTTAAACAAAAATCTACTCAAATCATATCTATAAAAAATTTATTGTTTTTTATTAAATTAAGGTATCGCTTGATGAGGGGTATTTTTACTTGATGGTAAGGAATATATGCCTGCCCATATCAATGTGGTCCTAGTTAGAATCATTATATACTGGACTATATTATGCTCATAGCCATAGGGTGTTTAGTCCTGTTACCCCAGTTATTATACTAGCTACAGCAACCTTCAAACTGTTACCCCAGTTATAATACTAGCTACAGCAACCCCCAAACTGGAAGACCTTAATATTAGCACACTACCGTTTGGTGGCAGAAATTACATGCTGCAGTGATGCCTACCTAAACTGTTTCCTAGAGTGGCCTGACTGATGGTTAACATCTTGAGTCAAATAAGTAATATGGATAAAATATAGTAAAATATGTTGATTTCATCTGGTATATATTTAATAAAATAGGTGATAAGGTGTAATGTGTATTTGAACTTTTTCTAATTAGACGGGCACAATTTTAAATAAATGTCTAGATTGAGCTAAAAGATACAACTTAATAATTTATAAAGCATTATTTTGATTTTGGTTACATTTTTAAATAGATGTATTAATTACCATAGAGTTTGAATATGAAGGAGGTCAACATTCTTGTCATTTTATCCTGTCCATGTTTATTGCTAATCATTGGCTTCATTGATTAAGACTAATTACAGTATTTACTACATACATTTTACCTTTAACTTACTACATACATTATTATAATTATATACTGTAAATTATTTCCTATATTTAACAATTTAAACCAAATTTTAATGCTATACTTAACTACTACTTTGAATATTTATCTGTTGTATAACAGTAATTAATTCACTAGTTGTAATTATTAAAAACTGAACGAATAAGAAGTTTTTAATCAATTTGCGTAGCCTTGATTGAGTTTAGAAATTAATATGAAGTTAATGAAGTACATAATTGCATGAAATTTCGTAATTATGGTTCAATAATTAAACAGCAGATTAATAATTTGAAATAAAAAATGAAAATTTTTAAATAAATAGTATTTGTCTGTCAGTAAGTATAATTAATAGAAAAAAAAAATAGTGTCTATTATTCAAAATACAAAAACTCACCCCTGTTCTTCCAAACTATCCTCTAGTTCAGCACATTTCACTTCAATCTTCCTTTTTCTCTCGTGGTCAAGTATTTCTTGATTAGGTTGCTTGTTTGACGCTGAATCCAACTTGGCAATCTCTTCTTCAGTTCGATAATTTACAGAATCTTTGGTTTTTCTAACCGAGGCCCAGTTTCTTTGAACATAACCGTTAGTTCCAGATCCTCTCGGAGTAGTTAATCCAATGCCATTGTACATTTTGTTGTATTATATCTAAAAGATGAATTAATAACTCAATTACTAGAATTAGTTCAACGCAACGAGGCGCAATTTAATACGTCGATAAGTTTTAATCACAACGATAATGATATTTTAATAATAAACTGATTATTACTTGAAAAATAAATATGGGTCAAATTTATAAATATCTTACCAATAGTTTTTGCAGCTCAAGAAGTATTAGTTGTAAATTGTACGTCCATCTTGGCTGAAAAGCTTTGATTTTATTGTCTGTTGTCGAATGTCCGAATAACAGATTATTAATATTTTTATTTAACATTTAACTTGTTTATGGTTTACATTATTGTCTATGTATTAAAGAATGTGCTCTTCGGACATTCTTTAATATAGAAGAAAGAGGTACAAACTATTATAAATTATTACATAATAAAATGTATCAATTAAACTTTACTAATTAATATTTTAACTTTTATCACTTAATACTTTATTTAAATTACATTCTTTAATCTATCTTTGCTAATCGATATATAACTACGCGGTCACCAGTTTGTCTTTAAAATATCGACAAATTATTACAATACTAAACAGTATTTTTGCGGCATAGTTTTTAAACATTATTCGAATATTAGAGAAACATAATTATTTTAATAAGTTAATGTTATCATTATGAAAAATACTGCAAAACAATTTTTAATTGTAATAACCTTAGATAAAACGTCAAATCTTAATACGCTTTATGCTCTTAAAAGTTAGGTTATGTTTATGTTTTGTTTATTATACATCTTACAAAAGCTTCACGCATTAATAGATCTTAAATACATTATCAAAAATGTTGGATAAAATTTTATATAACACCGTGTTATGTCAGACATTTTCACCTTGTGGCAAATATTTAATTGCCGGTAACATTTACGGACAGCTAGCGGTTTTTGAGTTGGTATCATTTATGCTATTACATTAATGGTTGTTAAGAAATAAATAAAACTAATCATACAACATTTTTTTTCAGTCTTGACTCTATTCTTCATCCAGTAATTGAATATCTTACTCATGATTACAACAAACCTAAACACTTGCATCAACTAGAAAACAAAAGTCAAATAACCAGTTTATCAACAACTGAGAACTTCATTGTTGTTGGTACAGTCAATGATATTTCTGGATGGGATTGGAAAGCAATTTTACAAACAAAACTAAGCAAACCTTCTTGGACTATTAAAGTAGCTTCACAGTCAAAGATTGAGCAAACGGATGTAAACAGTTTGTGGTATTCGCAACAAGAGAATAAAATCTTCGCAGGTTGTGGTGACAATAATATTTATTCGTACAATTTAGAAGATGGACGACTTGTAAATACTTTTGTAGGACATAATGACTATTTACATAGTGTAAGTGGGAGGTATGTATTATACCTGCGTTTTAAAACTTCTATAGACACCTGGTATTTGTTTTATGATACAGTAATGGGTGATTATAAAAAATTGTCTACAAAGTTTTAAGTTATAGCAACAGAAATAAATATATTATAGACATCTCTGAACATTTTAGTGAATTAGAAATTGTTTATACAACTAATATTGTCTTCTGATTTTTTATTAATTTTATAATTATATTAATCTCTTTTATTTGATTTAAATTTTTAACACTAGTAATTTATATATCTTCAGAGGTCAGCAGTTAATATCTGCAGGTGAAGATGGCCTGGTTATGCTTTGGGATACCAGAATGGGCAAGTCTCATAATAAAATTGAACCCCATACAAATGACAAAATTGCTAGGGCTGATATTGGTAAATGGATTGGATCAGCTGCTTTAGAAGAGGATTGGATAGTGAGTAAAACTATTATTGTGTTGTATCTAATATATAATATTACATGGAGCCTACTGCTGTCTTACACAAGTATTTTTTTTAAGTAGCATTATCATAACTATTGTTCAAATATAACTTTATCTAATATTGGTGAGTAATGTATATTTGTATTTGTATAATGATTAAAATGGTATTTTTTTTTCTTAAGGTTTGTGGCGGGGGACCCCGTTTATCACTCTGGCATCTCCGGTCACTTGATGTGGTGACAGTATTTGACATTCCTGACCATGGTATCCATATCTCTTTCTTCCACAATGACTGTGTAGTGGCCGGTGGTGCAGCTAGACACCTATACCAATTGAATTATTCTGGTGAAATTAAAGTTGAATTACCTGTATCTGCTACAACTGTTTACTCTGTGGCTTTGAAAACCACTCCCAACAAATTGCTGGCGATTGCAGGATCAAGTCCAGAAATCGATCTTTGCACCAGCTTCAACTTTAGAGATCAAGTGTTGCATTTTAGGTAAAATATTTGTTAGTTAAGAAATTTTCATTAAATAATATAAAATCTGTTTTATTTCTCACTGATAAACTCATCAATTTGTTAAATTCATATAATAAATTGTCACTAATGTCTATGAGCATCGTAACATATTTTATTTTTAGCTGCATTGTGATACACAGGTATGTGCATTCATTAACCAATTCATCATTGTACCTTCATTAAGGTAGTTCTGTCTGTTGCTGATGGTTAAGTTTATTACTAAATAGAACCATATCATCATCATCTCATAAATGTCTAATGTTTGACGATGTACAGTACAGGTCAGTGTAGAGATCACCAAAAGATCTCTACACTGACCTGCTGTGTGACAGTATACATATATAGTATTTAAATTTTGTTAACTATGATCATTAGTAAACCAAGTAAGGTATAAAATTTAACAAAACAATACAAGAGATTGTTATTTAAGATTTTAAAATTTTTTGTTCAGCTATTTTTTAAAGGAATTTATTTCCTAACATACAAAAGGATATCAACATAAGTACATAAACTTTTAAAAATTTTGTCAGTAGATGGAAGTAGAATACAGAAATATTCATTTTGTTATCATGAAATGGCCTTCTTTGATCCATCATTTACTCATGTGATATAGAAGCTATACAAAAGGGAAATAAAATAAACACATAATTGAACAACATCTCTTTTATATTAACAATGTAACAGAAATAAACCATACATTAAAATAAAATCATGTGTTCATACATATTTTCAGACCATGAATGGTAGACGCATTGAGTGGCTACCATTGCTAGACTTTTTTGCCACTAATGATGAAAATTGCTGCGAGTAACCTAGTCATGTCACTAAGTCTAGTGTGATGTGATATATAAATATCTTAGTTGCTTATTGTGTAACAAAAGTTAAATATTTCCTTTTTTTAGATAGTATGTTGGTGATCAGTTACGATTAAGGTCTCTAATATGACAGGAATAATTCCTAATGTTGTTATTTAGATTTTTAGAATTAACAGAATAGATTTTAAATGTGCAAAATGTTGTAAGTAACTTTTTAAAAATCCTTGTTTGACTAAAATTAATGATTACTTAAGGTAATTGACAGCACTTTAAAAGTATACTAAGAAAATTTTCATCATATATATCCATGACCGGCTATAGCGGCTGGTATGAATCCCTGGCTCCCATCTTTCTTCTCTACATAAAACCACTCGCAATCCACGTCGGTTTCCCCACCGACACCTTGCACTAACATCACCACCTCACCTTTGATTACCGACAACGTCTTATTCAATTCGCTTCCGCCGTAATCACTGTTGACGACTAACAACGTTTGTCGTTTCACAACACTTTTAACATGTATATTTTCCTTTTCATGAAGTCTATCAATGTTTGAAGAAAACGATTTAGTTCTTAGATATAAAGTATCAAAGTTCTTTTCGGCGCAAATCGTTTGAGGTTTTATAGGTTTCTCGGTGCTGGATCGAGCGCGAGTTTCGGACCGCGTGCGACCGCGCAGATGCTCCTTCTCCGTGTCAGTCAGGTTACCGCACGGCCTCGGATATATGTCTGTGCTACTTTCCCAACACGGTGTTTTCTTTTGCACCGATGTTCTGGAAATAAAACGGTCTTTTTATTTAAATAAAAAATAGCCCTTCTAATGCCTTTTCTCTCACATTGAAAGTCAGTCAATTATCGATTACGCTGGATAAGTGTGGATTAGTGGTTATCAAGTCCTGGAATACATACATACATACATATCACTATACTGTTCTTGGAATATGATGGACTCGAAAATCAAGCTCAGCGAGAACAGAACCTGCGCTTCTCGAACGTGTACAGCGGGTAGGACCGTCTTAGAAACTAAGCTATTATGGCTTTGTTACTAGAAAAATACAAAACAATAGTTTTTACAACAAGACGATGATTTCGAATAGGACGTGGTGGTCATCTACACTAGTTGCAACAATGAGGCAGGAGAAGGCTATTTCTATAGCATCAGATGGCCGTCATCTTCTTGAAGTATCAATGTCTAGCTCGTTGCTATACTTGACTGGCTACAGCGGTTGTCAAACTTTCAAAACGGTGACTTTGCATACTTCTACTTAAATTCAGTAATAGCCATTGTGGTGCTACCCACAAAGACAAACTGTTGTTAGATAGTAAAGGCTAACTTTGTGATATGTAGATGTCAGTTGAGGTTAGATAAATATAATGAATACTGAAATTATAAAGTTATTAAAGTCTATTGTAACTTACCTATTTGGTAGTATTCCTAATGGCAAACAAGCGCTATACAGTACGTAACCCTCGTGGCCATGCGGCGTCTGAGCATACACCCATTGTTGGTTTTTAAATACAGCGTTGACTACCGTACCGAGTGGTAGTGTGTACTCGCGTTGACAGTCCCTTTGTGTCTGGTACAAGGTGGTAGGAAACGCTATCACCACCGGGATATTACCAGGGCGATTGATACTTGCCTGAAAACGAAATTAAAGGTCATGATATACAATGAATGAATATTAGGACTACTACTAAGAAGTCTATGTCGACTGCCTGATGATGATTATGATTTAATTTTAAATTACAGTAGCAACCGGTTGAAAAATTGTTTTAATTTTTTTTACTTAAAACACTACAATTTACTATTATAATTTAAAAGTTATAAATGAGCACTAATTTAGAAATATATTAGGGGGACCGGAAAGTAATGTCGTTTTCTTACGCTAAATACAAACACATACATTTTTAACGAGTCTTTATTTTTAATCAATGATGTATTCCCCATCATTGTCAATAACCTTTTGCCATCTAGTGAGTAAATTTTCAATCCCTGATCGATAAAAATTAATTGGTTTTTCGGCAAAATATCTAGAGATGGCATTTTGGATATCATCCAAATTTGCAAATGTTTTGCCACTTAAAAAGTGTTGCAGCGCTCGGAATAAGTGGAAATCCGATGGTGCAACATCGGGCGAATATGGTGGATGAGGCAGCACCTCCCACCCCAATTCATTAATTTTTTCTAGAGTTCGCCTTGCGCAGTGCGGTCTTGCATTGTCATGTTGGAGAATGACGCCTTTTCGGTTGACAATCGCTGGCCACTTTTCAATTAAAGATTGATTGACTCGCTGCAATTGTTCGCTGTAGAGGTCTGCAGTAACAGTTTCTCCAGGTTTCAGTAATTCAAAATGAACAATGCCGCGAATACTCCACCAAACACACAAAAGCGCTTTTTTGGGGTGTAAACCTGGCTTAGCAGTACTCCGAGGGATTTCATTTGGAGAGAGCCACTGCCTTTTGCGTTTTGGGTTATCATACAGGACCCATTTCTCATCTCCTGTGATCAAGCGATCAAAAAACGCTTCTGTGTTGTGTCGTTGAAGCAATAAGTTGCATGTGATTGATCGGTTAGCCTTATTCTGTTCGGACAGATTATGCGGGACCCAAACACCTGCTCTGCTTACTTTTCCAATCTGCTTCAAATGTTCTTGGATGGTCGACCAAGGTTTGTTGAGACTGTTTGACAATTCCTCGATCGTCTGACACGGATTTGCTTCCACTTCCGCCCTTAACACGTCGTTGTCTAACGCTGATGGTCTTCCTGATCGATACGAGTCGGAAAGATCAAAATTACCCGATTTGAACTTGGAAAACCACCTTTGGCATTTACGAATGTCCAGTGCATTTGGATAAACATCGCAAATGTTTTTGGTAGCAACTGTTGCGTTATTTCCCTTGCGAAACTCAAAGAGCATGCAATGCCGGATGTGTACCTCTTCTGGTATTTGGCTGGCCATTTTACCCAAAATTACAAAAAAAAATTGTAATTCAATTGTCTATAAGTAAAGAAATCACTATAACCTCACAATGTCTTTGGTACGCCTCTGAACAAAACAATGAGCTGACAAATGACAATCAAGTATTGGCATGCGCAGAAACGACATTACTTTCCGGTCCCCTATTATATAAGTGATTCTAATTCAGAAAGTATGTAAATTAATATAATTACAAGTCGGAACGGATAATAACGGTTAAACATAAAAAGTGAAAGTATATAATCTCGTATTACCATTTTGTAATACGCATTTTTGCAATCGATGTCCAAAATGGCTTCCCAAACAGAAATAACTATTCGTTAGCAGTCTATAACTCAAATGCCTTGTTTACGGATGAGAGTGCGTGAAGACAGGACTAGAAAAAGTTAGTAGCCTTTTCTAAAATCTTTGCACTATAGATTGCAAAAGTAAATAACTTATGTCTAATTTAACTTTTGTTCCATTAAACTAATTATCTTCATCATCAACAGTTAAACGTCCACTGCTGGACGAAGGGCTCCCTCAATAATCTGCACAACGGTCAGTCCTGTTATGTAAAGTATACATGTATTATGTACGGTAATTATTATAAAATTTATTTTCAATTTTTGCATATAAATAAGCCTAAATAATTAATAATAAATAAAAATAAACTGTTAGGCAAATCCATTAATTATTTAAATAAAAATGCAGGACCATGTTGGAGAAAACAGTGATTACATAAATATAAAATTTTTAAGGATAAAGAATATTGTTTAAACTAAATTAATAAAAAAATTTATGTAACTGACAAATATTTAACTATTGTTTTAAAAAAATAATTCATTCTAAGTTTAAATAAAAACTCAGAACCATATCAAAGCAAATAGCACAGAAATTAACGAATAAATTTAACCGATTGAATTTTTTTTTTTTTTATTAAGAATTAATTCATCCTAAATTTAAAATTTCATACGAATCCATGCCAGAGTATATAGCGCATTGAATAAATAAAAAAAAACGTCTATATTAACCGAGCAACTTTTAAATTGATAATATAGAGGGCAAAGGCCACGAGACAAATCATCCTATCATTACGCGGCGATATTTTCACGTCCATCGAGTAATATCACATTACACACGATACGAACTGGCGCAATCAACTCACTAGCGTTCATTCTCATGAAGATGTATCGTGGTTTTAAATTAAAAAAACGCTGATGAATGGTTCCGTACAAGTCCGATCTGAGAACTTTAAACATAACGGCAAACCGGACAAAAGTTTTTTTTGTGCTTTACTTATTTTTGTAATAAAAATAAACAGCCCTCTTAATGTACCTGCTATTGGGTCTCGAAGCGTTCTCTTATAAGGATAGAGTCATGGTATTTATCCAGAGTGCTAAATGGTAATTGTAAGTTTATTTACTCTGCTTTCTTTCACCGGAAACTGAGTGAGAATCGAACCTGCGCCTTTTGGACATATATAGCTCACGACCGCTTTACTTCGTAAATATAAGTAAATGTTAATTTTTGTCATTACATACATTTAGACATATGAAAGGGGACTTCGTCGGTATTGCCTTTGATTATAATTTTTACTTTCTGTAAAGATAGAAAGGAGTAGACACACGCTCTGGTGTATGTTTTATGGGTACATATAAGAACATAGATAAAACAACGAAGTATCGTAAATTTTGTTATTTTGTAAAATAATTCGCTTGAGGCCCATTATAAATCCAATACCGTCCTGAGTACACGTGGTTACAATCCGAAAAGAGACTTCGGAGTCAAGGTACAAAGAGTATAGTTGCGTGAATTAACCAAAATATGAAAATCGGTAATGTCTAAAGACTGAACCAAACTCACCATTAAATGTTACGAAAATACCGTAATTTAAGAGTAAGGATGCAATTCATGCCGCGAACAATTTGAGCCAATTTCGCGGTTAACAAATTTCCGCCATTTTTTTAAGTTAAACTTTCTTCATGCGAACTCTAAAGTAATATTCGGGGTGTAATTTATTTTTTACAACGGACAGTCGGTACACTGTATTACAACAAATATTTTTTAGGTAACCTGTAAACTACATATGTAATCTATATATTTATATATATATAATAAAAATGAGTTTTTTGTTCGCCAATCACGTGAAAACTACTGAATGTATCGGCAAGGGAACATGAGCATTGGACGCAGACTGTTTTGTAAGTGGTTATAGGCCGTTTAGTTTTTGAATTGTGTAGATCCCTCATCATTTTATTTCTACTTAACTGTTATAAACATTGTATTTCCTATTATTTATGCAGTTGTTATAGTAACGATTGCCATAGAAAGTCATTTACTGTTTAATTCGGCCAGCAAAGCGAGCGGGGAATAGCTCGCATATTTATAAGTAGATGAATTTACTAATGTGTAAAAACAAAAAAATACTCCCTACAATTTTTTTTGTTGCGACGAGATATCATGTCTTCAACTTGATGGTTATTGCAATTATTTATAGTCCCGTTTTTTAATGCAGAGATAATCATTAAATGTTTTTTTTTCTGCTCGTCCCTTTCTTGGGAACAGGCTCAGATTCTAACACCATGCTGCCTCGCACATTAAATGTAACGAAAATCGTTACCCAAAGATCTCCACGCCAAATGTTCGTACACCTAAAATACATCATATGTATTATATTTACTTGAGAAGAAAATCATCATGATAAAATATGTATAAATTAAATTAAAGTATTTGTGTTAATAACGTAGTTGCTGTTGAACTAATATTTTCGCTATTTCTGTACAAAAAAAAACTTTCTCTTGCACACTGCATTATAATCTCCGCGTCGAGAAATTGACAATATGTATATACAGACTTTCTCTTAACAGATAATGCGGAAAGCTTAAATTATGTACATAACCGAAGATTGATTTTTTATGCGAAGTTATTATATTAGATATGAGGTTATTATTTTAATCCGCATTTTTTTTTTTTTTTAAGATATTTACACATTGACAGCCGCTATCTTTTTCTTTAGTAGTATTTGTTTTTACTTTAAGTATTTTGTTTTACATATTTATTAATTTAAAATAAAATTTTTCTGTATGTAATATATCCCTGTGGGGTAAAAACACAAAAAAAAAGATTTTTGCGGTGACAACAGATTATAGTGATCCTTTCTTTGATATTCATTTTTAATATTTTTGGTTAAATCTAAGTGTCTACATTTTCGGTACAAGATTTCGTTAAAAATACTATTAACTTTTAGAGTCTGATGGATACGAAAATTTTATTAAAATAACAATTGCCAAACTTTTTAAATAATAATATTGTTGTTAGGTTACTTGAATGTTATATATCGTTTATCTGATATTTCTCATGAGTCATTTCTCTTAAGTTGTAAGAATTTTAATATAACCATCTCAACGTTGCGTATGGTGTAAAAACAAAAATTATGGGCCACACAATTGTCACATAAACTTTCGTAATTTCAAAGCGACAATAAGCTTTAAAGTTGTCGGTGTTATAGTTGATAGTCGCACGCTGGTGGTGTCGCTTAGTGGGATAGCGCCGTGGTCGTACCATCTTACATTACGATGTCACAATAATATTGCAGGAATGAGTAATGACAGCGGTACGCGAATCGCAGGTACGTTCAAAATGTTTCTATGCAATCGCAATAAAGTACACTCGTAAATGCGTGCAAATGAGTTATGTTACATTTATTATCGAAAGAAAAAGCCGACTTCAGATTTGATTAAAATTTCATAATTACAATAATAATTCATTTGCAGTGCAGAAGGCGAAGAGCAAGTTGAAGACCTGATAGTAAGTAGTTCAACTTTAAACGGCTAGGTTTTAAGAGCAGTGTCGATCACATTTTAAATAAAACCGGTCGATCTGTTAAAAATTTACATTATTATCCTCCCCTTAACCGAGATTTAAAAGTCAAGTAGCATAAAACTCATTTGGAATATATTTTTCTTAATTTATTGATCTGTAGTCATTTAAAAGGGTCTTGAAACTTCTGCTAGAATCTATCCCGATATTCGAGAATTCCTTTGTACACATTTAGTATTAAAATAGGTCAGCAGCGTTTCTTAGAAGAGACTTATGTCCAACAGTGGACTGCCGCGCGTCAATAATGATGATGATACATAACAAATCTTCAAAGCACTCATTCAAAGAAATCGCCCATTGTCTTACATTGCACATGCCGACATACTGACACAATCGGCTATCGAGCGATTTATAAACACTAATTATATATGTATTAAGCTATCTTCTCATCATACTAGGAAATTGTTGAATGTGAATTTCATATCTGTCAATTAATTTCACTCAGGAAATTGCTTCTCTGAGATTCTAGTGATATAAAAGAAAAAGCAGACTTTATACAAAGGGGGCATTCACTAAGAATAGAAGCAATCTCTATCTTTTTAATATTTAAATATGTTAATGCTTGACTACGTAATAAATGTAGATGTTGTATGTGGTAGTGAAATATTCTAGACTATTTAATAGCCTACTCACTATTCTCTTGAAGTCACGTTTAGACGGTGACACTGACTTTGGCGAATTGTACTGCCTACTAACCTATTGTAAGGTGAGATGTTAGGTTAAGTGATCGATTTGAAGCAAAGGCTAGTTTAGGATAACTCATATGTATTGAAAGCAGAAAATCTATTAATAGGAAGCCAATTGTTTCACACACAAATCTTACACTAATATTTAAAGAGTCAGTTATAAAGAAATGTTTAGCAAAGTTATCGAAAATATCTCGTCCTCAGTACTAGAAATAGACTGTCTAAAGGGCCTAAGAAAACTGAGACGTTTTAAGATAAGATAAGAGAAAATAGTGCAATGTAGCCGAAGCTAAAATTTTAAGGTCCTTAAGAAACAAATGATTGCCTTAGTGGTCAGTAGATATTAAAAATTGTGTACAATTACATTCAATGTGCTATTTAAAAAAAAATGATTTGCTCTTAATTAAATTGACTCTTGGAATGTTTAGAAAAGTAACTATTTGTTCATACTAATACATTTACTGGTGGTAGGTCTCCGTTGCTCGACACCGTCCACGTTTCATCCAAGCTCTCATTTCTACTACGAAACTGCACCCCAGGTGATCGAAATGACCATCGCGGAGGACATAAAAGTAATTTAATGACAAGGAAAGAAAAATAAGTAAATCTAATTAAGTTACGTGAAATATTTTTAAATTGCAATTGCAATTATAAAAACCTCCTTTTACATTTTTTTTAAATGTTATTTCGACGCGCACAGTAAACTTCGTAAAAGGTTTTGCAAGAGGGGGATAGATTTACATAGTTATGAAGTGACTGCGAAGCATGCGGTTAAGAGAATGAGGTTAATGACTACATCTATAAGTAAGTTTTTACGTTAATATTTATGACTTACTTAACTGAGTAGTCGTGACATAAGATCATCCTGTAGCTGATGCAAGAGTTAGATAAGGCCGTGCAGGAAAATTATCATAGAATCGACTTTACACGACAAGTATCTTGATGAATTTGTACTGAGTACTTTTAATCTATCTTCAATTCTCTCTATGCTAGATACGTAACAAAGATCTTTTAAGAAATGTACTGGTTTAAAGACAGTCTAATTATTTTGACTTATATTAAATATTATAATAGAAATAATATAATATTAAACAGTAAGAGTTACGATAATAGCAAAATTTCTTTCATAACAACTAATATTCTAAATATTTATAAGCTGTGTTCTTTGACACTTTGGGATTTTGGAGGATTCTAAGCTAGTATTTCTCTTATATTTTAGGCAAAATTTTAAAAATAATATCTGAAACAAATTTTTAAGACTTAAAAATAATATTGATATGGTATTCGTTTGTTATTTTTAGCACCACTTGCGGTAAATTTGTTCTCACGAGAGTGAACGCAACTGTACGGTTTCGTTACTGAAGAAAGGCTTCTGGCTAATTGGTTGTTTCGAGGTATTCCTCTGATGCATTATCGTGTAACATATGGTAATTTCTTTTGTACTCATTACCGGTTATTTAGTAACAATGTTGCGTAAATGAAAAATAATAAACGATTCGAAGAATTTTCCTCTAAATTTTCTACGTCCCATCTTATATCATAAATTTTAGTCTAATAGCAGTCTTGACACTTAGCCATTATAGATCGCTATTTCTCTTTTTTTATAGATTTTATGTACATAATTAATGATTTACACTTTTATTTACACAGACACTGATTTAAAATCATCTTAAATTTTAACAATACGTACTTCGTTATTAAGTGCGAACATAATACGATATTGCGCAAAGAACCGCTTTTTTTTCTATTTACTTATACCTGCTTGCAGTTCTTTAAGCAATGTATTTACAAAATTCTGATTAGACATTTTGCGTCATCATAAATCACTTACAATTTCTTAAAATAAATTACTTATAGTAAAAATCCCTAGTAAGATTTTGAACCTTTAACAATTTAAGATGGTTGGAAGATTTTTTTGAACTCGCATGTTACTTTACTACTCACCATCTTTATCAATTTTCAGCTACAATAGCATTGCTGTTTCGAAAGTCATAGATATAATATCCGGAGTATTTTAAGCAAGCTGATTTCACCAAATACGCCTTCATTGTCACTTAACATCATATGAAATTGAGGTCAAGTGTCGACCGACGGTACATAAAATAAAAATGACTAAAATGAGGTAAAAACTCTTATTTCAGCCGGTTGTGTGTAAATTATAAATAAACCGTTTTTTTTTGTATTGGTTTATAACTTCCGTTTGTATGTTTTTTTTATGTTAACAATTTGAATTATACTTCATAACAAACTTTTGAATTGGTGGACATAAGATATTCCATTCATATTACCTGAGTAGTTTCACAAGTAATAATCTTCCATTCGATGAATACAAAATAAAATCAGAATTTCATCATAATCATTATCATCATTAGCCCGCAACAGTTCAGTGCTAGACACAAGCCTGTTCCAAGGAACGTTAGTCTAAACTTACCGCACTCAAAAAGCTGTCCAGATCCCGAATATCGTATCCAAATTTCCCATTCTGCCTCTTTTTTCTTCGATGTCGATGACGATGTTTCTTCCTCGCATATTCCTCAGTCCCAATACTAGTGTCGGAGTGAGAGCTCTGTCCGTTAAACTCTTCACAAGCACTTCTAAATTTCAAATTGTGATAGTTTTCGTTACGGCCAACAACTCGGTTAACGTGACCTTTATACTTCGCAACCAATCGCTCTTTTTCGATGACTTGATTGCAATTCTTTCCAAAGTGGCCGAGTTTGGTTTTTAATCGGTCGTTGTCTTTAACTTTGGCGTTCTCCAGGTTGTCTTTTAGGACCCAGGTTAGGGATATCTTAGACTTGCGCCGGTGCGGCAGCGGCGTGGAGTGCCACAGACCCATTTGTTCTATTTCAGCGTACTCAACGTCTGATTCTTGACTTTCATCAGACTTTGATGTTATAGTACAATTCGCTAACAAATCTAGAACTTCGCATGGTGGATTATCCTAAAACAATTAATTGGCAAATTTGATTTGATTTGATATTAAGAGGTGAAGATGGACCATACTTTGCACCCAATGCACCGGGACTTTCACATTTTTGAGTTAATCAAATTTTTGATAAAAAAAAAAAACAATTGTTCTATGTTGCGTTAATCCGAACAATTAGTATTATGAAAATGTTACAAATATATTATAATTTTATTTAAAAGATATTCAAAATTTGCACCTATAACATTTACAATAAAAATAGCAAAAGAAAAGAAAAGAATATAATACGAATATATAAGAGTATAACACTATTTAAATCTTCTGTTATTATCAAATATTGTTTTATTAACAATAAAATAGCCTTTTATGTAACATAACGTATACAGTCAAGAGCCGTAGATTGTTAATATTATGATTATTTATTGCATGAAATTAGAATTAACCCGCGCGAAGTTGGCGGACGGACGACTCTACTATTATGTTATTTAGCGAGATGATTTAATACAGCCGTGGCACTTTATTACATTAAATCCCGTTCTCCATTAGTGTTTGTAAAATAAATGATGCAGGTAGAAATCCTATACAAGTTAGTATTATTATAAATAGTAATTTGTTAGTACTTATCAAAAAATCGACATTTCGTTTCGTACACAATACTTGGTAAGCCATTGCTAAAACATCAAAATTTGTAGCAAATGAATTACTTTCTCATTGTATTGTATTTAAAAATAAAATTCATCGTTTATGAAGCTCTATAATATATTTCAAATAACATTGTTTTTACGATGATTTCGAATATTAAGCGCTATTTGTTTTTGGATATTAGAACAGAGAAACTTTTTTATTAGAAGCAAATATGCAAAAATTATGTTAATTTTATTCTTAAAATATAGAACGTCGTTACGAATTAGCTAACTTACATTTAATGATAATCGATTGGTACCGTGCACAACTTTCCGGTGGACTTAAGTAAGAATTTGCTTTTGGCTTGTTGAATCTCCAAATTGAAATGCAAACGAGTATTTATATCCACTCTTTGATTAATATATTTGATCTTTAACTGTAAATAACTTTCGAAATCGGCTAAGTTTTGCTAGAAGAAAGTTTAGATGTCACGTACCGTAACTCGTAGAGTGTCTCTTCTTGCTTCATCTTCAGGATGGTAAGTTTCATTATCTTGATAGGGTGGCGGAAGATCTTTGATGCTGATTTCTGTCAAAACATTTTTTGTTTTCTATTAGATACGCTAACAGTACCTATGTGTTTTTTTAAAGGTTATTCTCATAGATATGTTAAGAAAACTTTTTATTTACAATTGTAATTCTAAGTAAGGGACCATTTATTAATTTATTATCTACCTAGACACAGCAACTCACTTTGGGTCTCTGCGCCAGAGGAATAAGTATAATTATTTCATACAACAAGAAATGCTTGTAAAATTATTGATTTTAAAACCCGTGATTCAAGAAGAGTTGATAATAATTTATATCAAGCATCAACTACCAAAGAAGACAAAATAAATTCAAGTGTAAGAAATAAGTAGTGACTAACTTTAGAAGTGTTGTCTTAAAAAGTCTACATGTTCTTACAGTTACAAATGCATATAAAATAATATTACATATTAAATTCGACTAAAATACGAATCACATATTTAATCTTACTAAGTTTACGCCATTTAATTTGTTTTTGTTTTAGTCATCTCTTTATTTTCACTAAATTTACACAGCATCGTAATAATATTATAGCTATATCACTTCATTATAAACAAAATCCTAGTACCAGTACAGTACCGCTACCACCGCAACGTTTAATTTTTTTTTTATAATATTATTGCACTAGTTAACTAGTAGGAGTTGTATAATAAGAAAAACCAATGGAAATTTTTTAGGAATTATTACCGTATTTAAGTGAATATTTTATTTTATTAAATCTATAGCGAAATTAATAATAATATTAGAAAAGAATATAATCGCGCTGTAAGAAATGAACGCACGCAAAATGGCCGGACCGACAGCCGCCGCCTGCGAGTTCGCGCCAAATACTGTCTGATAATGTTGGTGTAGACGATCATCCAAGCTCAACGTAGTCAAAACTAACCATTACCAGCAAATTGAAAGGGGGTTAATCCTATTACAATATTTGTGAATTTTTATGTAAAGATATGGTCGGTATTTATATCTAAAACTCAAGTAACAAATACATTTTTTCCGTGTGACCTACTTGCAAACTTATTTCGGTCAATATTTACAAATGCTTAATTTATATTTAAATTAGCTAGATATGTTATCTTTATCAAAATCTTGAAGAAAATTATTAAATAAGTTCAATATTAGGCCAAATCAAATAATTAAGGGCAAAAGTTCGATTGATGTCTGATTTTCCGTAGGCTGCAGTTAAAATAAATAGTTATCAGGCAGTTTATATAAAAGATGAAAAAAACAATATAGGATTTTATCTAGGTTATTAGACAGTATTAAAAGTGGCTACATTTATAATTAATTGGATTCGTTAAACTTATTCCTTACTTCGTCATGCTTTTTATTATTTCTTTAACGTTTTTCCACTCGCTGTAACTGAGGGGGTCATTCGCAAAAGTAACCCCCTTGTAATTGGATAAGCGATTACGACTGCGAAACGGTCGTTTGTTATTATTTTAATTGGTGCTTGGAGTCAAGGCCAGATCGAATAAAGTTTTTGCTTTTTAATAGCGTATTTGTATTTTTTTTTAAGAAAACGTGAGCAATGCATTTGTTTAACTTGATAATGCCTGCAGCTCAGGACTGATCGATGCGGGGATCTTTGGGGAGGTTTATGTCCAGTTGTGGACGACTATCGGCTGATGATGATGATAAACTTAATAATAATGAAACTAAAGACGGAAATCTTCACAATAATAATTTAAGATTTTCTTTTCTGTGTCATAAAATCTATACATTCGTGAAAATTATTTGGTATATAACTTACATATCCCTCGACCAATCTCACGCTTACTTGACGTGTCCATCGTCATTAATTACTGATGAAAATACTCAGTACATGCTGCTTAATGTATTGTTCGATGCTGTTAAGATCTTTTCTAACCAGCTTTAATGCGTAGAAAACAACAAATATGAGGCCTAACGACACAGCAACGTTCTCACGGGCCCGCGTAGTACCGCGAACGCACCGAATGCGCCGAATACGCCCCGGGACACGATCCGCGGTATACACAGACCATCCGATAGAGACACTACTACATTCCCTAAAAACAGGAATTGTTTTTATTGATGACTAATAAAAAGACGGAGTGGTGGTACGTCTCTGTTGTCGGAGACCGTCTAAGCAGGTATCACCGCAGCGTCTATTGTACTCAACAAACAGTAGTGTTACGGTATGAAGTGTGTTGGAGCTAGTACTATTTTACTACTTATTTTTCGTTGGTGAGGGGGGGAATCTTCGAAATGATACTTTGTCGTCTGGTGAGTTTTACCCAGCTAGTGTATTTACTGGGGTGAAGAGACTTAACATGTTATGTCTCTAGAGGACGAGCACAATGGGTTATGCAGCAGGACAGGCGTATCTATTACCATCAGGTGACCGGAAAGCTCGTCTCGCCCCTCCGTTAAAAAAATATCTTCAAATCGTACATTTTAGTTTAAAAAAATGACATTTACGTTGATTAAACTTTAATCTTGATTAGAAAAATGCTAACTCCGTGTCTAGAATTTTAATTATTTTATTCGATATAGCCGCAGAATGAACATGGCAGAGGAGGATATGATTGATAGTAAATAATATACTCATAACAATATTATAGATCTACAATGTTCTACATTATGCTCATTGCCTTCAGGTACAATATGTTAAATAATGTTAATCCATTAATTTAAATCCCTTTTCCCTTCAAATCGTAACAGACAGTAATATATATGTAATATTATTTGGATGCTTCTGTTTAGCATCACCAATAGGAGCTGCTGTGTTACCTATCCATCTCTAATAACAGAATACTACCACTAGTGAAAAAACTGAAAATTTATGAAATGTTCTCAGAAACTTAACAAGAAATATCTCTCATTGAAATCCAGTCATATGGCAACCCTAATCTGCGGTCACGAGAGTTTCATTATCCCCGCGTTTGTAGCTCGCCTAATTTAGACGGACGAGTGTTTCGGAGTCATTACCATCTCGAACGATCGCACGCTCCAAACTGTTACCATTCGTCTTCGTAGCCCTGATATACACGATTCTTATGTTTTGCATATATATATATATAAGATATATATATTTAGCATCCCGAAGAAAGCATTTTTCGATAAGGCTATTTCAAAACCCCGAAACTTTTTCTTCAGTTTTACACTAAGACAGTTCAGTCATCATCATCATCAGCCGATAGACGTCCACTGCTGGATATAGGCCAGGCCACCCCAAAGAACGTCGATCGGTCGTCGACAGCGCAATATTGTCTCTCAATCCAGAGCAACAATTACTAAAACTTTATATTTAAATATATTACTTTCCGCCTTTATTATAATAAAATGATCTTTCCTGGTCATAAATATATATTATTTTATAGGTTCATACCTAAGCTAAGGTAGACGACTTTCTACAAGTAAGATCTCTAAACCTAAAAATATGAAGAATCTATTCTTAATAAGTTTTAAGTTTTTATATTTTAATATAAAAATTAGAAATTAAGAATATTGTAGATACTATAACAATAATAATAGGGTTATCGCTAGCCAGGCGAGTCTAATCTGGTCTAGACTAGAGATTTTTTAAACTCTGAACCGATGATACGAGTGGGACTTTCACCTAGTAGTGAGCGATACGCCGGGTCATGACAACATGACGCCAGTTAGGATATTATACACTGCACCAAATTACGTTTGTCGCATCGAGATATAAGATGTCTCATTAGTCTAGTAATTTCACTATCTATAGCGCTCTTCTCTCTCTGTAATGGCACACTACTGTTTTGCGACAGCATTAGGCGTTGCGTTACCTAGACGGTCTCCGTCAATGGAGATCTAACCCCAATTCGCTAATTTGATGAAAAATCTAACAGACTGTTTGATGCAATGTAAATCTTCAAAACTATCATGAAAGTAAATTGTCTAGCGCTAAATACAATTAGTATAGTAAATATGAACTTGTGTTTTCAAGGATATTTAACACGTCGCGCTTCTGAATTAGATGCCCACGGTGCACGGGGCCCAGCTTCGACACCTGTATTTATTTTTCATTACTTTTTGCCCTCATTCTACTCTAGGTGCTATTTGGAGAAATAATTTAACATTCATATCGGAATCCTTTTCAACTCCTGACGACAAATGATAAAACTAAACACGCTGTGTTTGCGTTTTAATTGTCGAAACTTTTAGATTAAATTTACATTCCCATAGCGTATGTTACGATGTAGAAAAAGTACTGTTATTTGTCATTTACCAAGGAACTATATATTACACTTGGAGCAGGTGGAAAGGTTTACTGGTGGAAGGTCTCTGTTGTCGAAGAACAACTACCGCAGCTCTTATTTAACATTACTATGTTTCATTTTGAAGGGCGCTGTAACCAGTGAAATTACTGTGGTAACGAGACAACATTTTGTCTCAAGCTACAAGCGAAATGTGGTGCAGTATATAACATCTCAAGTAGCGCTTAACATCAAGTGAAAGTCGTTTTATTAATAAAAAAAAAAGGTTTTACATGAATACAATAAAATCTAATTATTTGACATATCAGCAAATGAGAGATTAATAGAATGAAGAAATAACCACAAGTTTTTTTCAAAGCTGTAATAAATAAAATTAATCATTAAATAGTGTCTGCGTAATATAAAATTAGTAAAGTTAATCTAAGTTACTACGCTTCATTAAAATTTCTTTTAATTTTACATTTTACCTGTGTTTAATTCTTGATCAGTTTGAACCAACGTTAAATATGGTCTAAGAAGAAGACAGAACCACATTTAGATAATATTGTGATTATCAGAGACTACAACCTTCTATCAACATAACAGTTGCTTCGCATAGAAAATTGTTAAACTACTCAGTATCACTCTAAAAACGATAAATAATGGACAGGAGATACAGTCTGAAAACCTTAACGATTACGGAATGCACAATGCAATTGTTGTGGCGAAACATTTTACTTGAATTTATTAAGTCTGTTAGATTGGCTTATATGTTAATACAGGAATGAAAGTGAATGTAAGCAAGACGAAAGTAATGGTTTTTGAAAGAGAAGAATGTATGACAAACTGTGACATTATGATTGAGGGACAAAAAGTGGAACAAGTGAAAGAATTTGTATATCTGGGTTCACAGTTTACGAGAGATGGCAAGTGTGATGGTGATATTGAAAGAAGAGTTTTAAAAGGGAATCAAGTCAATGGGGCACTTCATAACTTTATGAGTAGCCGGAACGTTTCACAAAGTGCACGACTGGCTGTGCATAGAGGCGTGTTGGTCCCCACACTGATGTATGGTAGTGAATGTTGGGTATGGCAGAAGAAACATGAAAGTAGGATTAATGCTGTGGAGATGAGAAGCCTGAGAAGTATAACTGGAGTGAAACGGATGGACAAAGTGAGGAACAGTGTGATAAGGAAGCGGTGCGGCGTGGTTGAAGATGTAGTGACAAGGATAGAGAAAGGGATGCTTAGATGGTTCGGCCATGTCGAAAGAATGGATGAAAGAAGATTAACGAAAGAAATATATAATACAAGGTAAGAATGATTGGAAAAATCGGTGCAGGCCGACCTAGACGGACATACTCCGATCAAATCGGAGATGTCCTAAAGAAAGGCCGGATCAAAAGCACACGCAACCGACGAGCGTGCATGAAGACGCTTATGAAAGTGGAGGAAGCGAGAGAGGTGTGCCAGGATCGTAGCAGGTGGAGAGAGGTGGTCTCTGCCTACCCCGCTGGGAACGAGGCGTGATATATATGTATATGTATATGTATGTATATTAAATGACAAAACTGGTGACAGGTCTCTACTGCCGGAGACCGTCTAGATAGATACCACCGCAACGCCTATTGTAACCCACAAACATTACTGTGGAAATATTACTGTGGAAACATTACTGTGTCCCAGTTTGAACGGCACTGTAGCTAGTGTAATTACTGGAGAACGAGCTTCAACATCTTAAGTTTCAGGCGACGAGCACTATGTGTAGCGGTAAGTCCATCCTAATTAGCGCCATTTTATTAAGGGCGGGCGTATCACCTACCATCAGGTTGATACGTTCATTTCGAAGTTTAATTAAATAAAAAAAATATTAAGGCAACTCTCTCACAGTTTATTTATCATTACTGTGACATATTAATTAATGAAATCAATATCAATGTATCGATATTCTGTCAATCAACGAGCAAAGTTTTGAAATGTTCAGTTATTAAACAAAGCTTTCGAAAATATATAATATATATAGCTGAAAGGAAAAAAAAGGATATGAACATTAAGACGTCAAGGAATGTCTTATTTATTACACCGCGTTCCTTACGTTTTTAAGTGTGAAAATAAAGGACAATATGTTAAACGGGCACGAGCATATCGCTATGGCGGGAATGTGTCCCGGACGGTGGACCCGGGGACGCGCTGCTCACGACCGCCCAAAAACGTGCGTACGCGCAACGCACCGTTCACACTAAACAACACTGTACTTTTACATTTATTGATTTATGTATTTATTTATATTAATATATCTATATATATGTATGAGATATCCAAAGATTCGTTGACTCATCATGAAATCCCCAAGACTATTGTATCAAAACTTGTTTATACACAAAATTTGCTAAAGATATTGTTTCTGTCATTTGGAGATCAGCTAAGAATAGATTTTACAAAATTCATTCCTCTAAGGGACTTGCGAGGGTGTAATGGCTGGCATAGCGTGCGGGTAGCAGCTAATGTGAATATATATATAATTATATATATGTGTACGAAGTGACGTTATGAACAAGACGTTCATCTGTTCTAACTAAAGCATCTGCCTATAACAACGTAGCATTTGTACACAGCACATTAAGATCGTCTCCTTGAGACAAATTTTAAGTTCCATTACCCCAGTAATTTCATTATGACGGCTACGACGTTCTTCTAACGGGAACACAGTAATGTTTGTACACTACTGTTTGACGGCAAAAATCGGAGCTGCGGTGAAACCTACCTAGACGGTCTCTGGCAGCAGAGACCTACCACCAGATAGAATACAATAACTATAATAATAATAATAAAAGTATATTATTATTATTATAGTTATTGTATTCTTGTATGTTATTATATTTAGTATAGTTATTGTATATATGTATATATAATAAAAGTATGTATCTATTCCCCTATCTTTTGTTAGTGTACATTGTGATTTTTTTATTAACATTCACGGTATAATGGATAACTCATAAATGGCTCTTGATTTTTAAATTAATTTATATCATATACAAACTGAATCAATACATTTATCTCTAGTCTACTCTGTGGTAGTCTAAAGAACATTTTTTACATATTATTTTTTGTGTACAAATTAAATTTAAACAAAATATGTACATACACATACATACATAAATAAATAAAATACGCAATACATATATAAATATAATGCTTTAACTTCAAAATCATTTGCAAAGGTTTTGATAAAAAAAAATTGTACATTAAAAATTTTTAAAATAAAAGGCGACGATCTGATGAAGGTCGCGGGAAGCCACTGGATGCGGGCAGCGCAGAGACGGTCAGCGTGAAGATCCTTGAGGGTGGTTTATGCTCAGTAGTGTGCGTCTTCCGGCTAGTAATGTATGTGTACTGTGTATAATAACGATTAAAATATCCTGTCTGAACAAACTTTAGCATACTATCTAATTATAACAAACAGATTAATTTTTTTTTGTTCTATGAAGCGACGAAATAAGCAGGACGTTCATCTGATTGTGATGCGCCCGCCCATAACAACGTGGTCCTAGTTAGGCTGTTGGGTTTAGTTATCTCAGTAATTATTCCAGCTCAGTGTAGTATCATATCTAAGGCGTTGTAGGATGTGTAGTTACTGGGGTAATGAGATTCAACATCATGTATCCGGCGATGAGTGCAATGTGGCGCTGTGTATCAGCCTAACCTAACCAGCGCCACATTGTTATAGGCAGGCGTATTAATTACCATCAGAAGAACGTTCCGCTCGTCTTGCCGCTTAATTGTAAAAAAAAAGCTACAGCGCCTTTAAAACGAAAACACAGTAATGTTTGCAGACTTGGCAACTGCAATAGGCGCTGCGGTGGTTCAGACCTAGAGAATCTCCGGCAACAGAGCCCAACCACTAGAATTATTTATATTTAATAAAATTTGTAATTGTAATATAAATATATGTTTAATTGTTTTAAGTAATAAAGTAATTTATGAGTTATGAGTGTTCGAAATCGAGTAGGTGTCTAAATGTTGAGGTACAATACCACCCAGCCATACATAGCCCAGCCCACGCACCTAACGGAGATCATAATCAAAAAATTACTGGTCGAGCCTATCCTCTATTTGTCGGGAACGCCTCCGATAGTTAACGTTAAACGTAATAATTAGGCGGACTAAAACGTGATCTTCCTAACCTCTCTCATGATTTATTGTAAATATAAACATTTTTACGACATTAATAGAAAAATCTATCGGTGTGAAGGCAGCAGAGAATGTTACGTTTTACTGGGTTTCTGTTGCCGGACAACGTTTAGGCAGGTAATACTGCAACGCCAAATCTAATGTAAGCTTCCGTCGCCAAATAGTATCATGCAAACATTACTGTGTCCCTATTTGAGAGTTGCTGTAGCTGATATTACTGGAGTAACGAAACTTAACATCTTACGTCTCAGGCGACGAGTGCAATATGATTCAATATATATTATTCAAACCAGCACCACTTACCATCAGACGAACGAACCGCTCGTTTCCTTGCTTAATTATATAAAAAAAAAAAACCGCTGATAATGATGATGATGAATATAAAAATACAAATACATTAACGTAAGCTATAACAATACAAATATTCTATAAAAAAAAAATATTCAATCTTCTTGTTTATGTTATTGGATAGCTTAAAATGGAACTTTGAACAGAGTAGTTTTTTCAGTTTAAAAAAAAGAATATTGATTATATATAATATTACACGCAAAAATTTTTCAGTTAAACCAAAGTCATCTTTGTAAGATCTTTAACCCTTTGCTATTAGAGAAGAAAGGATAAAAAGAAGAATTCGGTCTCTGCAGTGGGTAGGCAGACGGATGGGCAGAGTGGAATTAAGAGTAAGTGTAGGTAACCTATAATCGTACCGTGAGAAAGAACCGTGCAAGTATATCGACAGCAGAAAAATGCAGTAATCACTTTTTATACATAAATCGCTTTCTTTTTCATCCAGTAATATTGATATTTTAAAGGAAAAAGATGGATTGATTCATTATGTTATTTTTTAAGGTTTGTTTTGATTGGTAAAGCTGGACATTTATACCATAACGATGCTTTGGATCAGAACATTAAATTAAAGTCTATTAATATGTAAGAATTTCAAAGTATTATTTATAAAATTACGCGGTTATATTTATTTAAATAATTTGGTACATTTGCTGACCATCCACTTATTGCTTTACAATATAACTCACGCAACAACAAACGGGAAACGGCAAAATTGCGGCGCATCGACCATTCTCTGCTGATCACTGAAGTCTTGAAAACGCTTCCAACATAAATTGTACATATTTTTGATTACTGGAACTAAGCTTAGTAAAGTTTATATAATAAATAATAAAAAAATTACAAGCTATTCTGAAACGTACAATATTATATTAGAAAACTTAAAATTCTATTGAAATAACGTTCGTTACGTCTCGTAAAATATCAACTCTTATACATCTATACATTTGTATTGAAAATTGGTTTTCTTTCTAGGCAAACATCTGAAAACTAGTGAAGGTACCGATATGGGACCAAGAGCATTCGACGCAGAATGATTAGATGATTAAAGTCTATTTATTTTTTGAATTTCAATGATCATTTATTATTTTATTTATAATTAACTTTTATAAACATTTTCATTTAGTATGCGGTTGCTATAGTAACAGTTGTTATAGAGAATCATTTGCGGTTGGAGTTGCTCTCAAGGAATATTTCAGACAAACTTCAATTCTAATTTTGTATTTTAATCGTAGCAAGTGGAGAGAGGTGGTCTCTGCCTACCCCACTGGGAACGAGACGTGATATGTATGTATGTATGTATTTTATATTATGGACAGCAAAGAGGACAGGAAACAGCTTGTATTTTTCAAATAATTTCTCCATTCTTACTTTATGAATTTAATGAATATAACTTTGCGAAACATTTTAATAAACCTAAACAGGAAGTACAAGTTTATGATTTTAGTATGCCACCGAAATCTCTTTACAGAACATGTTATTAGCAATCACTTTCAAATGAAAGCGGGTGTGTTATACGAGCAAAGGAAGTTTAACACAATTCACTTTTATACGAGATTCTAGACGCACAGTAACGAGTTTGCAGACGGTTGAACGTTTAGTCCTACTTTTTTTAGTTTCAACTTTAAGATACATTGAAAGTGAAATTTCGTTGAGGTTAGTAGAACGCTGTCATAACAACGCAAAACATGCCTGCCTCCGTGACGAATAGCTAATCATAGGCACCGACCAGCACAATTCGACACAGCCACCCGCCGCTCGGAGTGACATCTCATAGAAATACAAGCGCCTAACATGTCCATAGAAAACTAATCAGGAATAAATAACGTTATATTGCATATAGCGGGAAGAAATTAAAAATTATTTCTATTTTAAAGAGAAACGTACAAATAATATCAAACTGTTTTGAGTTAAAATAAAGAAGATATATTATTAACTTATTGAATCCAAGAATAAAACCTAAATCAAATGTTTGTAAGGACACATACATACAGATTTAAAATAGCACATATTTTAATAAAAAAGTGTTAAAGTCAGTGATAATTATTTATTATACTGAAGTTGTAATATTATAACGGTGATAATATATAAATTATATATCTGTAATTACTATAAACTATATTAATACTGAAAGTGTTCTCTGTTAAACATTGATTTGATTTTATCAATCATTAAATACCATAGCACTTTCATAACTTCAACACAGCATTGTCAATGTAAAAGACCAGCAAATTCAAGGGCTTAGTAATAATAAACGTTTTCTATTCAGTTGTAAATTAAATCTGATAAACTTCAAGTCCATTCCATTTATTTGTGTTCCGTTTCAGCAGCGTTTGCAACATGCATTGCGAAATATTCCGCGGGTTGATGGGTTGTTGTTAACTCTTCTTATACGCAGTGTAATTTGAAAAGAATGCTGTCGGCTGGTAGACGCTCGCACAATGGTCTATCCATACTATTTTATTATATGCATATACACACAAAGGTTTCTATAGACGGAAACTGTTTATCCGTATTGGATTTCAATTTTATTTTATGTATGACCTTTATAAATAAAAACTTCTTGTTAAACTTTTTAACAATACACTTATTATAACATAGACTGCTTTAACTTGGAATCTTTCCCTACAGAAATCTAACTAGTAAAGGATTTTAATTATTATAATATAGGAATAAATATAACTTAAAATAAAATATCCTTCTCACCTATCACAGTATCTCCCCACTTCCTGGGTTGACTAGTACTAAATGTCGGTAGCGAGTCGATTGTAGGGTAATTATAAGTTTTCAATTATTTTTTTAATTAAAAATAAATATCAGTGTATTGTTCGCAATGTAAACAGGCAAAGGAGTAGTGTCCAAAACGCTATATACCAAAAAAAATAATATATTTAATGTATTCTCGTTTTCAGTTAAATTAATGACCTTGTTAACATCTATAAATTCTTTAAATTTCCGTAAGAGTCAAAATGAAAATCATTGTAATTATTACATCTGATCTCCGACGGATTCCGAAGGTATCATTAACAATTCGACGTAGCGATGCTATCATATACTATAAAGTCGGTATCATCGCTGCGCGTCTGGTTTTTGGGCATCCGCGTGGAATTCACACCGCACGCCGAGCACCGGGGCGACCGATTATGATTTATAAAGTAAAAAAAAAAAAACACTTCACGCGCGGCAATTTTAAGGTCAAGAAGGAGCGTGATCTCGGCACGGTGGATAAAAATTATTTATTTGCGTGGGTCGCGGCAATTAGGTGGGCGGAGCGCGTCTGCGCGCGCGACCTCTCGACCCTAGGACCCGCACCGCGCCTCCCGGGACTCGCCCGTCCTATGACTCTGACAGCCCACTGAAACAATTTCTAACCCCCAAATCCTTTTATTATATTCAACAATACGGTAAGACAAAACAAAGTTATCCAAGTGGTATATGTCCGACTTTAACTGTGAGGTTATTTTTAAAACAGGTTTCCTTATATTTGTATTGGGTAAATAAATTAATTATTAACTAAAAATATCCAAATAAATCCACTGCTATAGACCACCCCCAAAAGAGAATATCTATCTTAGTAGTCAGCCTTGGCAGTAGAGTTAGGGAGGGCGAAATGAATATCAAGTCATAATTTATTCTCGGCCTTGACTGGCTATGGTGCTCTTAAAATCTGAACACAGTAATGATTGCCGACAGGAATATAAACTGCCGTGTTACCTACTGAGACCGTCTTCAGCAAGAGACACCTCCAGATAGTAAAAAGTTGCGGTTGCATCTTAAACTTAATATTCCTTTCACAAAATTTACGATGTTGTAAAACTTTTATGCTAAATATTTTTATTTTAAAAAATAAAAATTATCGAACAAATAACATGTTACACATTATATGGGTAATTTACGGTGTTTTTAAACTGGTTACCGGGTTGCCATTAATAAGTGTAACCGAAACCGATGCGATGTTCTCGGTATCCATATATCACAGAGCGCGTCACGGGGCTCATTATATTTTACGTTCTGAAAAGGAGATGCCAATTACCGATACTCCAGCGCGATGCGCGGGCGCGCACTCGCACTGTCGAAATGTGGGCGGTGATCACTGAAATTAAGTCTAAGATATATCGATGTGCTGACTTTTTTATCTTTTTACCAATGGTTAGACAATTCTACTTTGTTCTCTAGATATAATTTCTAATTACATAGATTAGGTCCGCCAATCCGATGGCCAAGAGGTCTGTGTGGCCTTGACTCTCTTATTATTATTGCAGTCTTGGTATTGCGAAAAAGCAAGACTGCAATAACATGCAAGACTAAAAGAAAAAATAAATTTCTCGTTGAAATAATGAGTTAAAATATTTATCATAACTTCAACACGTACTTATCTTCTGGAAACAAAATATTTAAAATTATAATACTGAATATAAAACACCAAGACCGAATAAACAAGACCAAGACTAAAACCAAGACTAAACGAAAAAAAAAATCTGTTGAAATGATGAGTTAAAACATTTATCATTACTTGAACATATAATTTATTCTGGAAACAAAATATTTATTGTATAATAAGACAATATGTAAGACCAAAACTAATACCAATATTGTATAATCCTTGGTGACGTCTTTGTTTTGTTCATCATTATTTGTAAGAGAAAGACCCTAAGTAGCCTGTTTATCATTATCATTTATATATTTTATGAGTTTTTCTCAAATCATAAAAAGATAGCCACGTGAAGCTTAATTTCTACTATTATTATAGTTGCTTGTAAAAAGTTATAATTAGTATATAGATTATTCTGACCACGATTACGTGTTATAGAAAGTAGAGAATGTCCATGGTGATGCTAAAAGCGATCTAATACAGATATAAATAAAAAACAAGAAGCACGATCTCTCTTCTTTGGACTGAGCAATAACAGCAGTGTTCTTGTATAAAATAGATAAGTTAGAAACCCGTAAGAAACAATGTATTATCGTTTTTTCTTTTAGAAAATCTCTATAAATATGGAAACAAGTTTAGAGACGGATTAGTGGCGAATTTGCATTTTAAAGATTCGGAGATATAAGTAATAAACTGGTTTGGTTCTCATTTACTTAAAGTTTAGGTGGGTAGTTAGCGTGTGCACTAACTTGAAATTAATTAACGATCCTATGGCACAGCGCTCAGATAATTAATTTTCTTGGATGTGTTGTATTCTGTAATATTATCATTGTATTACCGCGGAATGACTATTTGGTTTATTTTAATAAACTAGTGATTCTATTTTGCAAATTAAATCATCTTGAATATTGCTTGGATCAAATATTCCAAACCTTTATAATGGGCACAGAATATAATTATTTATATTCTGTGCCCATGCCCCAGGGAATATTTGCGAAATACTTTTTCCGTTTTTTTCCCTTCTTATAATAATCATAGGTAGATGCTAATGATTTACGCTTTCTTATGACTGTTCAGTTGATTGAAATTGAAAAACAATATATCGTGAATGGATAAAGCATCTTTTTATAATGATTATACGAGTGGACAGTTCTGTATCTAGATCTAACATAACTAGAACGGGCTGTATTTCTAGTTTCGTATTAAAGTTCTTACTAATATACTGCCTAATCTGATAAGAAGCGAAACCATCATTGCATCAAATCATTCAAGGTGTAAGAAACATTTAATGCTTGTATCACAGTACTTCTGATCTTAAAGTTTGTTGAGTTGTTAAGAATAGAAATAAACTCACTGTGTTTGAGTCTCGCGAGGATCCTCTTCATGGCGGAATCGCCTTGATAGGGGATCGGACAGGTGTATCCTGGCACGCGATCGGGCCACAAATGCAGCGTGTTGCTTAGCATCGTCACAGCTGGCTGCGCAGATGGTGCCGTCGCCCGTCAAACCAACAAAGGGCGATGATACCACTTACTCATACCAATTGCCTAAACAAATTTCGTGATTCATACAATTGAGTCCCGCGATGCCTTGCCAAAATTGGTACGGTAAAAAGTTACAAAAAACTCACACGGCATGACAACGATACACGAAATTGACAATGTAGTTCCACCAACTTGCCGAACACATTTTTAGGTATAATATTTTATTACTTAAAAATATCTTCTTAGTCTATGATTAAAACTACATCGACGAGTCCAGAGCCTAGTCGTGATTGCACACATTGGTGTTCAACTGAAAGCGCACGAAAACGCAGAACGAGAAGTCAATGAAATTTCTATGTTGCGACTTTTATGGGTATCCACAGGTTTAATTATTTATGAATGATAACAACAAAAAGTATTCTTTATCCTCTCTTTCTTAACTACGAATCTCATACATATAATCCATGAGATATTTATTAAACTTAAGTTAAATATAATACCAAATTTTGAAAGAGCTTCATATTTATATAACACATATTCATATTTGCGTCAAATAATACTTCATTTGATTACGTAATTTCCTCGCATCGAATGTTACTGGCTCTAATGTTGATTTAAACATTAAATTGCACGGGAACTCTCCATGCGCCTGCGCAATTTAAGTAAAATGCATGACGAGTATGGATGGAGAGGATTAACCAGATCCGTTAAATTGATCGTTCCGATATTTAATCTTAGGGCTCGATACTAAATAATTGGGGTACATCGATGATATAAAAATTCTCTACCCACACATCAACGAGATTGTAGGTTGTAGGTAATCGCAAAATTTTTTGGGTTCGTCTTTTTATTACTTACAATATTATCAACTACCAACGAGTACATGATAAATTACAAACACATTGATTTTAAATTTTTGGTAGGTATATATTATGCATTGTGGCACAGTTTGAACAAAACAATTAACTTGCTTGTAGAAAAATGTTATTACCATTACTTTGAGTACACAGGCATTCTTGATATTTGTAATTAAATGTTTGCTTTACGAAGCCTGAATGTGGGCACTAAGAGAATAAGAAATACATAGGAAAAGATTGATTTATACATAACACATAGACCATATAGTAGTATTTCATCTATAAATATATACTCACATATATATATTTACATATCTATGCGAAAATGGTTGCATTTCTTCGCCAATCACATGAAAACTAGTGAACGTATCGATACAGTAATATGACTATACGACGCGGAATGATTTGTAGGTGGAAAGAGCTATTTATTTTTTGAATTTCATAGATCTTTTATAATTTTATTTCTGATTAACTTTTATACAACAGCTAATTTATGTCCCCACTGTTGGGGCATAGGGCCACTCTCAATATTAGGGCGGATGGGTCATAGTCACCACACGAGCCTAATGCGAATTGGTGATTTCACACACACACACCTTAGAATAAATTCTTATTCATGTGCTGGTTTCCTCACGATGTTCACCGTTTGTATTCCGCTATTTTACTAAAGTTCATAAATGTACACAACTTAAATATTAAAGTCAAGATTCAAACCCGCGACCTTCGAAATGAAGGCCAGCAAGCTACTTGATAAACATTTTGATTTACTTTTATTATTGCGGTTGCTATAGTAACGGTTGCCATAGAAAGTCATTTGCGGTCGCGGTTGCTCTCAAAGAATATTTCAGACAAACTTCAAGCATAGTTCTGTATTATGGCCAGCAAAGAGAGCGGGGAACAGCTAGTTGTAATATATACATAGATTGATCTATCTGATATACATCAGAACAGGAAATATTTTTTATGTCTTATATTCTATACCATATATAATTATAAAAGTAACGAAATGGGGGATCACACATAAGAGCTTTCGACGAACCAAGTGTAGCATATCGCACAGCGGGCGTCACGCTCCGCGAACCCCACTTCCGGTAGCGCTCTGGTGCTCTCCTTCGTTTTATTCTTACGTGACTGCACTACATTTTAGCTTCGCAAGATTTTTTGCGGCTGTAAAAGAGTTTGATTAGTAAATATTTGTCTTTCTAACGTTCCTAACAATTTTCTACAATTCTAATGTAGAAAAATGATGATTTAGAAATATTTTTTTTTTCGACTGAAACTATTTTCAGTAATAACAGTAAGATATCCAAAATTTCGATAAAGTTAATGAAATTATCAACGAAATGCAAATTACAAATTATGTATAACGAAATACCATCAATTATTATATGTACTTATAAGAAAAGAAAACTAAGTTATTAGTTATAAGTAAGTTATTAATATTTTTACAATTAACTCCTCCGTGCAGTATTTATATTATGATATTTAGGATTTAAGTCAAAATGTTTTTAAGAAATACTTTAAATGCCATTTCAACATTGAAAGGAGTTAGTGCAGTAATAGATAACTTTATTTTGAATAATTCTGCATAATTCCAGAGAAAATAGCTAAAAATGTCTAAAAATGAACTAGCAACGAGTCCATCGCAGCAATCTCCTCAAAAGGTAACACTTTCAGACCAAAGAATGACTATAAGCGAGTCGAGCCAAACTATTTTAGCCAAGGTAAGCAAGGCTACAGTCTCGTTAATAGAAAAGAGACAAATGTATAGAGTGATAGCCGACGGTTTAGATTTAACACCCGATGATATAGTTGATCCCGATTTTGTACTGATGGATGATGATCAAACGCACGCTGCGTTCGAAACGAGAACGGGACCCAAAAGTGACATAGGCTTAAAAATAGCGAAATCGAAGTCAAAGTCTATGGCTGATGTAGCAATGAAAGTGTACACAACAACTATCTCCCTTGACGACATTTATATCGATCACACAAAAAATACGGGCGAAGGTTTCACTTCAGATGAATACGACTTAGAGCTAGCACCTTCTGCATTCTATTTACCAAAACAATATCCGCTTATGGCGTACCCAAAAGATGTATTTATTGTTCTCAAAGAATCAGAGACGCAATTTCTGTTCGAGTTACCATGTTTTTCTTATGAAAAAGGTACAGCGGATGCAAATACCGTAGAAGAACAAAATAATTACTACCAATATATAACCGTTGGGAAGGGTAGAAATCGTAAAACGGTTACTGAAGAGACACAAACCAAAGAATGTGTGTCACAGTCACGACATACGCTGGCAACAAGACCGCAGAAGAAAAATGCGATTTCGTTCGCATCGCTATGGGACATGCACGACACGTATGCAAAACTCGCTAAAGTTGTAAAACAAGAAGAGCCTGATGAAATGGTCATGTATCAGTCGGTGGAGCCCAAACTATTACGGAGAAAAAAGGCATCGTCCTCAGATATTTATGTACGAAAAGGTAAAACCTTTGAAGAAATTTGCGACACACAAGAGTTTCTCGATGCTGTACTCTTAACAGAACGTGTTCTCGCGACGTTACAATATTCTGATGCGCAAAAGAAATTTCGTGGACTGATTACATTCAATCCACTGTCACTCGACCTTGTATATATTTACTCAATGAAACCCCTTTGGACGCTCGAATGTCAGGAAACTGCAGGCCGTCCTATCACTAGTATATCGTTTAACCCAAAAAATGACAATATTTTGGCGGTGGCTCACGGAAAATTTACATATGCGGAAACATTTGACGGTTTGGTAAGTATTTGGTGCACAAAGAATCCACATGTACCCGAACGACTATATCGTTTTAAGCATCCACTAACCGCCGTGGCGTTCTCCGAAAGAAATCCAAATTGTTTAGCCTGCGGCTTCGACAATGGTGATGTATTGGTATTAGATATAACGTCTTATAGCATCAAGACCACAGCTGTGAGCAAACGTGAGACGAACCCCTGTTTCGAACCGATTTGGCAGGTAAATTGGTCTTTTATCGATGGGGTTCAATATGTTATAACCACTTGTCAAGATGGCAGGATCAATAGATTTAAAAGTACAAAGACTCACGATTTTATCTGTTCACCGATGATGCGCATATCGACAGTTGAAGGAAAAATGAAAGGTTTACAAACTGCCAAAAACTGTGTAATTGTAGACGTCCCCATTGTAAGAAATCCGGCTGCGCTTTGTATTAAATGGCACTGTAGAATAAACCATATATATCTTGTTGGTACGGACGAAGGATGCATACACAAATGCTCCACTCATTATTTAAATCAACATATCGATGTCATGAAGGCCCATTCTGGTCCGGTATATAGCATGAACTTTTCGCCATTCATGCAAACGTTGCTGATGTCCTGCGGCGCGGATAATGCGATTAGACTATGGCTAGAAGGTATGGACGACGTCATTATGACTTTGAATTGCCCCGCCGCTGTTTACGATGCAGCTTTTTGTCCAGTCAACTCCACCATAATCATTTCCGTAAGCGGTAACGTGTTGTCCATATGGGATATTCGTAGGAAAAATCACATTCCGTGCGCGGAGTACACGTTTCCGGGAAATGTTGTGCTTAGATTTGTCCAGTTCTCGAAATCGGGCGATAATGTATTCGTCGGTGACACACTGGGCCGAGTGCACACGTTCCACTTGGAGGACACTCCCATCCCGCCGTTTTACCAACAAAAGATATTGGATGAGGCCATAAAGAAGGCGCTTTGTACTCGTCCAAAGCTACTGAAGCAGTTGGAGAAAATTGAGAAATACAAGGAGCGGTATGCAAAGTAAGAACAATAGAAAAAAACTTTTAAGGACATCCTTTACCTGTTTGCGAACTGTACATCGCAAACGGTTTCAAACATTTGATACAATCCAAGTAAGCAAACAAAACATTTATGGTCCCGAAACAACAATGTTTATGGTACCAGAACTTCGTTTAGAATGATTATATAATACGCTATACTATAATTCACTTACCACTAGATATCCAAAACATTGTTGTATCCTCGGGTTAACATTGAGGTAAGTTAAAAAGATTGCAAATCAGCCCGGATGTGACTTACGCTGCAGATAGGCTACGACGAATGTATTAGCCAGATAAACCTTACTGGTTGTCGGGTAAAAGTTGGCGTATTTTATTTAATAAATAAATTAAAAAAAAGTTTTTTATTATGTGATGTTGTAGTTAGATAATAAAATTTGGTATTTACCATAAAGTAACAAACGTGTGTATTAAAATAAAAACTTTTAATAAAACTGTATTTGTTCAAAAATAATTTCCGATAGCAATATTTCAATAAGTATTTTTTATTCTTAATTGTTACTTCGTGCAATTGTGAACTATTACGTAACTATAACAAGCAATATTTTATGAAAGTACGGATTTATTGCTTCTGTGGCGTATTGACTAACGGTTTGCTTTGTGACACTGGTTCCCCGGGGCTGGATTTCGGAGAGACATGCTGTGGAAAGGTTGCTTGTTGGTAGAGTTTATTTAAACATACCGGGCTACCTTTTCATATTGTAAATCTGATCGCCATAATAGCATAATTGTGTTCCGGCTCTTAAGATATAAAAGCCAAAGTATGCTGCATGACTACACTTCACCATCCTTTACCTCATTGTCACTTTACACCATATGAAACAGAAATCACATCACTCATTACCACTAACCTTTCTTTTTAACTTGACCGGATATTTTTATTATCCATAATATTACTGACTCGTGACCCAAAAATAAAACATTAAAAAATATAATTATATTTACTCTTAAACTTATTATACAAATATTAAATACAAAAAAAAAAATCTATTGTGAGATAGATTACATCAATCTTGTATGGAAACAATATCGTCACTGACGTCAACATTTCAACTGATGGACATCTAATTAAATTAATCTCAGTTTTAAAATGACTAGGACTTGTTTGAGAGCATTTGCATTTGATACTCCTTCTTTAGTTCTTTTAGATTAGCTTCCAAAATAGCCACCTGAAAAAAGAACGGAAACGTTAAAACTTATCTCTATCACAGAAAGAACTGTTATGAGAGTTATATACAATGGCGCGACAAGATTCGAGTGCGATGGTGAAAATTTCACCATATTGTCCGTGACGCATAGAAGTCTTGTTACTTTAGTAATTTAATTAGCATCAACATCCTTCACACCGGAACACAGCAATGTTAGCACAGTCTCTTCGACGGCAGAAGTATGAGGTGCAATGGCACCTGTCTAGATAGTGACCGGAAAAAGAGACCAAGAGACTAACCGCCAATAAATATAAATAAAAAAACATAAATTACCTCCTCGAATCTTAGTTCCTTCCTCGCATCTTTAATATATCCTCTGATAATGTTCATCTGCTCTATAATCGGGTTATCATCGTCAACGGCGGGCTGGTTCTCCTGCCGGACTCCGCTAGATCCGGCTTCCTGTTCTCTCCAGTCACTCTCCCTCTCCATCATCTCTCTTTCCAACTGTATTTGCCTTTGCGCTCGAGCGTACCGCTCTTGGCGCACTTCCTCTATTTGCGTTTCCGTTGGCAGCTTGCGTAGCGACAGAAGATCTTCCTGCAATGTTCATTGAACTTATCAACATCAACAGGCTTTATTCAACTACTATTGAATACAGGCCTTCTTTCAAAAATTGTCATGACAAAGAGACAAGAAGGATGTTTGTTATGGTAAATGATACAGCCATAATTATGTTGCGCTCATTAGGATATGTACTCTATCACATTACATTCGTCACCTGAAGACACAAGATGTTAAGTCTTATTACACCTTCATATTGTTGAAAAAAAAACAGTTGTTTGCATACTGTTGTTTGGCAGACAATTGGACGCGATACCTACCTAGACAGACTGTGGACACGGATAACTACGACCAACTAAAAATATTCATCTAAAATAGTTACTTTGATAAAATGTGCTGCTGCCTGTCTTATGGAGTTGTGCAATCTAGCCAGCCGCGTGCCAGGTTCTGCCGGAAAGCCTGCTATCTGTTTACTGAGCAGGTCAATGCCCTCGGCCAATTTTCCGACGCGCCCTCGCATTGCGTTTACGTCCGACAAGTTATACGTTGTCTCTCCGTCGAATAGACTTTGACACATCTAGAAAAAAAAATACAAAATTATTCGTCCTATAACATTATCCCAAGTTTTTTCAGTTTTCTGTAATGGGTTAAAACTGGACCTCAATTTTACTTGATATAAATTGGTGATGAAACCATGAAGCTTGTTCATGCCGAGCACAAGCTTTTACAAGTTGACTTTTACTTTTAGGCTATAGATAATAAACATTGTACCTTCTCATACATAACAACCGCTGGTTTGGCCTGGTCCATCAAACTTCTCATTTGTTCATACACTGTCACAAGAACAGTCTTTGCATTCCGGCTCTCCTGAATTTGCTTTCGAAGCTTTATTAAATTATAACAGTGCTCACAGAGTCTAAGACAATTCTTTTCAGTAACTTCTTGATCAGGCTGTGTTGGTACTTGTGGTTTGGACGGATCAACTATAGATTCTGAAAATTTGTGCATATATAAATTAATTTCACATAAAGTTTTGTTCCACAATCATTTGCCTTGAGTCTATAGAATAATACTGTTATACATTTGAAATATCTTGCTGAAAATATCAAAAGTTGTAAGGAAAAATTACATAAAATTTCATAACTATCATTTCAGCCATTGTCACTGCTATTCAGCAGTCACCTAAAATTTAAGAGCCATAATGAGTATAGCCATAAAGACATACAAGTTACACACGGCATAAGAGTTGACAAGCATACAGATATGGTAAACAGTCCTTGAAATTATTCCCTTCTTATCCAACTTTCACTTTACTATAATAGTATAGTGATGTCAATATTCCATTATATCCCCCAATTGTAAAAACAATTATAGTTTTTTAATAACTAATTTTGCATCCAATTTATATACACATATACTGTGTTGAAAAATGTTTATTACTTCTACAAAACCTTACATTGCTTCTATAAAAATACATTCATGTTTATAAATAGATTTAAATCCAGATCCAATTAAAAAACAGTAGTAACCTTCCGTAATATATTATATGTAGGTTATACGAGATGACAAATTTACTTTGTGTATTTAGTTAAAATTATTTTGTTTCATTCATGTATGTTGCCAGTGATGAATTTTGGCATCGAGACGTGGCCGCTTACAGTGGGCCGCGGGGAAAGGCTTCAAGTTGCACAAAGAGTAGTGGAAAGAGCTATGCTCGGGGTTTCCTTGCGTGATCGAATTAAAAATGAGATCTGCAGGAGAACTACGGTCACCGACATAGTCCAAAAGATTGCTAGCCTCAAATGACAATGGGCAGGACACATCGGTCGAAGGACTGACGGCCGATGGGGCACTAAGGTTCTGTAATGGCGACTGCGTACAGGTTGACGTAGTGTTAGCAGGCCCCCACCAGGTGATTCGATGATTTGATGAAGGCTGTGGGAAGCACCTGGATAAGGGCAGCACAAAATCAATTAAGGTGGAGATCTTTGGGGGAGGCCTATTACCAGCAGTGGACGTCTACTGGCTGATAATGATGATGATTTTAATTGATGAAATTTTAGTATAGAACATAATTTTATTAAATTGATAGATTCTTCAAATGACAAAACCATTCGTAAAATTCTAATGATAAAGACAAATATCATCGCTAATGCAACTAGTTTGTATAAATAATTATATAAAAATATTAACTGAATGATGTGAATTAGTTTAAAAAATGATCAATCTATTTCTAGCCTATTATGGACGACCACTAAAATGTAAAGTATATATGCAACACATTTTATGTAATATACACATACTTGCTATATTTATATCAAGAAAGACAGAACAATCATGGCACTGTATACATCCACACAGGCGACAGTGGTGCTTCCTTCTTGTCAGGTTAAATGCTTTTGCACAGTTTGGGCAAAGCTTCACTGAAGAACCATCTAACCATGGAACAACCTAGAATGATAAATATTCATCTATCTAGACATTTAATGCTTTCAATTATGATACAAATGCTAACTACAAATAGAATAATTAATCAAATTAATGATGAAATATTGCAATTGCCAGTTTATTGCCTTTAAGGTTTATTATAAACAAACAGTTGTTAATTTACTTAACAGAACTGTTTATAACCTTCATAGGTTTTTGATATGTGTCTCTTAGGTAAATAATTCCATTAAAATTTAAAAGCCCATACAGCTATAGTTGAATTATGTTATAAACTTAAGAAATCATTTATGCTACATGAAGACAGTAAGTTTATTCTCTTTCAACAGAAAACTGAATTGCAGTAGCTATTAATTCTAAAATATGTACTGTTTATGAAAACAGGCACTTAAAGGTTCATTTTGTATTTTAATAATATATTTTTATCAGACTCATAACAAAAGTTAATGCATAAATAAATGCATGCAAATAAAAAGTGCTTATGGAGAGTAAGTTTTAATGGTCATAATAGTTTGTAAGTTGCTCCAGTGACAGAGAAATTGAGTAGCAAGAAGTTAGTGTGGTATGGGCATGTTATACGGAGGGATGAAGGACACATAACAAAGAAAGTAATGAGAATGAATGTGTATGGTTATAAGGATAGAGGAAGACCAAAGAAAGTGTGGGTGGATTGTGTAAAAGATGACATTTGTAAGAAGAGTGTGAATTCAGATATGACTGCTGATAAAGGGATATGAAAGAGAAGTACATACTGTGCCAACACCACATAGCTGGGAAAAGGGCAGGTGGAAGAAGAAAGGTTTTAGGAGTAATGTAAATAATCTTACTAAAATATAATTCTTTTTACTTTTCTGTTCAATATTCTTTGATAAGAAGTTTATAAAGATTTTAATCTATTATGACAGATAATAGATATATATAAAATTAATCCCATATAGATGTTTACAATAAATATTTCATATATTATATTTAGGTATAAAAACCTTAAGATAAGCAATAAAATCTGTAGTCACTAAAGTTACTCACTTCTTGTTCATGGGCCTTTCTTTGATTTGGTTCACTTGGCATATTGCATAAAAGCTTATCTAAACGAATAAGCAATTTATTTGTTTCACTTGCATATCTCTCAAGTCGCGCTGCCCTGACACCTTTGAAATAATCAGTGGAACTGCGTGACACACCTATTAATTGCTCTTCTCTAGGATAATAGAATTCTTGGGAATTAATTTTTAACGCCCTATCGAATGTTTCTCGCAAATCAGATTCATCATTATTTAGAATTATTTTCTTTGCTTTCCCGAATATGTCTTTTAATGATTTAAGAACATCCTGCTCTTCTTGGTGTAAGCTTTCAAAATGATTTGTTAATTGTGTCGCAGATTTTAGGTCCGCTTTACAAATAGGACACAAAAATCCTTCTAATATTTCTCCTTCGTTTGCAGCAGCCATTGTCCTAGTAGTAAATTAGTTAAACATTGTAACTAAAACTTTTTACCACAAACTACAATGTTTAGTCAGTAACTACTCCCATTTTCAACTACTGTTTTATTGTACAATCTGTCATCAGTCATACTTAATGTCAAAAATATGTCAATTTTTTATTCCGATTCACCAAAAGCTCAAATATCAAATAAAACTTATAATTTTTGTAACTTTAAAGATAGCAAACATTTCAATATTAATTCTGTCAGGCTTTAAAAAAATTTATTAACGTACACTAACTGCTTTTCGGCAAATTTTTATAAGCTCGGCTCCTTTTTTATTTTATATTTTTCACAAATCTTACTCATCATTGGTAATCGTCCATTATAATAGAAATATGTTAGACCATAAAAGCGTCTTTCACAATATAGTAGGATAAGATTATTTCTTAATTAATGGGTGATATAGATATTCATCAGTTGTTGTAATATTGCCATTGGGTACAGAAAATAATACAATTTTATTGAATTTTTTTTACATGATAGACTTTATATAATCAGTAACTGTGTTAAAAAGTTCTTTTAATTTTGCTAGAAAAGTTTCCATTTCCGGCCACTTCTGCTTTTCTACCGCTCTTATAACCGCCTGCGCCGTCAACCGAGCTGATGATAGCTGCTGATCAGCCTGTTGTTTTTCACCTTCTTCAACATCTTGTCTTGCTTTTAAACTATATTCCATTAGAAGACGGGCTAGTTCCATTACCTTCATGCAAGTTTCTGGATCATTTGACCAGTTTCCATTCTGCAAATAATTTAAATAATATAAAACATCACACAAATAAGTGATTATCAATAACAATCAGAGAACTTACATTTGTGTACCCTTTATAAGCTTTTAAAAGTCGCTGCGCTTTCAGCAGATAAGTTGTGCTGAGGTCAGAATACAACTGCCATATTTCCGGTTTGTTTTGGTGTATTGAAGTGATTCTACCAAAGAGTTCGAGAACGCGTTTTCTTAATCTGAGAAAGCAAAAATTAATTCGTTAAAACAATTTTTTTCTGAAAAATGTAAAGTGTTTTATTTTACAATACTATGGAATCAGCGAAATGTTCACTAGGGGATAGGTGATTCACCATCCCACAACAATGTAGCGCTAGTTAGGTTATTGAACACTACACTATACTTTGAGACTGTTTAGTTTCTTTATATCGCTAATTTCCTTGGATAGACCGCCGTAAAATAACAAGACACTGAATGTATTACTTTACTGGTGATATAGTCCATTGCCGGAAACCATCTAAAAAGGTACCACCGCAGCATATATTTCTGGCGCTGAATAGTAATATGTAAACGTTACTGGGGCAATGGGACTCTACATTTTATGTCTCAAGCAGCCAGTCACACAGTTCCGTGTATAACATCCTAACTAGAGCCACATTGTTATAGGCGTGCGTATCACTTACCATCAGGTGAAAGTTCCACTCTCTAAAACTCATCACTCAATTGTATTTAAAAAAAATATTGTTTTGCTAACATTATATTACATTGAAACTTTGAAATAAAGGTTAGCTAGAAATCGAAGTTTCATATGACATGTACTGAAGAAATAATAAATCTATAAAGGGACATGTATTTCCCACGGCCATGTTCAAAAACTACTAGAAGACTATGTTGACAAAACAGGTCCTTGGATGACGATGATTCAATAACTCTCTCCGTTAAAACCTCACCGCAAATCTTATAATATATACCTGGCAGCACTATTTCCATCTGCATCTTTACTTTCCTGCAGTATACCACGCACGAGCAACGACAGCACTTCCACATCCTCGAATTTTCCTTGAAGGTCTAATATCCGATGCACGCCCCGGAGCACATCTTCAAAGTGCCCTGTGTCCATGCTGACAATAATAATATTCTCCCACAACTGCAAATATTAATTACGGAATAAATAAAAACACATGACGACAGCTGGTCATATAGCCCGCTTGTAACTGAGCTATCACCGCTTTGTGAATCACATACTATAGATTAATAAAGTAAAAACGATATAGTTGAATTGGTATTAAGTTTTATACATTAACGTGTACTTATGTTTTTTATTGTTACGCTTTTCTAATCTTTTTCATATGAAGATTAAGTGCGTGTCAGTTTGTCGCCGATAGCTTAATGGTGTCTTGCGTAACAGTGCCAGCCAATGAAGTTGCCACAGAATTCAAATAGTTCATATACACTGATACCATGCATGCAATTATCATTGTTAATTTAGATTCCGTAACAATTAATAATAATAAATTTGAATTAGCAGACACCTTTGTATAAATATTCTTAATCACAATTCATAATATCTAGAACAACAGTCAATGCTGTTGACTGCTGGGATTTTACTAGTAGTTGTATAAATAGACTGCGTGCAGTGCTCTGTGTGTGCAATAAAACAACACGATTAGGATAAAGATTGAACAGGAAAGGATAGCTGAGGCTCGTTTTGACGGATTCAGTACAATCCTCAAAAAAGAGCAGAAATAGCAGTAATAGTAATACATATATTTTAGAACTTTCTATGTGCTTACTTTCCAATTGTCATAATTAAAACGAAGGGACTCCATGAGAGCTCTGTATGCTCGGTTTTTATCTCCCTGTTTCACATAGACCTTAGCAAGATTATTCCACGCCTCGAAAGTGTTAGGGTGTAAATACGTGTACCGACGGTAGGCTTTTGCTGATAACTCCCAGTTTTCGGTCACCAGAGCGGCATATCTAAAAAACGTGAAAAATTTTAATCTTGTTATACAATTCTTTTAACTTAGACATACCATTGAATGCATTTATCTCACCCCAATCTCGCCCATACGCTTTCCTGTATAGAATTAATCTCGACAGATTTTTCATAATGAGGAATGCATTCTTCATATTTCTTGTGACTGAATAGAAAATTGCCCCAATGCCGTTGAGCGCGACTGCTTTTCTGGTTGGAAAAGTCCCAAGCCTTTTCGTACCAGGACACATCATCTGTGAAGTTTTTAATTTTTTAAATACGATATATGGGCCAATGCATTAATACGATTCCATGTTACAGCATGCAGCAGTATGATCTATGATTGTAAATTCACAGTAATCTTGAGTAAGCCTATTCACTCTTCTCTTAAGAACGACCACATCATTTTTGTATGGGAACACTAATGTGTACATATTCTTCCAATCCCTCTCTTTTTGCGTCATTAAGAATGAGAAGAAAGAATAGCACAGGAATAGAAATATTTTCCGTGACTGACTACTCAACTTTATTCAGATGAAATGAATTGCTGTCCTTGTGGGCCAATATCAAAATTCGGTCGAACGATAGACGTTCGATTGTACAATACGTTCAACAATTGATCATCAGTAGTAACAGGCACATTTTTTATTTAACTAAGCAACGAGACAAGCAATGTTCACCAAATGTTGAGTATCATGTGAGCTAATCATAACTGTGTGTCATGAAGTGTAAGGTTGATAGCAGTGAAATACGTTATGGTATGCTCGTCGCATCCGTATGATTTTAGGTCACATCACCATAGCAACATAACTTTTAAATCTTAAAAGACCACACATACCTGTAGCATCACCCAGCAGACAGTATAATTTCACTGTTGGTTTTATATCTAATTGCTGTCGTATTACTTCAGCAGCCTACAAAAATGAAATGTAATTGAAAAATTTGCCCATTTTCAAGTTAACCCTCATAGTCACCACACATAAACAGAGCATAAATTATAATTGAATCCAAATTATTTGATTTAATATAACAAAAATACCTTGTGCCGTAACTGTAGCATGGTGTAGCAGACAATAACATCCTCCCACAACTGGAGATGTTGGTACTCCTCAAGCGCGGCCTTTACCAGCCCCATGCTAAGGTATAAATCACCTAGCTGCTGACGCCACGTCCACGCGGCAGGGAGTCCGCTGGCCCAAAGGTATGACAGCCTATAACCAACAAAAATTAAAAACTTCCTGTAGCTATCACTAATACTTTTGTCTATTTATATTTATGTATAAATTAAATCATAAGATATCTATGATAAAAAAGGTTTCCCTTGTATACCTGCTTGTTGCTGCTACACCAGTTTTTTCATTTACAATAGTCTCACATTGCATCATGGCCCTCTCGACTGTGCGCTTATGATTTGCTTCCAACTTGCATCGGATGAGCAAAGCTGCTACACGAGTTGACCATGGACCTTTCGGTTGTGACAGAATCGCTTCTATGTATGGCTGCAATTCTTCTGTCATTAGATCATCTTTTGGCTGAGACTTTTGAATGCACTGACTGTAATACAAAATTTATAATGATATATTTTCATATTTTTCTAATCTCTTTCAAACTATCTCAAGACACTTTGTTGAGTATTTAAAATTAAAAGAAAACCTCAAAATATACATACACATTAAGCAAACACAATGTTTGCTCCAAACTTGGTAACTCTGTTAAATTAATCTTCTCATTGAATTCTACTTTATTTAATCTCACATCATCCTGCAGTTCTATATCAGGAGGTAGTTCAGAATTACCATGGCTCATCTCAGCAGAATCACGTTGTATACTTGAATCCAGCTCAGCTGTGAGCGCCAATTGCGGTAGAGCATTCTGTTGGAATTTTGTACGTTTTCCCATGACACCTGAACAATAATAGTGAAACTGTATTCTGTTCATAAAAAGTTTTTTGTTATAAAATTCTTCAGCATCATCAGTAGGTGCCCTCTTCAAATTGAAGATTGGTGATTAATTTGAGAAAATTAATTCCATCATCAGCATTTCTCTTTAATTGATGGTGCTTAAGTCCAGTCAACACCTTTATGTCGTCAAATCATTTCTTCCACTGTTAGTTCTCTCAAGAACTTGAACATTGGAGTCAAACTGCTTCTACATGATCTTAAACATTCAACAGAATCCCCACATTTCAAATGCTTTTATTCAATGACAACATACCTTTTTAAAAATCCTCATCATTTCACAACTGTATAAAAGAATGGACCAAACATAGAATCTTAAATTGTCCAATTGCAGAAGAAATTGAAATAATTTAATTAATAAATAAATGTGAATTATTTATTTTCATATGCCAGCTATTATTGCTATGAAATAAATAATTATGATTTAGAAAAAATCTTGATAAATTGTTCTATTAGAAATATTTTACCTAGAATGGCAAAAAATTAGCCTTACCTGTCAGTTGTAATTTCAAACCAGCTATTTCTTTAGCTTTTAATAAATACTCGTCAACTTTCTGCACCATACCATACATCAAATATGCCTGTGCTATTTCAATGTACAACAAAACCTTCAGACGACAATTATCTAATGCTTGTGATTCATTTGACAACTTTGCTATTATAAGCTCTAGATCTTTAAAAAGACTTGCACTAGTTTCTTCCAAGGATCTCTGATGTGTAACTTTAACACGAAAATTCCACCAAAGGTAAATCTACAAAAGAATAAAAATGTAAGTACAGGAATTAGAACAATAGGAATTATCTAAATTTGATTATAAAAAGCAGTGTAAATTTTTATCATGAAAACCTATAAATTTATTACCATTTTTATACATAATTACATTGGGTAATGTAATATAAGTTATAACACAAAAGTGAAGTTGGTTACTTTGCAAATAGATGTGTTATATGTAGAAGTACTATTTTTTAACCGAAAAACTAGCTCATGTTCAAATATAATTTTACATAATATTTACTAAAAAAGACTTAATAATATTTAATACAATTGCTCAGTAAACTGTAGCAATCACATGTGTGACTACCACATGAAAATATTGTTATAGCCAATTAATAAAATTTATAGTTAATTTCAAATTTAAAAATTAAGTCTTACCAAATTTTGATCAAGCGAAAAGAGAGTACTAAATAATTGAGAAGAAAAATATAACAGTTCTGGATTCAATATATTCGGATACAACGGTTCGGAATCACGTTGTAAGAATGTACTAACATCTAAATCTTGGGGCCACTCAGTGCCAAAATATTGTTGCAAATCTATTTTCTCTGGAACAGTGTTCCAGTTTATTTTACAATATGTGAGGAATGCACTTATAGCTAGATCTAATATTTTTTCAGCAAAACTGTTTTCATCTAAATACTTTTCAAACATAACAATTAATTTTTCTGTTTCTAGTTTACATGACAAAATTTGTATACACAAATCGCGGTATTTAATATCCCATTCCCCATTCCATAGTTTTGTTAACGTATCATGATCTGAAATTAAATAAATGGTATGTAAATACACAATATAATGTTTATAGACTTAATTATTTTTTGATTTTCAAACATACCACAAGTACTTAAAATAGTGTCGTAATTGCACAAATATAAAAAATTCAAGCTTTTTAACATTCTTGTGAAATACTTATATGTATCTAAACTTGTATAGAGTGAATAAACCGCTATTTTATTTCAGTTTATTATTAAATAAAGCATGTTTTTGACACATAACCTTTATATGAAATGAATAATTTATTTTATTAGTCAAATTTAAATATTTCAGATTTTTAAAATTTGCGTAGATATGTATGGAATAATACATAAATTATTCTTCCTCAATCCTCTAATTTTAAATGAAAAATTCAAACATTTTAAATTTATTAAGTACTATAGAGTATTCATTATTTACATTTGAAGAAAATTTAAAAAGGCGAAGTAGTATTATAAGCCATTTGTCCAAAAATATGATAAGCAATTCATTAAGTATTAACGGGGATATTTTATATATCTGCTATAAAATAATTATATTTTAACAAAAATTGGGGCGAATATCCGCTATAAGGTTTTACTATTTTAAATAAAAGTAGTTACTAACTATGATTGCAATATTAATTTTTTCACATTACATTACTAAAATCTTTGTTATTTTCTTTAATTTTGCTTCAATTTTATGCGATTTAAAAGATTTCAATGGAAAATATGCCAGAGAAGCCAATCGGAGCTTTTCATACACTGTGATTAAAATTATCTGTGACACTGTGTGATGGTGGGTGGGCGAATTTTTTTTTAGGTTAGTGATTAAAATTTAGGAATTTTTTAATATAAATGACAAAACTATAACAAAAATGAAGTTTAATTATAAAATAGAATTAGTATTGATAACAATAACTGCCACACTTTGTACAATATTGTTATTAAAACTCCTTCACAATCTGCGGTGAGTATGCGTGATATGGATATAGGTTACGTAGTTTCCCGCCTGTTAATAAATGTTCATTTTGGTATATTCTCTTTACAGATCGGCATTACCTTGGCGTGTTAATTGTTGGTTTTGTAATTGTAATACTTGGGTGAAGTTTCCAGTTCGTAATTGTTGGATTTGTCCAAAATGTGAACAGTACAATGGATTTACAAAGGTGCTTATATTTTGTCCTAATCTTGACACTATTCCGAAGAGACGAGTTATATGCTTGAAATAATGTTTCCCAATAATAAATCTGGCTGTCAATAACACAAGTTGTATTTATGTTAGTTTTGAATTAATTAATAATTATGGTATGGTAATAAATATGAGTATTAGGTAATATATTACTTCATGGGTGTTAAAGAATATTCGTTTATGTGTTTCAGGACGGTGATTACAATAGAGCGCTTAATATAGCCTCTGAGCAAGCATGCAAAACCTTGAATATATTCCAAAAGAGTCCTCCAAAGAATGGCCTTTGCAACATGTGTAACATAAACCAGCAACTCAAGGTTACACAATTGGCTAATTTTGTTCCAATGAACGAGAAAAAATTTAATGAGGAAATAGAATCATATAGGTGAGTGAAGACTAATCAAGTATTTTTTCATTCTGCACAACAGCTTGTAGTTTTTCCTTAAAATTACTAGTACTTAGGAACCTTGCCTCCCTTAGAGTTACTTTCATTTTAAGCTTGGTTGGGCCCAAACCGTGAGTAGAATAATGCTCTAGTTAGTGAAATATTGGGCTTAAAGTAATAAAAGTGTTAATATGGTTTTGTTTGACAAAGACTACAAACAGTTCTTGTGCAAATCTATTTCATTTATTACAAGAAATATTAATTTATATGTTGATGATTTTTTCATGATAATTATTATCTATATACTTGGGAAGCCACTTCTGTTGTAATTAATTATGGAAGATATGTTGTGGCAAAAATGTTTATAAAATGCTGAGAAAACTTCTTAACATTTATAATCATAAACAAAGATGGGATTCTCAATTTATCATGTATTTGTTTCTATGCAACACCATGCAAAATTAATTTTCAATAGCCCTCTATATGAGGGCCAAACTATTTAGTATATCAAAATTTGTTAATTTTGTTTTATGAAAGAGTATACAATGCATATGATGCCCTAAAAATTTTAAAACTATATTTTAGCCCTATGGTTGGGAAAACAGGAATTTTCCATTGAAACTTGTCTTTTGGTTGTATTTATTAGGACACTGTTATACCTCTTTAAAATAGTTCAGTTTTGTTTAATTGCATCAGGGGACTGGCTTATTTTTCTGAGTTATAGCAATTGATATCTTTATGACAGGCCATTTTTACACTGCATTTCTTTAATTTTGTAAGTGGCTCACTCAATCCTATGGGGCAGAAGAAAATGAAACGCTGGTGGTACATTTCATTGTGAATTCCTAACATATTTTCTGTACTATGGGTGTGAATGAAACTATATAGTGCAAACATAATAAAATTAAGTGTGAGAAACATTTGTCAACAAGTTTATTTATACTAATCTGTTTCATTATAGCCCATAAAACTTTATTACACAAAAACTACAAATTATCTTTGACTTGTTACCTTGTTCTTTTTAACTTTACAAAGTCTTGTGTGATAACACAATGTCTGTGTTTTTATCTCTGTGATATTTACATTAATTATGTTATCTGAAGTGTCAGTTTTGAATGTTACTATTTTCAATACTGTATGTCAGTATTTGTTCAATCACATTCTTTTAAATAGCTTACTACTAGAGCTGGTTTTTTAAGTCTAATCTTTTTTTCAATGAATTAATCAATAGTATAATTCAAGATACAACATAGAAATTCATCTAATGGTGATATGGTTGATCATAAAAATGTGAAGTAAGAATTTTAACAAAGCAACACATTCTCTATATGAAAGATAAGAGATTCAAAGATAACTTGGAATCAGACATTCAGATTCTTTACCCCAACAATTTCACCAACTGCAGTACATATCAAAATGTATGTTCCAATACATATTTCTATTATTTGGTTAATTTTTGCATGATTGTTGTGATATTGTTTCTATACTCTTACAGGCTGCAGTTGGAGAAGGCTTACAAGTTATGTACTCCTTGCAGAAAAACACTACAAAGCAAGTTGCATAAAGAAAAAGAGACATTTTTAGGTTCTAAGCTGCTAGAAACCAGAACGCCTGACAAGAAACGGCAAAAAATACAAGTGAAACAAAATCGGATTATACAAAATCTTATAAATGGTTCTTCCACATTCATAGCAGGGATTCTTCTTGTATTAGTTGTAATCGAAATTTACGATAGGATGATAAGGCATAAACATTTAATTGATACAATGCATAATGTAAAAGATATAATATTTGGTCTATTTGAAAGAATATTTACTATAGTTAAAATGAAAATGTTTATCACATTCCCATCATTAGAATTAGAAAGTAGTTTTTACGACATAAATGAAATAAAACATATTGATATATTCAATTATTTAAAAATAGGACATTTACATGACCTTAATGATTTGATTCAAAAAGTCCTAAGTGGCTTTGTGTGTTTTGTACAAATTCTAGGACATTTTTTCACTATAAACAAAATTAATTATAGTATAGTAATTGACTTATTGTGGACAGTATTTGCAGTTACGTCCATAGCACATTGCTCTGCTGCATTGGACCCAATAATTCCGAGTTTAATCAAGGTGAGCATGTTTTCTTTTTATTACAAGCACAAGGTTAAGTTGCAAAGAGTCTGTGTATTATGAAGGGAACTCATCTACAATATTCAGACTCAGAGTTGACGATTAGAAAATTTACAATATGATAGTAGTTAGCTAGGCAACTGCAAAATGCTACCACAGATCAGAAAAACGACCACAGCAGGTGGCCTCGGAATCGAACCAGAGACCACTACATTATAAAGCAAACGCTTACCATAACATAATAGTGGCAGTCAAATGTTTTAGTTCTGTAAATTAAACAATATTACACTTTTTAACATATTATATATTTATTTTTTTTTCTTTACAGCTGACATCTATATTTGCACTAATGCTAGTTTATAGGAGAATCAAAGTAAAGGCTAACAAAAAAAGTCTACAAATGCCAACAACACCGAAGAAATTAAAAAACTTAGCAAAGGTGTCATCGAAGTGTTTATTTGATAATGACGATAGTCTTTCCCTTGACACGGATGATGACGTGTCCCTCAGTAAATTTGGACTACACAATATCACAGACTCATCCAACGAGACCCTCAGTCCTCTTAACATTAGCTTAATGAATGGTAGATCATTCACTCCTCGCACAGAGAGTGTATGGGACAAACCAAAATTGAACTCAACATTTTGCGTGAGTCCTGCTATAGCTAAAAGCCCAAGCTCTGTCTCTGACACGGTGTTCATAAAACCTTCATTTAATAAATACCAAAATTTAGTGAAAAGCGATTCGGATTCTGAGTTGGATGAGAGTATTAGTTCCTTGTGTATCAGCACGAAGAAAAGGAATACAAAGAGCAATCCAGTGTTCGAGCTGCGAAGGTTCACCACTGCTCCTAGTTTTGTAGTTCCCACCCCGCTCGGCCACTCCCGGCCACTTATATCACCGAGCAAATTAGGTCACAGCACATCTTGGGTAGCCGGCGGCTACTGGGGCTCCGATGGTGAACGGCCGTTGTTCAATTTAAACGGTAGCCGCTCCTCGAGCCAGAGCTCTGGGTTCGAATCGCAAACTTCAAGTAACAATCAGCGCAATCTGTTCTCCCAACCGCCGTCACGAGAGGACTCCGTATGCGGGGAACTGGATCGGAATTCACTCCTATTGGATCGTTTCAAGAGTTGCAATACGAACTATCAGAACTTTCAGAATGCTTCCGGCTTCACTCCAAGCCTCCCCGTCTTCCCACAGATGCAATACAACAGCCATGTGCAGATACCGCAGCCAAGGTTCGCTCAGCAGACTTTCGTATCACAGAATGTCTTCGCTCGCCAGCAACCCTTCCCATCAAATAGCATATTCAAAACCCCTGGTGGGTCAGGACTGATCAAATTACCTCAGAATAATTCCTTCACGTCTTGCTAATGCTAAGGTGCTAGTCATTTTGACTTTTTGACTAACAATCATTTTTTTTTCACTTTGATTATTGACCTCTAATGAACTTCATAAACTGCCATTAAATTAAGATTGATTGCCTCTGTAGCGCAGTGGCTAACCGCTTGCTTTGAACATGGAGGTCTCCGATTTGATTCCATTGCCACGGATTGTGAAGTTTATGGGAGTATCGCTGTATACCAGCTGCCAACTTATGAGAGCCTGAGTGTTCGAGGCGAGCTCGCTTCATCATCCACAGCCTTATTGTCACTTAACATGACGTCAGTTTGAGGCCAAGTGTTAGCCGGTTGTAGATAAAAAAATGAATTTAGTTAAGTTATATATCACATACATTAATTAGTTTGTAAGTGGTTATTAGTGAAGTTAAGGATATGCTGATCTCGTGTTTGATGCCGCGTGTCGGATGTATGGAAGCATTAAGAATTATTCTATTGTTACAATTTTTGTACGGACCTCGCTGTCCCTCATCTCGAACAAAATGTGATATTGTAAAGATTAACAGTTTTTTTTTTGACAGTAATCCCTAAATGATTCTTGACGGTTATCAATGTTTTTTTTTCTGTACCGGTTTTGTCATCTTGAAACGGAACGTTTTTGTGAATTTGCTGAAATTAAATTGTGTTATATTAATTATTTTTGTTGTTTTATTTATAATTAAATATGTAAAACTATAGCACTGGTAGTAAAGATCCCTGTTGCCGGACACTGCGGTGGGTATCACCGCAGCACCTATTTCTGCCATCAAACTACTGTGCAAACAATGTGGTTCAATGTGAACGGCGTTGAGGGTAGCATATTGTTTCTTAAACCAGTAAATGGTTTTTTTTTTTAAGTGACGAGACATGCCGGACATTCACCTGGTGGTACTTGATACACCTACCTATAATAGTGGCGCTAGATAGGATAATATACCGCACCGCATTGGGTTCGTTGCCTCAGACGTAAAACATCGAGTCTCGTTACCACAGTAATCACACTATCTACAACACCCTTCAAACCGAAACACGCTAATGTTTGCCACACTACTGTTTGACGGTAGAAATAAACAATGCGTTGGTACGTACCTAGACAATCTCCGCCAATGGAGTCCTACCACCAGTAAAGTACTAGTGGTGCAATATTTATAATTCTAATTAACGCCACATTGTTGGAGGGCGTACAGCATCAAATTAACGTTATGCATGTTACGTGACTTTGTCGAATTAAAAAGAAATTTAACACCACGATGATGCTATAATGACAATATTACCTTATCTATTTTAGACATGAACTATTCACTTAAGAATCATCAGTCATATCACTAGCTATAGTGTCCTCGATACTACAAATGGTGACGATTTGCACACTACAGCTGCATAAGTACTCTATTGGTACGAATTTGGGCCGATGAGGCAATATGAAGTAGTACTTGAAGGCCCTATCGAGGACCGATGATCCTGTCAGGCGAAGCGAGCGCTGGCCTTATTGCATTGTTGGCGTCTTTCCGCTAATGAAGGTGACTAATTTAGAATTACTAGCGAGATACCCTTTCTCGGTAATCATAAATTATTTAGTCACTAAAACTTACGAATTACGCGCTTTCCGGTCGGGGCCCTGCAGATACTGCCACGGTAGCGGCGCCACGTACGTATCATCGTATAGCGACGACATATAATCTGATTCCCCGGCGCACGCCCATTCTTGTTGCAGAAACTTCCTAAGGCCCCACTCCGTCACGCTGCCCTGTTAACGTGTAGTATTGTAATGCTTTCTTTCACCTCGAAACGATGAAGCAAACAATACCTTCTCTGATGGTGTGTGATATACCCACATACAACAATTAGATGTTAGTATTGTAAACACTACATCATATTGCACTCGTCACCTTAAGACACTAGACGTTTAGGCTCCTTCCCTTAGAGATTTTATTAGTTACAACGTTCTTTAAACAGAAATAAGTAATGTTTGCACTTTACTTCTTGGCATCATCAGTTACACCGATTACCTGCCTCTAGCGCCAGGAAATTCGAAAACTAAAATGTTAAGCCTTATTATTGCTATTCACTATCATCCAGACCTTTGACACTGGAACACAATATTGTTTAGGGTTAGAAATTAGTGCTGTGGCTGCTGTATTTGCACATTGGTTCATTCTTCAGCAACTGAGATATACTTTATTAAATAAGCATAACTTTTTAATGTTTAAAAATAAAAAATCATTTGTCTGTTGATGTCCAATACAGTAGTTATACATACTATAACATCTTTCAGAGCGAAACATGATATTATTTAGACACGGCGGCAATAATTGGTATGTCTTCAGGTATCGAAAGTATAAGCTTATTATAGCAATATTATGGACACTTAAAAACCTTTTATTAAATTTATTATTAATACCAAAATTGATATGGGATTCTAGTACGATATAAAGAAAATGCTTTAAAGCAGACATACGAAGCATTTCATTAAATCCGGTTGCGGGTAGAACTGATGAGCACTCCTTTTGTAATAACGTTGGCTAGGGCCACACAGAGGCTTGGGTAGATGGTTGTAGACCAGATCATTGGTCGTGGCGTAGTTACCGCACGCATCATGACTGCTATGTCGGATAACTGTCACTACATTACCCTGGAAATATTAGTCAATGATAAATTACTATTCTTTAGCCTGTGATTCCGCACCACACGAGCCATTATACTTCAAACGTTTTTTGCTACATTTAAGAACCCACCATTGAGGCACACAAATTTAACTATAGGGTCAAATTAAAATAAAAGAGAATTTAACCCTTCCACTGTTCAAACGATTGACACGGAAATCTGCCTTTCTAGTTTCTGGTCGCATTTTATCGTAGTCAACATCTTCTTTAGGTGGAAAATAAAACGTCCCTGCTTTGGGACATTCTATTAGGTCTTCAACCCAATTACCTAAAATAAAATAACGATTGTCTTTTATTCTACATTGAAGGTAATTGTGTTTATTCTTCTGAAATTAATAACATGGAAGAATGAGACATCAGACCGTTCTTTAAAAATTGTAAACAAATTGCTAAGAAACTTAACTAAGATTTTAATAACAAAGCTAATAAGTGTGAATTTTGATTACAATTTAATAAAACAATTTAAAATTAAAATATTTGATAGTCCAAAGACACCGCATTGCGCAGATATAAGCGTTGCAGTACTACCTACTTAGACGGTCTCTGGCAACAGAGACCTACCACCAGTAATATGTATATTTTTATTTATATACATTTTCTGTGATCGCACTATGCTCACCATGCCTATGAAGAGGCATGTGTTCAGTAGTGGATACCGATAACCCAAAAATATGACTAATTGAAATAAAAGTAATCTACCCAATAAAACTCCAGGACCGTAACTCGGGCTGGGTATTAAAGCTTTAGCTATAGCTTCAGCACGAGTTGGTGATTTTGGTCTTGTATTTATTGAAGCCATTGTTACAGTTAAAGAATTTTGCCAAACCAAAAATTGTTTTCAAAAATGACAAACATTAGACGTCAGTTCGTATATAACGCGTTAATTTGATGTGGTAATGTTATAGAAAAAGCTTTTTTTTAAACATTATTATTTTATAAAATTATGGCATTGTATTAATCAATATATAATATAAAACTATATTTTATGAGAATATTGTATGAGTAAATTGTTTTTAGGTAGCAGAATAGTCCGGAAATGATGTTGGTGATCGCAGAAGTATTTATGATTTAAAGAGAATAATAATAGGTTGGGGAAAAGGAAATCCATTATTTTTATATGAACTTCAGGACTTTATTTAACATGCTTCGGATTGTCCGATTTGGGTCAAATATGCACCGTTTTGTTCTATGATTTGTTGCCATTTTAAAGGTAACTTCATAATGCCTCTCTCGTAGAAGTCCTGCTCTCTATTTGCAAAAAACTCTAGTAGCCGATTTTCACAATCTTCCCTAGATGCCAATTTTTTATCACTAAAGAAATTTTTTAATGCAAGAAAAAGATGGTAATCGCTTGGTGCCAAGTCCGGACTGTATGGCGGATGCATTAAAACTTCCCAACCAAGCCCCCGAAGTTTCTGGCGAGTCACTGTAGACGTGTGTGGCCTAGCGTTGTCCTGGTGGAACACGACACCTCTCCTGTTGGCCAATTCTGGTCAATTGCTATCTTCAAACGGTCCAGTTGTTGACAGTAGAGATCAGAATTTAGTGCTTGGCCATATGGAAACAACTCATAATAAATAATCCCCTTCCAGTCCCACCAAATGCACAGCAGAACCTTCCTGGCCGTTAGTCCTGGTTTGGCCACCGTTTGAGGTGCTTCACCGCTCTTTGACCATGATCGTTTTCGCACAGGGTTATCGTATGTGATCCATTTCTCATCTCCAGTCACCATCCGTTTAAGAAATGGGTCTATCTCATTCCGTTTGGCCAAGGCTTCGCAGATGGAAATTCGATCCATCATGTTTTTTTCTGTTAATTGGTGTGGCACCCAAACATCGAGCTTCTTTTTGAATCCAGCTTTGTGTAAATGGTTTAAAACTGTTTTGTGGTCCATTTTTAGCTCCTGGGCGATGTTACGACTGCTAACATGCCGGTCAACTTCGATCATTTCTCCGATTTTATCGACATTTTCGGCGACCGGCCTACCTGTGCGAGGTGCATCTTTAACATCAAAAATTCCTGAACGGAATCTACGAAACCAAAATTGCACATAATTGGCTGTTACAGTATCGGGTCCATAAACACCATTCACAATTTTAACCGCCTGGCTTGCATTTTCGCCTTTGTCAAAGAAAAACTGTAAAATGTACCGAATTTTCTCTTTGTTCACTTCCATTTTTAACACCCTGTAACTCACAATTGAATGCACCAAACAAAAAACAGCAAAAGAATTTTTTTACTGTGAAATGTCACCTTTCCAACGAGCATAAATCTGAAACTGTTTGATCGATACTTTACGAGAAATTTATCACTACAGCCATCTACCGAAAAAATAATGGATTTCTTTTTCCCCAACCTAATATTAATTTAATTTCTTTGAAAATTATACTGTGGACATTGTGTTTCTTCATCAAGATTAATTATTACATATTAGGTTGTCAAATATCTCCCTTCCGCCTTTTTGTCTTTTGAATTTCGCGGCTATGTTCAAAGCGCTACAGAGCTCGTATCTGGCAATACTATACATAATTTGAAAGGTCTTGACATAACCTACAAAACGACGCTATGCATAATTAGTTTGGATATTGCGTTCAACAGTTATAGACGTGTAAACATGGAGTTCACTAACGCCGAAATTCGCGCTATTTTAAAGTTTTCCTTCGTTAAAGGCAAATCCGCTAGAGAAACGTTCCGTGAGATTAATGGCGTTTTGGGGGATGGTACTCTATCACTTCGAACCGCGGAGGAATGGTTTCGACGATTCAGAGCCGGTGAAAACGACACCATGGATAAGCCAGCCGGCGGAAGACCTGTGACGACAAATACCGATCAAATCATGGACTACATCGAGTTAGACCGGCATGTGGCATCTCGTGACATCGCCCAGGAGATGGGAGTTAGTCACCAAACCATTTTAAACCATCTGCAGAAGGCTGGATACAAAAAAAAGCTTGATGTTTGGGTGCCGCATGATTTGACGCAAAAAAACCTTCTGGACCGAATCAACGCCTGCGATATGCTGCTGAAACGGAACGAACTCGACCCATTCTTGAAGCGGATGGTGACTGGCGACGAAAAATGGATCACATACGACAATATCAAGCGAAAACGGTCGTGGTCGAAGGCCGGTGAATCGTCCCAAACAGTGGCCAAGCCGGGATTGACGGCCAGGAAGGTTTTGCTGTGTGTTTGGTGGGATTGGAAGGGAATCATCCACTATGAGCTGCTCCCATATGGCCAGACGCTTAATTCTACCATCTACTGCGAACAACTGGACCGCTTGAAGCAGGCGATCGACTAGAAGCGACCAGAATTGGCCAACGGGAAGGGTGTAGTGTTCTACCAGGACAACGCCAAAGCACACACTTCGTTGATGACTCGTCAGAAGCTACGGGAGCTCGGATGGGAGGTTTTATCGCATCCACCATATAGCCCGGACATAGCGCCAAGTGATTACCACCTGTTCCTGTCCATGGTGAACGCCCTTGGTGGTGTAAAGTTGAACTCAAAAGAGGCTTGTGAAATGTGGCTGTCCGAGTTCTTCGCAAATAAGGAGGGGGGCTTCTACGAGGGAGGTATTATGAAGTTGCCGTCTAGATGGAAACAGATTATCGAACAAAACGGCGCATATTTGAACTAAATCCGATCACTGTAACACTTTTATAAAGCATTGAATAAAGAGCAAAAAAGCGGAAGGGAGATATTTGACAACCTTATATTTATTAAAGCTTAATAATTTTATAATTATTTTAATACTATCTCACTAATAGGCAACATTACAACACAACTGCCTTTATATGAGAATTAAAGAAAAATATTTCACAGAAAATAAATTTTTTCCTTCAAAATTAGACATATTGATAATTAATAGTTCTGGACTATAAATAAGTAAATAAAAAATTGATTTATTGTTCATAACAGTTTTTAATTATTGAAAAAGAAGAAATGTTTAGAGATTGCAATTGTTACAGCGAAAAAGAATTTGAAGTTATTTAAATATTAGGTCTAAGGGTTTATATTACATTAAACAAAATCTAAAAGTTGTTGAAGAAGGTAGTTAAGAACTATGTAATTAATATAAAATAAATAGTTTTCTACCTCTAAGTAATGGAAATTTTATACATTTAAAAAAAAGCTTTAGTTCTTAAAGAGAGACCTTCGCATTGTCTAAGATTTTGCAAGTTATATAACTTAAAATTGTATATCTCATATTTATAAATATTTTCATAAAGTATAGACATGTTAATAAAACCTACATTAAAATAATGAAAAAGAAAAAGTATTTATTTTATTTCCTTAAAGCTTATACTAACATCTAAATTATAAATCTTAATACATTATTTACTCTGTCTCCATAGGTAAATTCATATCTGGTTTTGGAAAAGATTGTAGCAATGTCGCTAGTTGGCTCTCTAGTGGGCCAGCTTTCTTTATAATATTTCTCATATTTTTTTCAATTTCAAGGACGTCTTGATTAATAACCTGCATATTCTGTAAAGTGGTATGTTCATATTAGTATAATAAAGGTTAAGAAAGTATTTGAAATTTGAACATTTAAATAATTTTTAGGTCTTTTTGGTTAGTTGAGTATATTTCAACATATAGAAAAATTATTACCTCTAACATAGCTTTATATAAAAATTTTAAATGATCATTATTATAACGGATAAAACCGCTAACATTTGATTCAGAATCGGATTGAATGGAAGTCATTTAAAAAATGTATATAATAAAAGCTGTCTTCACAAATTACATACAGTTATGCACCGTTTACGAAGTAAAATACAAATGTTTTATTTCACATTATTTTGAAAAACGTTTTTTTGCGTAATACGGAAACAGAATATAAAAACTCACAGATTCACAAATTATGCAGAAACAATTCGTGAAATGATAAATATTTGATGAAGTTACCGATCGAAAAATAAAAAATGAAATGGGAAGAAACTGATTCGATTTAATTTATTTCTAAACACTTTATAAAGTAATATTGTTCATTATTATTTTATATAAAACAGGATATTATTTTTATCCAAATAATGATGAAGTAATAAAAATTTAAATATACGTGGGAGGATAAACCCGTATACATTATTGGTATTTAATACAATGTATAATTTTTGCATAAATATGGGAATTCATTATATATTCCAATTATTTATTACAAGAAAATTATGTGATAATATTAAAAATAATTATACATGTGTATTATCCACTGTAATAATACATTCACAGGCATAATAATATATTTCTTTTAATAATAATAAATTTATAAACGTAATATTTCATAAAGGCTATATTTTCGAACTGTTAGAAATCTGTCATATATTTTCTGTACGTAGAAGATTAATTTAACCAATAGAAAATAAGTACTGAACTCTTACATAAATTTGATTGGTTAAAAAATTGTGCAACTCAATTTTGATGTCATTGAGAACATGATAAAACTGCAGACGCAAAAAGAAATTTACAGTTATTTTAATGTTTTTAATTAAATTAAACCTTAGCAATATCGAAGTAAGAAGTGAAAAGTGTGTTCAGGTTTAATGTCTAATAATTTAGAAAAAGTGTGATTTAGAAACTGTTTTGTAGTTGTAGCCTCTTATTTCATGTTTTGGTCTTACATTATTGATTATATACATAAATGTAGTTTGATTCAGCTAAATAAATTAATATTTTTAAGTTTTTTATTTTTTTTTTAATTAAGCACAAAAATGTCAATATCGATGTATCCTTTTGCTAATATTCCTTATTTCCCGTTTGCACTATCCTAACCTGGTCTTAGGCATCATTATTTAACTGTAGACTTTTCTTTTATATTATAAAAACAAACTATTATACCCGTAGAGTTTCGATCATTTTTTATTACACAACCTTGCAATTTGAGTAATGTCTTTCAAGTGCTTTCCTTCCATATTATTTTTATTTTTAATCAATTAAATTGCGAAAAATTGATGCTGATAATATTAATGCTCTGTACAAAAAGTAATTTTTTTCCATTACACTTTGACATATTTATACAAAATACCAAAGAAGTCTTATTAAATTATATTTATGACTGCTTCATTTTATTCATTATGCTCATTTTATAATAAAAATTAATAAAATAAAAGTTTCCAATACTAAAAAATTCAATGACATTTTTGGTAGAAACATGATATGTTTCCTATACAAATAACTTTCTGTTATTATTATTGGATCTTAGTTGGTAAAGAGATGATAAAACTTGTAAGAGGTTGTATAGTATTAGTGCTGTATACTCTGAATTTGATCACAGCTGCAATTTCCTAAAATAAAGTATTCATTACCTCTGTTCAACAAAATCCATAATTTATTTCTGATATTTTTGAAAGTTTTTTTTAGAATATAAAGTCAATTTTTTTTTTTATAAGGATAAAGATTCTTCTAATCAGCATTTACTAACTTGAATAGATAATTTTGGTTTCATCTAAGCTCGGTGGATTATTACTAATACTTTTATTTATTTTGTCCCACATTTAACCATAAAACTGTATTTATTATACAGTATCAACATTCAAACACAAAGTTTGAGTGAATAAAAAAGAATTACTAGTAGACTGAAACATAAGCATTGATTTAAGACTGGTTTATTCTTATATCACTTAGTTCAAACAATTAAAAGATATTAGAAAAAAAAAACATTTAATTCTTGACATAAATATAATAAGATTAAAAGATATAGTTATTTGTAAGTCTATTTGGTTTGTTACTTTTAATGAAATAGAGTTCAGCATAGAAATATTTAAAACTAGACAGTGGTTTCACCATTATAATTAAATGGTGTGTTCTAAAAGTCAAAATTAAATAACAACATATAAGTTATTGAATAGGCGGAATTAGCTGTAGGAAACTGTCGGCGCCGGTCGGACTGGCGTCGCGACGTCGCCGGCACCACCCTCCTTACCCCACTCTACCCCTCCACTTGTGCATCTATACGCCCTCAGACATAAAACAACCCTCTCGCATTTGCTCTGCTGTACACGTCGTAACACTGGGTTGAGAATTAAAATTTTCAATTAATCTCATCGGTTTCTTCGAAAATGTTTATCACACTATATACTAGTTAACAATTCTAATTATTTTTTTTAAATCGCCGTATAATTTGTGTTATTTGCACCAGAATTAGGAACAATGTTTGAGTAGACGCTTTTCCGAGGAGTCATGTCAGAGGAACATGACAAAATCTGCACCGAGAGCGATAATCAGTCAGATGACAATCAGTGTAAATCGGAAGCGGAATCAGTGGATGTGACAGAAGTTGACAATACGTCCACTGTTAATGCTCAAAGTGCCAATACACGCGAAGACACTGAAACTAGTGTCGTACCTTGTGAAGAGGACAGCCAAAGTAATTTAAATGACAATGACAGTTCTCCTGATAAGGACAGTTGTCCTGATAAGGACGTCAACAGTGAGAGACACCTCAGCTGGAGCGTCGAAGGCTCCGAGTTTAAGATATCGTGGAAGTTACCAGATGGGACGGCTACGGCGAATGACTTTATTGGACTCTGTAAAGCAGGTTAGTAAATACTTTTATTACTGAAATATAAGCAAATTCTTGTCTATGTAATATATATATATTTTTAAAAGTGATAAAATTAATCTGAACATGAATTATTAATCGATTCTCGTTGTTTACGTGTAGAGGGTTAACCCTGAGTTGTGAAGGTAAAGATCAGGTATTTTCAATAACGATAGGTTACTTAAAATTAATTTGAAATGTCAACATACTTAATAATATTCAGATTTTAATACCTTTGAATTGTGGCTTGATTTGAAGTTCTTGCAGTCGATATGTCCAGCTGTGGACGTCTATCGGCTCATGATGATGATGTATATATGTGACTTTTCTGTAATATCTAGCGACGGTTTTTTCCTGCTTGGAAATGGATATAAAATGTTTAATGATAAATTACGGATGTATTTTGTAGTAATCATTGATAAAATGAGTAGGTTCCCACTGCTGGGACTAAACACTACAGTTTGTAGTAGAAAAACTTCGTCGGAGAAAATTTTATGGACTTATTCTGCATTAGATGGCTGTAGTCGACGATGTGGCGTGTAATCGGCGTGAGGTACGAGTATGTCTGCTGAAAATAAAACTAATTGAATTCAGTCAGACTACGCAATATAATTTCACTGTAAAAAAAGTGTTTATATTTTTTTCTCATAAAACAATTTTCTAGCTTTGTGATAAGTCTGGTAGCTAACACGGTAGCGCCTGTTTCTGCTGCCAAACAGTAGTGTGAAAATATTATTTTCGATTTGAAGTGCGTTGTAGCTAGTGAAATTACTGGGGTAAAAAGACCTGACACCTTATGGCTCAATGTGGTGCTGTGTATATAACTTGTCCTGCCTAGCCCCACGTTGCTATGGACAGACATATTACTTACCATCAAGTGAACGTCCCCCTCAACTCATCGCTTCGTAGAATAAGAAAAAATAGTATATATACCCTTTGTGCACATTTAACTTAAACGTCATGCCTCCTCAAGTTTTTCCTCATCTTTACGTAAGCTCCTGGAAACTTCAACATGTTATTAAACATAAATTACTGTATTGCGAACTGGCACGGAGATCCCGGCTTTGATCCCGTGGCCACATGAATAGTGCCTTGGTTGAAGATGAGGTTTTTCGAACGTGCTCTGCGAGGTAATGGTCTCATATTGTCAATCTATCACTATATTACTTAGGATGATATAGACTGCCATCATATTGTGCTCGTCGTCTTCAGACAAGATGTTAAGCCTCAATGTATATTATAATTTGTTGTCTAAGTATACAGACGCGTAGACAAATACTAGGGTAAGCGCTAATCTAATATTATATATTACATTCTAATCAATCTAATGTTCTATACAAATGAAAAAGGAATTCTTTAGTATCTAGAACTATCAGGTTGCGCTTTTTGGATAATCTACAACATTATTAAATCTGAATATTATCGGATTATATATAAGTTAATTTAAAAAAAATCTCTGTTCTATAGTAGATATACATATACAGACTAAATATTAGAGTTAATAACTCAAAATTTAGTAGAGACATTGCTTCTATTTATAGAGCATCTATGAGTGGATTTTAAAAAATTTCTTCTCCATAGGAACTTGTGGGGGTGTTATGGCCAGCAAAGTGGGCGCGGAACAGCTAGTATAATATAATTCATCATCATCATCAGCCGATACACGTCCACTACTGGACATAGGTCTCCCCCAAAGATCTCCATATTGATCGGACTCGCGTTGCTCGTATCAAGTGGGTTCCCGCGATTCTCATCAGATCGAGACCAGAACTAAGGTCACCGATGTAGCCCTAAAGATTGCTGGACTTTAGTGGCAATGGGCAGGGCACATTGCTCAAAGGACCGACGGCTGATGGAGCAGTAAGGTCCTCGAGTGGCGCCCGCGTACCGATAGATTTATAGTTTAATTGCGTATTGTTAAATTTATCTTTATCGTTGTCTTAAGACATTGCAGTAATTACAGTATTTAACTAGGTAAGCTATATTTTTCATAGTTATATCGCCACTATGGGTCCAAGTGACCATTACTATTATAGTTAGGTATGTATTAAGATTTCTCTCTTTGTTTCGTTTTTAATCATATTATCTAAAACCATTTAGCCTTTGTTTATTCGAGTAAAGCTTATATGACGGGTTTCAACATAATTTATCAAAAGCTCCGTTGAATTAAACTTTTTGCATCTACCAATACGTTTCTTTAGCAGCTTACGAACAGTGTAACTGCAACCAACGACAGAATCCTGGGCATGTAGAAACTGAGAGGATATATTAATGGGTCACCCACCACTTTCCGATCTAAGGGTTAATGTAATATTGTTCGTCCGATTGTCGTAATTTCACCGCAATCTGATAAATCACTTCTCGGCGTTTGATCAGCCTACGCAATTAGGCTCTGAATATTGGATATGATTCAACTTAAACATGTTCGAACATGGTATATTTTTTTATCATTTTCTTTATAACTCACAATTTTTCTCCTTTTACGTACATACAATAAGTCTTGGCAAGTTGACGTTTTTGTTAATAAATTCCATATTCGACTAGTAGTAGATTTCTGTTGATGGAGATCGTCTACGCAGGTACCATCGCTCCTATAGCTGCCACCAAACTGTAGTGTGCAAACATTACCGTGTTTCGGTTTGAAGGGCGTTGTTGTGGTTGAAGCCACTGAGGAAACGAATCTTAACAACTTATGTCTAAGCCGACGTGCGTAATACGGTGCTGTGTATATCATCTCAACTAGCGCCATATTGTTATAGACAAACGTGTCATTTATCATCAGGTGAAGGTCTCGATCGTTTTATCTAATCGTTTATTGAAAAAAATGGCGTTATATATCATCGCAAACGAGTATTGATGAATTGAAATATGGCAGCAGTGGAACAGCGTGCTCGCCCACGCTGCTGATTGTGCGCCTGCGCAGCCGGCCGCCGTACACCGACCATCGATTATCACTTTATTGCTTAACACGCTTCTTCATCAGCAGTAAATTTTAATGATCTTGTTAAATTCACAATAAACTTTCCTGCGTTCATAATAATGTATAATGAATGGACCACCGTGGTGATTGAATGGATCCCTTGTTATAGTATTTTAACGATCACCAGTGTGTCTATAAAGCTGTTCAGGTTTCGCCTGGTACGTGATTAGAATAACTGTTTTTTTTATATGCGTTTTCCTGCAGAGTGGAACAGGGACTTATCCTTAATTTTTTTTGTATTTTCTTATTCATTTCCACATACTACTTTCATCCATCAGATTTTTTTCCACACCCATTTTCGTTCATTTCCATTTTCTCTTCTACGCATCGTCTCTCAACCTTCACCACATTGTTATATTACAGTCTCTTTCTTATTTCTCAATTTATTCTTTTAGTGATATTTATTTATATTTACATCTCTTAATTTTATTTACTATTTTACTTATTTTACACCGTTTCCACTCTTTTCTTACTTTCATTTACCGTTACTTCTACATTTGTTGTTTAATAAGAATATCAGGTTTATAATATTGCTGCTGACTCTATCTTTTCATGTCTTATATATAAGGAATGAGTTGTATTATCTATTGATCAATATATAAAGAAAGCATGAATTTTACATGGTAGATATATAATAATTAATCCCTGCCAAGAGTTATTCTTTAATTAGTTAAAAAAAAAACTAGGTAAAAATGTAATAAACTAAATATCATAATTTTATCTAGAGGACTAGATAATGGATATAATGATTATGAAGCACGATTCCGTAATATAGTTCCGGCTTTCTATCCATATCATTCTACTGCATTAAACTTAAATTTGTGTGTTTCTTATTGTAGGTACATTATTATAACACATTTATTATCGAGAGGAAGGTTTCTCAAGTTTTTCTTTTGCTAGAAAACCGTCTTAGAAGTTAAAAAGTATCTCAAAGTTTATTATAAACTCCCTGTTATCCGCCTGCAGGCTGTAACACTCCTGCCTCTTTCTTTTGTGGTAGGAATTTTGTAAAACCTGAGCTATAATCGGTTAATGGAATATTCTTATGAAATTTCAAGTGTCTAGGCCTTAAGGTTCTATATATCGTATAGGTGGAAATCCCATATATATTTATACAGAAATTATTAACTATGTCCTAATGCCTTGTCATAAGTTATCACAATGAGGTACACTTATTTCACATAGCTTCGTTTTCTAATATACAAAAAGTTTTTGATGTATTTTCAAAGAAAGTTTATAAAATAAATGATTTTGGTTATATTTGCAAATAATTTTTAGTTTAAGGCATATTGTAGGATTTTTAAATCGATCCGTAAAGAGATGGCTCTTACCTAAGTACGTACGTAATTCGGTAGATTATTGCACACTTGCTAACATATATATGTTTTGCCGTAACATGGTAAATAGTAAATGTTATGAATGTGAATGAGCAATAACGTATATTAAAATGTGAGATCATCGCGATCAAGTTGAAACCGTTGCCAGGGCAACGAAGGGCCCTCTTACGTAAGCGGCGCTTGTGAAAGCCAACCAATTGTTTTGTTCGCTGATTGCGTCAAATGAAATTCTAGTTTTGTGTACACAAAGAGACTGCAAACATAAATATACTCATTTCCTGTTTTAGAATTATTTTATTTATTGATTACTATTAAATCATCGTTAGAAGACGGCTCATTCGTGTGCATAAATGTCCTGAAAAAAGTTAGTGGTGGTTGGTCCCTTTTGTCGGGGACCATCTAGCAACATTTCAGTACTGTGCAAACATTACTATGTTGAGGTATGAAGGATGTTGTAGCTATTGAAATTACTATGATAAGGATACTTAACATCTTATGACATCTCAAGGTGATGATTGTGGTGCAGTGTATACCGTCCTAACCAGTGCCACTTTGTTGTTGTCATTGCGTTAAATTAAAAAAGTCTACACAACTATCGATCCTCATTCAGTGATTTCATGCGACCTTACCCGATCATTGATCCTCCCCTCTCTTGTTAATAATTTATCTGAATTTATTGTAGTTTTACTGCGGTACAGTGTCAGTGACAATTTAGGCAGAACCTATTTCTGCCGATAAACAGTACTGTGCAAACATACGTGTATTCTGGTTTGAATGACTTTGTAGCTTGTGAAAATATGGTGGAATAGGATTTAACATCTTACTACAGTCACACAATGTGGTGCAGTGTTTATCATCGTAACTAGTAATTCAATGTTGTGGTTATATAATAATTTATTATCTGAGATTTGTATGTTACTGTGTGATTTGTCCTGTTATGTATATATAAAGTTTTCAGATCGGTTTTGCCATCTTATCTTCTTATCAGCCGGATAACGCCCACTGCTGGGCATAGGCCTCATTCAAGGATCCTCATTGCGAGAGAATTGGGCCTTAGCCCCACCACGCTGGCCGAATGCGAGTTGATGAATGGTTAGAGCCTCGTCTGTCATTCAGCAAAGGGGGCGTGTGTAAGGTGGAATTAGATCCCTTGAGTTGTTATGCGAGAGCTATTACTACAATATAATAGTTTGGCAAATATCTCCCTTCCGCCTTTTTGTCTTTTGAATTTTGCGGCTATGTACAAAGCGCTACAGAGCTCGTATCTGGCAATACTATACATAATTTGAAAGGTCTTGACATAACCTACAAAACGACGCTATGCATAATTAGTTTGGATATTGCGTTCAACAGTTATAGACGTGTAAACATATAGTTCACTAACGCCGAAATTCGCGCTATTTTAAAGTTTTCCTTCGTTAAAGGCAAATCCGCTAGAGAAACGTTCCGTGAGATTAATGGTGTTTTGGGGGATGGTACTCTATCACTTCGAACCGCGGAGGAATGGTTTCGACGATTCAGAGCCGGTGAAAACGACACCATGGATAAGCCAGCCGGCGGAAGACCTGTGACGACAAATACCGATCAAATCATGGACTACATCGAGTTAGACCGGCATGTGGCATCTCGTGACTTCGCCCAGGAGATGGGAGTTAGTCACCAAACCATTTTAAACCATCCGCAGAAGGCTGGATACAAAAAAAAGCTTGATGTTTGGGTGCCGCATGATTTGACGCAAAAAAACCTTCTGGACCGAATCAACGCCTGCGATATGCTGTTGAAACGGAACGAACTCGACCCATTCTTGAAGCGGATGGTGACTGGCGACCAAAAATGGATCACATACGACAATATCAAGCGAAAACGGTCGTGGTCGAAGGCCGGTGAATCGTCCCAAACAGTGGCCAAGCCGGGATTGACGGCCAGGAAGGTTTTGCTGTGTGTTTGGTGGGATTGGAAGGGAATCATCCACTATGAGCTGCTCCCATATGGCCAGACGCTTAATTCTACCATCTACTGCGAACAACTGGACCGCTTGAAGCAGGCGATCGACCAGAAGCGTCCAGAATTGGCCAACAGGAAGGGTGTAGTGTTCCACCAGGACAACGCCAGACCACACACTTCGTTGATGACTCATCAGAAGCTACGGGAGCTCGGATGGGAGGTTTAATCGCATCCACCATATAGCGCGGACATAGCGCCAAGTGATTACCACCTGTTCCTGTCCATGGTGAACGCCCTTGGTGGTGTAAAGTTGAACTCAAAAGAGGCTTGTGAAAAGTGGCTGTCCGAGTTCTTCGCAAATAAGGAAGGGGGCTTCTACGATGGAGGTATTATGAAGTTGCCGTCTAGATGGAAACAGATTATCGAACAAAACAGCGCATATTTGAACTAAATCCGATCACTGTAACACTTTTTATAAAGCATTGACGAAAGAGCAAAAAAGCGGAAGGGAGATATTTGCCAAACTTATATTTATTAATTACTTGGTTATTATTTAACTTTTATTTATTGTTAGTTTCGCTGTAAACAGTCTACTTTTCGAATTTCACCGGACTTTCGCCGATTGCGGATTCGTGTCAGTGAAGTCGGACGCCGAGACCGGTCGCAAATGTCATTGTTGCGGTAAACTCAGTACCTTCGGCTGTAGTGTGGTCACCGTTCCTACATTATAGTATAATTTGCGAGGATATCCACCATCCACCCGGAATGAAATAATAGCAAAATTTTACAAATCCCTATAGATAAAATATTTATTCGTCAGTCTCCTAGGAACTGTTTAATTTAATTTTTTCTACTACGAACATCCAGAGGCAGTCTAAATCCTACGCAACTTAGCAAAATTAATAGAATCGAATTACCAAACAGCCGATGCGGTACCAAGGTCGTCGAATGGCGATGGCGTACCGTAAGACATAGTGTGGGCAAGACCTCACCTGGTGGTCCGATGATCTGGTGAAGGCTGCGTGAAGCAGCTGGATGAGGGCAGCGCAGGATTGATCGATGTGGAGGTCTTTGGGGCTTATGTCCAGCAGTGGATGTCTGTCGGCTGATAATGATGATACCAAACACAAAGCGTGTAAACACAAGGCTGGGATAGGCCTGTAATTAAAATGTTGCTTAGAGCCTGCTATAGTCTTAGTCCACTTCTGCGTGGACCTGATGGTAAATAATAAACCTGCTTGAATTACACTACACCATATTGCGTTATTCGCATTGAGATGAGATTTCAAGCCTTGATACCCTTGTAATAACAGTAGTCTCAGCGCCTTTTAAATCGGAATATAGTAATGATTGCACACTACTGCTTGGCGAAAAAAATGGAGGCTGCGGTGGAACCAATCTACATGGTCTCTGGTAACAGATACCAACCACCATTCTTTATAAAAAGACTTCTTTTCTAAACGTTTTATAAACTCTATGATCTATGATCGGCTTCGTTAACGCAGTTTTAAGTCTCGTAATAAAGCTTCTTTATAATACATTAGAACACTTCAAATATCTATTAAGCACATGAAATATAATACTTGGGATATGCGGGAGTCAAAGTAATCGTCAGTGGTCATCATTACTCAACTGATTATTTTTTCAACAGTCAATTTACGTCCCCACTGTTGGGGTACAGGTTTACCCTTAATATTGTATTTCACTGTTGTAAATAAAGTTCACAAATGTACATAACTTAAACATTGAAGTCATCGGTACATGCCGAGATCCGAACCCGCGACCTTCGGAATGAAGGCTGCACGCTGTAACCATTAGGCCAGTGAGCCTGATTATAACTTAGATTATTTTATTCAAAATAGTAATAATAAAAAAAATCTATTATTCTTCATGAAGATCTGATCGGCTAGTTTTACTTTTTAATTTATTTTTGTTTGGTTTACATTAGTAGATCTTTTCCAATATCTGTCAGATTGGTGTACCGAGTGTCTTTAAGTGGGATTTATCAGGTACCTTACGAGAATTTCTGTTGTAGGCGAAAATATTGTTAACAATTGTTTAATTTTATCTGCGTTTATCGTAGCGTCGTTTTAGATACTAGTTTCTATTTTATAGAAATGGTAATAATAGTAATAAATTTGCATTATGTACTACAAGTTGTAACGAGGAGAAGCACATATCCATAATTAGACTTCAACGTCGTTCAAACAGAAAGGGATTAGTTTACGTTTTTTTATAAGTAAAGTGAATAAACAACCAAACAGTTCACGTGAAGAAAAGTGATCACTGACGTCCGTATATAATCGCTACACCTGCGAGGTTACAGCAACCTTTTTTCTTTAAGGTCCCCTTTTGTATTGCTTCAGAAATACCGCTGACGAGAACTGATTTCATATAATAGTTGTGCGCGGTAAGAAGTTGCGCTTAAAGCTCTCAGTGGAACATTGTCAGTCAGCCAATTGGAAAGGATGGAATTTGGCGCTATGAATTGTACTCAGGAAAGTGCACAGAGATTTTAGGTAGTTTGTAAACCACACCCGAAATCTCTGTGCTTGCTTGTCTATAGTTAAAAATAAACTTACCAATTTGACAATAGTCAAAGCATAGTCGTGTACGTTTTGAATAACTATAAAGATTATTATTTAGATAGGGTTTGGAAGCTAGGTTATCTATAACAGCCAATTGTATTCCTATTAGTCCCTAGTCACCATGCGAGTCCAATGCGAATTGGAGACGTGAGCCAGGCTATGCAGTGCTTATTTGCCTGTATCGAGCACAGGTCACTGCGGTTATAGAAAGCAGTGGTTGAGACGATCTAGGAACACTGTCCATTACATTGCAATTGTATGATTGCAACTAATGCAGGCCTCCAGTTATATTTGCAAATTAATGCGATATATGAAATAATTGTGCGGTCCGCTGCGGCGCCACGGCGGTCGGCTCGCATGAATGAGAAACCTCCCTCCTCCCAACGCACTCCCCGGCCCGCGCTTGATTTGTGAATGGAGGCGCGCGCGCGTGCCGCCGCACGCTCAGCGCTCAGTCGCGCCGACGACAACGCACCGGCACGCGGGTACACAGCCGCGCGCCACGTCGCTGCCCGTTCGAAATTTAAAAATTACGCGCGTTCTGTGAAGTTCCGTTTTACGTTCGCGTAATCGCTGTTCTGTAATTGTGACGATTTATAACCGTTTACGAATATTTCACTTTCGTCCGTGGTTTTGGGAAAGCCGTTACCTACTAGACGTTCAGGCGTTGCGGTATGTGATTAGTTATTTTTTTTTTTGCAATAACTACAAGCGATTGCGTTAGAATCGTGTAGTTCTCGACACGTAGATCAGACTCATTGTAGTTGATAGTGGGCCGGTTACAGGTATCCACCTACGTCCCGAGCCCACTGTATTTCACATTTCTTTTGCATGTCGATTGCCTTTTATATGGATAATTGTTGTAGGTGTCGACTTGTAACACTTTCACAAGCTGACAAGTTAATATTACACAATATTCCATATCCATTGGAATTGTATGTATTCTAATTAAAAGTTTATGTTAAAAGTAAAACGTTAAATGTTCATGTATAGTTAAATCGCAGTTATGTTCGTCGACCGCGAGTTATAAAGGTCGATAGCAAAACTGGATTTCATTCATACACGCTTCTAAGTAAGAGATATATCTATACTACACGATATTGAGAAGTTGTATATATGAACAGACACTAGTTATTTTTTTTTAATGAAGTTACGACTAAATAATGGCTTGAACTGGCGCCGATGGTGCAGACTATAGGATTTTACCTGAGAGTCCATTCTTCTCGAGTTTTTATAACAACATTAAAATTGTCAGACTAGAGTGAATGCAATGAAATATTGGTTTTGTGCAAGCGTAGCTTATGAACACTGCACCGGTTGTATTCGTATAAGAAAGTGAAGAGATATTTAAAGTCGTGATTTCGAATTTACTTATTAACTTATGTCAAATCGTAAACCCGGCTCACGTCCGGCTATAGGGTTAATAAAACCGCCATCCATCATGGCAGCCCACCGGCGGATATTAAATAGTCTCGCCTCACCCGATACACGTTTCATTCCATTATGACCATTTCACTTTATTTTGCAGTTAGCCCGTTGAGGTACTAAAGCTTTTACCTTTTTCCTATTAAAGTTTTAAAAGTGCTTTTTACCTTCTTCATCTATCAACGTTCAACTAGCTTTAAGCATTTTCGAGAATCATAATCGACGAACAGGATTCTTTGAAAATCGATGCGAGTAATGTCACCATTGTTCAGACATTTATGGAGTTACAGTGGGCGTGTGTTGGCCAGTCCCAAATAGTTAACAGTATGTCACAGAGCGGAAGTAACAGCCTACTTGAGTCGCTTGTCCGAAATCATAACGATATAACTGTGATAAAAATTACCGCATTTAATGATGAACAAATTTTTTCCGTCACATCATAAACTTTGATATGTTGTCAAAAATAAAATTCTGTATATTTAATAGTGAAGTATCTTCCGCGTTGATGTACGGATTTTATCATCGATTGACCTCGCTCCAGAGTCAAACGGATGTGGGGTCGTCGTGCCCCCGTTTCGCGCCACTGTGCCGTTACCCCCGGGCGCCGATTCGCGCACCCTCCGGTCTCTCGCTGAACCCACTGCACTGCTGTAGCTAAATGCAGCAACTGTCAGTATAGCCATTCTAAAAATTCTTCAACGTTTGGTTGTGTAACAATTTTTATAACTACTTACAGAGGGAAAATATTTATTTTCATTCTATATATGGTATCGCAAGAGCAATTACTTTATGTATTATACTACACGGTACTATACGGTATTGTTTTTTCATTAGCTTTATAATATACAATCATTATTAAAAACAGAGGCAATCAATTTATGTTTAAGGTTTCTTTTAAATAAAGGGACAAACTTGCAAGGGCTTCTGTGTAATCGATTCTTATAAATGTATTGACGTTGTTAATGTATAGTAATATGTGTGTGTAAAAAAAATAGATTTAATAATGGAATGGCTTGTAAAATTAACAGATATATGTCTATGGAAATTCCTTTCAGGGGAGTTATAATGGTAATCCGAATCTTAACCTTTGTTATTGATAGGTGTCGATTGCCTGTGACCGTCTAGGTAGGTATTACTGCGTTTTAGTTAGAGTGCAGGGGCCGGTGCGCTCCGTAGGAGACTCCGGAGACTCCCCTTCTAATGCACTCACGGAGATCAGTGAGTGGGTTTTAGTAGGTAGAAGCCCCACATAACTTTGCCTTCCTTATAGAAGGTTCCCCGCGATATTAAATAAAAGTTAGGTATTACCGCAGCTTCTATTTCCGCCGCTAAACATTAGTTTGCATACTTTGCTGTTTTAGTATGAAGGGTGTTGTAGCTGGTAAAATTACTGAGGTATCAAGACTTAATATATTAATGTTTCATGGCGTCGAGCGCAATGTTGTTCTGTGTATATCATCCTAAGTAGCACTCACCACCAGGTGAACGTCTTGCTCGTTTCGTCGCTTCGTACAATAATGAAAGAATAACCTAATCTAAAAGGTTAATTATACGTATGAAAGTATAAAAATTATCGGTACACCTAATTCAATTAATAAAGTTGTATTAGGATGGTGATTGAGCCGGCGCCGCGGGAATCCATATTATTTGCCGTATTTCTATAATTGAAACGTCGGCATCCGCTTATAATAAAACAGCGTATGGATTTCCTTCGCTTTGCTTATATGACGTACCTCCGGTTGCGGCGTGAGCGATTCTGGTTACATTTTAGGCAGGAACTATGGTTTATCGTGACGCTATGACCGGGGCTGAATGGATTCCGCACCTAACGCGCTGCGGATGCAGACTTCCTACAACATCAGATATGTAACCAAGTTATGACACAGTAAGAAATAGTCAATTACGCGTTCGTTTCAATTATTTTAAAATTTACTTATTTAACAGGAGACTATCATTTGGTCGCGTTTGTGACTTTATTATGACAAATTTTGTTGTATTTTGAAAATACACAATAGTTCTATTGGTTTCTCGACGTAGATGAAGGTCAACGTTTGAAAACCTTCGCACCTTGCTTAATATAATATATATATATATATGTGAGGTAATTACTATTTAGCGGAGAACAACCAATATCGGATAGGAGTGGAGGTCTTTAGGAGAGGCTTAAGCTGAGGAGTGGTCGTAGATCGACTGATGATGATGATGATAATGGACTAATAAATAGTATGAGTACATAATAGAAAAGGTATTCGATTTGCTACAAAGCAGGAAACCTGGGCCCCATAAAGAATATGATGGAATTAATCCTTCTTTTAGATCAAGAATGAGTGCACATGTTATCTATGACGTATGAATATATGATAAAACTAATACTGTACTATATTTTTGATAATAGGACCTTATTGTAAATTGGATTATATTTGTTGTTAATAGTGTCTAAAAAGCAAAATATCGCTGTTTGCTAGGTTAGTCTGTAATCAAAAATGATAATTAGGATTGTTACTTGATTCAAGCAAGCTGGTACGTATATAATTTGTAACAATTTTTTTTATCGAAATTCACACTATTGTGTTTAGAGGCAAGCGAACTGCTAAATCTAAAAAAAAAACTAAGCATTGTTTGGGAATCTGGTTCGGTCTGATCGTATTATGAATTTACGACTTCTTTCTAAATAACACGAGATGCCGTTTCTTTGCTGTTGCACCGCGAATTCACATGCAGTTTCATCATTATGCAGTCGTTAGTCAACTATGAAAGAAATCTGCGTTCTCACGACTGGAGGTGCAAAACTTATACACCATAGTTAAACCATACGACAATGTAATAATGGTTGGTAGCATACCGTTTTACACTGTAGTTTTCCAACCGTAAGGGCTACATTTCCACGGGCCGGAATAATTCCCTTTTTCCACCACATTCGGATCCCCGCTGCTGCTTACTGTTTATTAATTAGTCGTCGGGTTCGTTAAGAGATTGTTTCGCCGATGCAATTTTTTTCATACCCGCTGAGAGCGCGCGTACATTTCAATCTTTTTTTGGAAATAATTCAAGTGTTAGCCTGAAATGTTGTAATTAATAAAATTGCTCTGTATCGATAAAAGGATATAATGGAGTTTGTATTCGTAATAATTTATTTTCCACTTGCTCCAAATTGATGCCCCGCGGAGTGCGATGTTGAGACGAAAAAGTCTGTTACTTTGTATGAGACGTGTTTACAGATGAATGGAATAGTTTCGCATTCGATTGGGTTGCATTCAACGTATCGTTTTTAATGATGAGAATTTCACGCCGCACTCACTTCGAGTGATGTCGTCGTAAACACGCGGCGTCGTCGTCCTATACCCGGACTCGTTAAAGCAAATTACCCCTCGACAGCTCATAAAGGCATTAACTCGACACTTGGAAAGACGAGCATTGTTGCCGAGTGAAAAACAGTGAAAGGAAGTGATAAATAATGTTCGAGGTTTATACGATCGGCCGGCTAATGGGTGCGCGTCCGAGGTGCGCGGCGTCACTCGCACCCTCTTATGTATACGAACACGCTATTTAATATCGAACTATGTAATTTTATACCATGTAGTAATTACTGATTTCTTTCTATCAATTGATATTGTTACTGGGGGGCAACATTTTGTTGTCGGTGACCCCCAAGGTTGGTAATGCGACTCCTATTTCTGCCGCCATACAGTTATGACTCGTCATTTACATAAGTTTCTATGTTCTATGTTCTGCAATATATAAAATTCTGACTAGCGCCATATTGTAATAGGTAGTCGTATCATTTACCATTAGATAATTGTCCTGCCCATTTCGTTGCTCCTTTAAATGAAATAAAATAAGAAACCAAACAGTAACTCCATTTCTTTTATGTATTTCATCATTAATAGGTGTTCCCACTTGTACCTTTGCCTGTCCAGAATTCACATAATGTACTGCACAAAGCTAAAAAGCAGACAAAAGTTTATTTTATTATTAAAAGATCGTAAATGTAGGAAATATTTTAAGATTAATGACTAATAATATTTTTTTGCTTTCGATATTTGCTTTTGTCGTGAATAATTAACCGGAAGTGCACACACCGAACAAAGACGCGGTTGACTTTTTAAACTCCTATTAATATTCGTCCCTTCCGGAAGCAGCCCTTCGTGAAGGGTGGAATCCGCTCAAGCGAAAACGGAAGTAGCATGCGCTCACCATACCTCGGTTCCGTAATTGGTGGCACGGGCTGTGTTTCCGGCCTGTTTAAAGTGCTCTAATAATAGCTCTAAAATGTTTCTCATGCACCTAAATTCCATTACAAACAAATACTCATGTTTTTTATTTTATGTCCTCAATATTTATACGCTATACATGTTATAAAAGAAAACCAAATTTTATATATATATACTAACTTCAACTATTTTTAATATTACCTTGAAATTTCTAACTTTAGTCAGTCCAAAATACATATACTAGCTATTCTTGAAAGAATAAAAAACTATTAGTTTAGTGCGTACAGAATGGCCTACAATCAGACATCATAAAACAATTGAAGATGAAAGCTTTAAGTAAACATATATAATATACATAAATTAATATAAAAAAACAAGAAGTATGTAAACATATTGAAAAGCACTTTTTTTATCTCACCTAATGCTTAAACTCATCATTGCCATGACCTGTTTTAGTTAGTTTCAGACTATTAAAGCGTGATGTCCTATTTATGAATGAGCTCGTGTTGGATTCAATTTATTTAATTGCGTTCTCCTTCGAGCACCATATAGGAGAGTGACCATTGAGACGTGGTCCCCCGTTCGCGACGCGTCCTTTAAATATAATCGTGTACGTGTGTTTGTTACGTCGGCTATGATTTCAATGTACCTCACGTCACCGACGTACCTGCGAACACTGACCGAGGACGGCACAACGCGGTCATGGGAGTCACGACTCTATTTGATTAACCATCGCTAGAAATTTGCCGACCTGTACATTTTCCCAAGCCGTATCTCTGTTCGCGCCTATGGAGATTAAAGAAGGGCGGAGGTGCTAATGCCTATACGCAGGTACATCCGGTCCGCCGGTGTCCGTTAATTGGTCCGCGTAAAAGGGATACCGTGTATCTCGCCCCCTTTGGCCGGTCCGGCATCCTCTGCGACACGAAGGCGACATGTCGCCTCCTTTACGTGCGGACGCTTTACTGAAAACGCACCATAAAAGGTTCGTCAACCAATTAAATGCGGGCACATCACCGCCCGCTGTGTCCCTACTGTTCCGACGGTCAGGACGGATGAGTTTCACTTGCAAAGGGTCACCGCTCCGATTTAAATATTGATATATACTTCGTGACACGTTAATGTGGCGACTATAACATCTGTCATCGAGCAGAGCGCGTTTTCACCACGACCTAGACGTAATTTGTAATAAGTGTCTTCGTATCTTGTAAGTTTTTTATTCGTATAACTAAATTGTCTATTAGAATTCCATGTTCATAACGAATTATAGATATTTCTTAAACAAAAAAGTTATGTCATATACTTTTCACCCTGCTCGTTTCCGCGTCACATTCCAAGGCATTTGCATGAATTTAAACTAGTGCAAGTTATCCTGTACCTACTTTTAAAAAGCGAGTATTCCCACGATTACTAGTTCTCCTATAAGCTGGCATTCATTAACCGTGGAGCAGCAGTTCATGTATATTTCTTGTATACATTAGGTATAGTCATGACGGCAAGCTCCCATGACGGCTTCTTAGACTGGAACGAGCTGCTCTTAGTCATTATTACCGGTCTCTCAACATATCATTTTGTATATTAATGTGGTGTTATAATTGCAAATAATTTCGCCGTGCTTTAAGAATAATTAACTCTGTCTGATAATTACGCAAATATTAATTAAAGGAAAAAGATAATTTAACTGGTATATTAGATAGGCCGTCTACACAGGAACTGTAATATTATATTTAGTTTAACGATGTTGTGAATTTATTGGATAAATAGTACGGAACCTTGTTTTTGTATGATTAATAAATATGTAGAGAAAAGTTTCGGAATTAAATTACTTGTCTGGTGATAGGTCTGCTGATATTGAAAGAAATATTAATGAAGGTCCATTAAATAAGTTTAAGCTTTAAACCGTGGTTGCTTCAGTATGTATGTAAAGTTTTATCGTTTACATAAATAATTCCGTCGGATACGGGATGGTGAGTGTAAGTCGCTGGAAACGAACAATAAATAACTTAGCCTTGCGCAGATGCTTCTGGTAACCGGAAGACGTCACCGCGGCCGAAACCGGCCAGAAGGATATCATAATTCGTGACCGTTACATGTTCAAATATCGTTGCTTGCGTTTCTGAATTTAGATCAATAACAATAAACATATAGCGTGTAAGTGTAATCTTTCCGAATATTTCCGAGTTGCATTGTAACATTACGTACGTACGGTACGTCACACGCGTTTTCTTCGATTTAGGGTTTTGTACAATAAATATTTCGCCGCTCTATTCCGCTGAAGTGTTTAGTCGGTTCTTATTGGTCTGGCCGTCCAAAGGTGCCGTCCTGAGAACTTGACTATTGTAGTCCTTCCTAGAAATGCGCTATGGGAAAATTGGGCATGGTGAATAGAATATACGCAACGGTGGAAACAATAGGTGTTAACCACTCCGCATTGCTTCATGGCTTTTAAATTTATATGTGAGCTGATTACGTACTGTGTTTTGTACATTTCACAATTGCGATTCGTCGGTTAGCTTTAATATTGACAGCAGTTGATTTGTTTTGTGTGGTTTGCATTAATTTTATGAGAGCGATAAAATTTTTACAGTCCAACTGGTTATTTTTTTTAAATCTCAAATCATTGATCATTCTTATTTCATCTTATGGTGTAAGAAAAGAGTTTAGATTTTTCTTTTATCTTTAGTAGATTGGCTATAGTATATTTATATATATACACATGTATATATTGGCGCATACAGTGACACGATTCTTAGATGCGTTTATATTAGGATGCTTCAAGGTAGTATCGTCATTATTATCAGTCGATAGATGTCCACTGCTGAACATAGGCCACCCCCAAAGATCTCCACGTCAATCGATCCCACGTTGTTCGCATTCAGTGGATTCTCGCGATTCTCACCAGATCAAGGTAGTATACAATAAAATCTACAATCTACTTTTACAAATATCATCAACCAGATTGATCATATCGGTGTTCGTTTATCCCATGTCCATGAAAGTTGTCATCTTTAGGATTTATATGTTATTCCGATATTTTGAAATCTCAAGCGTAGCGCAGCTCGAACGTTTCGATATTTTCAAGTGGTATATCGCTATAACGCATTGTTCCTACGTACTTACAATTTAGCTATCACCACTTCAAGGTAGTATACACTGCGAGTATTTATTCTTGTTTACGTATTGCGAGTAAACACGCGGACGTGCACAGACGCTAACACAAAACAGTTTGTTTTTGTTATTAGAGGCGTTGATATCATTCGCAATTCGCATGCGTAGATAACAATGTATGCGAAGGCATGAATAATTAATTGTGCACCGTTTGTATGATTCAATGAGGAATTCTATTTCTATTGAACCAAGATAATATTTACGGTTTTTTTTTTCTCGTTCAATCACGCAAAGAATTTCCCTTGACGCCGTACTTGAAATGAGATTAATGTTTACACAACATTAAACGTTAGACAGTCGGTTTAGTTCACTTTGTCATTGCACTTATTGCGAGCTTTAAAACGTTTTTGTTGTTCGATGGTTCTTAAATAACGACAATGAATAATAAAAAAACACATTAAGACGTCAAGGTTATTTAACAATATGAGGGAATATAACTGACAATCAAACGGTACACATCAAGGATATCAAAATTCCTGAAATGAAAAAGGGTATCGTCCTTAATCATGTAATATAAATATATTTTATTTTGACTCAGTATACATACATAGAATACATAGATAAATAACTGTTTGATTAGTGACTATGGTTTCGCAACCATACCTTATGGGCGATGTCCTCACAATCTCCTTGCTTTATCTGTTTTATATTCCATCTCTGCTTTATATTCAATTTTCTTATTTATTTCCATGGAAATAGTTTGAGCGTCTGTTACCTGACTCTGTCCATTGCATTATAATTTCAGATGACCGTAAGTGTATTACCATCTTTGGGATCCAATGTATTTAACATTTTATGGAAATATAAAGTTAAGAAATGCTTCACTTATAATATTTGAGATCTGTTACTATGTTATTTGTTACTTAAAAGATGTACGATATAATATTACTGTTCAGTCATAAATAATTCGATAGTAAATTGTTGAGAGTACTGAAAAAATTAAAAATTTGAGACTTTTAACGTTAGTAGAAAGCATTATTTTGGGATTTTAATATGTTCATCTGTAATTGTACATGCGAAACCTTTAGATTTATAAAATTATATATATTTGTATGTAGTCCGCCCTGTATACAAGATTGTGTTATACTTTTAAATAATGAAACGATTGAATAAATTATGGACAATAATTTTTATATCCTCCATTCTTATCCTTCTTTTTAGTTAACTGTTGTAAGCTATTAATAAAGTAATTCGCTTAAAATCAAATTTGTTAAGGGTAATTGTGATAAATTTGCAATATTCCAATCGTCTTTAGTTACAAATCGTTTGTTGTCTACCTTTTAATTTGCTCCAGACGTTTTTCGTTGACCGTCGAACGGAAGTCATTATGCGTTATCCGCCGTACGGTGTAGTGTGCCCTGTAAAAATATATTAATTAAATCAGCGACCACTCCTTTATTCGGTTGGGGTCTTTCCTTTCGAGAGATTTTTACCTGATAATTCTCACGATCACCTATATACATTTCAAACTCTTCTAATTGTGGTAGGTCTCTATTGCCAGAGACTGTCTAGGTATTATTGCACCTCCAATTTTTGGTCCTAAATAGTGGCGTACAAACGTTACTGTTTTCCAGTTTGAAAGGTACTCCAGCCTGTGAATTTACTAAAGTAACGAGATTCAACATCTTGTGTCCTAAAGCACAAAATATAAAGTTTATAGTTATATATTGTGTTTAGTGCATAATTTACCATCGTAATATATTATTCTGAGAAGACGCATTAGGTGAACGTCCTGCTGGTCCTCTCGTGCATACTCTTGTATATTTTTCTTTATTATATTTCAAATCAATAGTTTTTGTTTGCTACAATCGTTAGGAGGAAAGTCATTTCAGGGCGGCCTCTTGCAATACCGTCGGGGGCATGTGGCAAATATTGACATGGTAAATATTTAAGGTGTAACACAAGCGTTCGTCTCACTTGTGCTCATTCGTGTAGGTGTTGTGTACGGATGAAGTTTTACACGTAAACTATCCAGTTAACGACAGTATTTACCCAAAGTAATATTTTTTTTAATTCATACTTTGTAGATCATTCGCGTATCGATTCTTGGACGCCTGCTCACGTTCTATTTGCATTCAACGTCGTATTTGGAGTGATAGTTATGAGTATGTGTGTAGGTATTATCACTTGGACGTAAATGGCGATGTGTTTGTGTAGGTTTTAGTATCAATAGAGAGCCAAAATTGTGTGTCATTTCAGTTTAAGCCACTTGACAAGTAATCATACAATTTATTCCGTTCACTAGTTTGTTATATGTGGGGTATATTTGCATGTAATTATCGTCTCAAAATTTTACGTCTTCCATAACGTTACTTCGAATTCTCCTATATGATTGTATTTCCGCTTAGGCTTTCCGAAGGCTGCGATTTTGTATAACTTAATGACTTTAAACGAGAAAGAGATAAAACGTATGGTATAACTATAGAAGAAAAATTATATTTACTATATATTCTACTGTTAAGACCATTAATGTTTGCTACTAACATTAGTGTCCAAACCATAGTATTAGGCAAGGTAAGTTGTATCAATGATGTGTGTTCTTTTAAACTATCAAGTGATTATGTGTATGGTTCTGTATCCGAAGATAAGAAAGACTGTCTCTTTTATGCCGCAGTTAGACATATATCTTGTTGTCGGAGGTATCTAGTTTCACTCCAGGATCACATATTGCAGAATTCTGATGGTGGTAGGGTTGTTTCGTATTACCATTCTCATATGGTAAACATGTCTCTATATCACGACTGAGTATTTATCATATTGTGTGAAATCTAGGTCAACTGTACGCCTATACATTGATTTTCGCCCGATGTATTTACTTTTTATATCATCAGCGTAAGATGAATAGCTCTTCGATCTCGATTCTTTGATGTCTGTCTATATACTAGTCCTACATGATTTGGTGAACGACCGGTTATATTGTTTTTAACATAAAATATTTGCAATATTGTGTGAAAGCGAAATGAATCCATCTGTTTAGATCCTTAGAGTCGTCGACTATGTAATGAGTGTGCGGACAGCTCAATAAACCGGCGGTTGGACGCGTGTTATAAATCGCAAGCGGAAACGAGTGCCAGTAATGAGCTTCGGATGTCGCTCAGCTATTGTGCCGGGCGAATAGGTATCGACTTCCTTAGTTCAGTTATCGCTAACAACGCAGCACTATAATGAGGCATTGTTTCTGCGTGTCGGGAAGTCTTCGCATCTTATTCTGTTTTCAGGACGCAGATCCGTGCTGTGATCTGATTGTAAAAGTCCAATGCTTGTTATGGAACAGCGGTAGGTAAATACGTAATAATATTCTCGATTGAACTACGACATTTGTTCGTGTCAATGTCTGTTCACGGAACTGCAGTGACAGTAACCGGTACGAATTGGTAATAGTTGTGTTGTTCTACTTCTGATCGATTCTGTTTGAAGGAACAGTTATAATGCCATTAAATATAAATTGACAATCCTAACGTTTGATTTAAAGAATCGTTGAAACGGATGTGTCTTCGGCGTGACTTTCTGGCAGAGGAACATCCGTTGTACGTTGCGCCTGAGAACCGACGCGCATCGCCAATCCAGCGGAAACTCGGCTCATATTTACTTGACCGCCTCTTCATCGTCCGATCCCGATATTTATTTACATTATATAGGACGCACGATTCCGGCGAGAATCCACGTTCTGCCAACACGAGACTTGACTTTGAGTAATGGAGCGTCACAGAAACGACCCACTATATTTGCTGAAGGAATTTCATCGGCTAAGAAGGATCTTATTATCAAAAATATTACACTGAACAAATTAATTGTAGAGAGGATTTAAGTGAAAGATAAGACTTTTCTCAAGAAATACTGATTGTATATATAGAAAATCAAGTCGGAGGATCTAGCATAGTAAATTATTTTATAGCTAGTAATATTTTGCAAGCTCGCATGAGCACGCGGTCAGAATTAGGTTAATGTGTTGATCAAAATGCAGAGGTTAATGTGTTGATCACAAGGTCAGAGGCGCTAAGTTTTAGTTAAATCAATTTACATAATAATTATATGATTTCTTTTTCGTATTGTGATGTATAGCCATCTTTACAACGCATTTCCGTTTCGTGTAGGCGGGTGATTTGGTCAGACATCATTAGTTATACTAATCTCGTCGTGATCTTCACGGCGTGATTTTTTTGATGCGGTCGTACGAGATATTTCTAAAACACATCTTTATTATATTTAGGTTATTAGAATGGTATTTGCGAGTTTTAATATTAGACAATTTATTTTTGAGCTACGAGTCAAAATCCTTGTAAAATTTTGCAGATGATTATAAGTATTGATTAAATAATAATGGTATTTAGCTAGTTTATTAGTATCATCATAGATCTTAATGACAGAACTCGCTGGTATATTCTAACGTTAATTGTTGCGATAAAAGGAATTCATATCCAGTCTCAATATTAACGTCCTTGATACATAGCTGGACCCGTTTCACTTCCTGTTACGCATCGTATTGTGTACACGGATCACGTCACTCATTCATTCTCAATCAAAGGATCGTGAATGAGATGTTTGCCGCGTACGAGGTACATAGGTGTACGTATATTTATAATGCAACAACTGGCCCGTTTCCTGTTATTTGGTGCGGTGGTATAGCCGCCGGAACTGTGAGCATCTCCAAGGTGAGGCGTGGAAGAATTCCGATCTTGTCTTACGTGTAATAAGGTCTGTTGTGTTCAACATATTACCTACAAGCTATTGGAATCGTTATAGAACACATTATCCGGTAGTTTTTATGAAGTAATTGAAGTGATCGCTTAATGCATCTTTCGAACAAATAACCTGCAGGCAGTTATCAAAGACACAGCGAGGAAGGAAGATAAATTCTACAAACATTGCTAAACTTAAATATTGTCGTTTTTGATTTTCACAGCAAGCTTTTAAGTTGTGTCTTTACAATTGGATATTATTAAACTACCCAATAATTTGTAGTTTTTTTAACATTTCTTTGAAATATCCGTCCTAAAGGTACGGATGTAAAAATTTAATCGACTATTTATATTTCATTGTAAACATAAGTAGTCCTTAATGAATTAAATAATTTACTGTTTGTATAATATCCTGCGACATTATGCTTACTGTAATGTTTAACTTCTATAATATATCATGTTTTTTTTTTAATATTAATGCACATTGTTTGAAAGCGGCACATTCGCTTGGAATGTAATGTGTCGGGTTTGTTCATACTGTGAGCATTTCTAGACGCGAGTCGGATGCGAGGGTCGGAGGGCCGTCCTGCCAAGGCCAGCGGGTTCGTTAGGGCGTGTAGTCCTGTTCCCTCTGCCTCGGGACAGGATACTCTCTCTTGCTGTGCGCTGGTCGTTCGATTCGTTTCTTGTTTTTAATCGAATATCGAGCAAAAAGGCGACGCACAATCGTAATGCACCGGATGCACTAACGAGTGTGATTTTTTTTAAGGTACAACAAACAACAGTATTAGTCTTATCTTCTTCAAGGTTATTTCCTTTTTGTCTATGTTATTTGTTCGAACAAATTGTATTAGCTACGCTGTCAGTATTTTTGTATTTATTGCTAAAAATATTGTTGTTTACTTGTTTATTGTCGATGTCATTAAAATGAAGAATTGTGATAACTCTGTGTGAGAGTTGATTTCTGTTGGGTTTATGAATGGAACTTGATGAACGAAGGGCGGTCATTATATCCTTAAGCCAGTATAGTCGTTGGTAAATATGAAATGTTTAATGTTTTTGCTTATGTTCCAAAAATGATTGCGTCGAGTTATGAATGTAATTGAATATGCCAATCTTTAGCAGTAAACAACCAAAAGTCGCATTTACAAGGTTGTAACTCTCATTACTGCTTATACGAATTTCACCTTTAGGTATGATGAAATTGGCAACGATTCAGTCAGCGGTGCTCCGAAATTGGTGGAGCACATTTCGGGCGTGCTTTGTGGGCAATTCGTCATGATTTGCGTATGTAAATCAATGGAATTTAGTTGTGCGGTGTAACGGTATTTCCGTCGATATACGGCATGAAAGCGGATGCCATAAACGCGGCAACAGCGGCACACCAAAACCAAAATACGTACATATCCTATTGCCGGTGCTTAACGTCCGATGAGTAAGATCTTAGCTGAGGTTCTTTTTTCGTATGATGTGCGGTGAGAGATAAGGAGGTAGTCTTTCGTTCGCTATCTATCGACTTCGTGCCTGCACATGTTCGTTGTGGATTAGTATTTCGCACCCGTGTAGTAAAGACTCGCTAATATCTACACACCCATGCTAAAAGCCCCCTCTGTCCCTCAACCCTCTCAATTCATTTCCATTCCTTCTCTCAACTGTGAACAATTAATTAAATTTTATTCTTCCGTAAATGACGTGTACGTGCGTAAAGCGTTGAAGCAAAATAAATAACTTTTTATCCCTCCGTCTTTGTTAGTGGCAGTTTAATTTAAATATACATAAATTATCAGCGGGAGCAAGTTTGAAAGAAAAAGAATGATACAACAAAAAAAAAAAAAAAACATCCTCTCCAGCTCACAATTTGTTTTCGCGAAACGTATTTGATAAAACGAAAAGAAAAGAAACGGTCTTCCTGTTTGCGGGAACCGGTCTCCGTGTTTATTTCGGCGATGTTTATAACGGAGATCATAAAACTAAGTGAAGTAGTGTACGGGTGCGATTTATATCTGTTGCTGTGATGAACGAGCGAGGTTCATATCCGATAGTTTCAGCCATTCATTTTAAAATATCGCGCGTACTTGACCTCAAGGTAACATCGAACGTTTTTGTTCTATTTCCATATGTTAAAGTAATGAGTGATTTGTATCTTATTAATAAATCTTAAATTTGTTCAAGAAATATGCTTTAAATATTTTTAATTGAATATCAAGTATCGAATTACTTATTACATTTATAACAAGTTTTTCTCTATGACAGCAAAACGATGACAAATAAATTTTTTTTATTCGCTCTTCGCGTTACAATGCAGTAGATATTAAGATGGAAACTTCGACATTATAATAGTCACATATATTTAATTATCAAAAATACAAGTAAAACTATTATATGTACTATGTTTTTTATAACTTAGTATTTATGTAAAAATCTAATTTAGTAGATAAACTTTGTTATTTTATCAAATTGAGTTACATTGATGTTATTTGCTACGAGAACTTTTAATAGGAATAACGTAGGTTCTGTCATTGAAGTAAAATATAATTATCATTTGTGACTAGCTAACTTTGGCAATAGGCAGAACACATCACTTGAAGGGCTGACAGCCGATGGGGCACCAAGGTCTTGGAATGGCGACCGCGTACCGGAAGACGTAGTGTTTGCAGGTGCACACGGGCACTCATTACTTTGTGTCCGTGTGTGGTGGTCCGACGATCTGGTGAAGGCTGCGGTAATGATGATGATAAATATAATTTTATGTAATATATACATATATTTTCTTTTATGGATTAATTTATGTGAAACGGTTGTTGTTTCAACAGCAGTTTATTTAAAATTAAAAGAAGAGTCAATATGTCATTGTGTACAGCAATTCGTGAACTATTTTAGATGTGAGCCACAGTGCCTTATGCATTAACCAATATGGTGCGGTGCGGTGAAAGTAAGTTGGTTGCGGTCGACGGCTTGTCTCAACTTCCAGTACCAAACGCAGAACTCGTGTCCATACAAAATCTAATAAATGAAAGTTTCTAACGCTATTCACGTTCATTACCAGCCTTTTTCGCCTTTGTTTGAAATAATTTTCGAGATTAATGAATTTAATCGTCTTATAATATCCACACATATTAAATCGACTGAGACAGTTATCGCATCAGCTGTAGTAAAAGTATATTTGTTAATGAAAGAGCTTCTGCCGCCTAACCGTCACATATCCTCAGTATCAATATAAGTGACTGAGCATCACAATGATAGACATAAGATCATTAGTGTTGGTACCCAATGTCTCTCAATAACAAACTTTCTTGCAAGGATTAGTTTTAAATTGCATCGATTGGACAAAATGGTGAAAGTCTTCTTGTTTGCGAGGCTAACTTCGTATGAAGATGTAGCAACTGTTCTACACTTCCTGATCAAATTATTTTAAGTTATCACAAATGAGATATAAGAAAATTGATAGCTTGTTATTGATACATACATACATACATATATATCACGCCTCGTTCCCAGCGGGGTAGGCAGAGACCACCTCTCTCCACCTGCTACGATCCTGGCACACCTCTCTCGCTTCCTCCACTTTCATAAGCGTCTTCATGCACGCTCGTCGGTTGCGTGTGCTTTTGATCCGGCCTTTCTTTAGGACATCTCCGATTTGATCGGAGTATGTCCGTCTAAGTCGACCTGCACCGATTTTTCCAATCATTCTTACCTTGTTATTGATACATTACTTAATTAGTAAGCCGATGTGGTAAATCCATTTTAATATATTGGATGTTAAGAACTAAAATATAGAGAAATTAGGATAAACTCAATAGGATATTTGTGATTTATAATATATGATGATATGATATATATTCCATAATTTACCATTAAACCGCATGTCATGCAAAGTGAAGGTATTTATGAAAGCAATAGTTTACTTAATGAATTCTTAGAGACGACATTGATTATGATTGAATTTATATGTTACCTTTATTCTTTCATAATAGAAACAGGTATTGGTCGTATAGGCGGGGGAACAAATGACATCTATAAAGGAAGCTCAACCGCCGCCCCCGATGGTTTAACCCACGCTGTTCATACCTTCGCACATCATGCTAAGACTAGCATTTGCTTAAGGGTTTCACCTTCTATATACTATGTCACATTGAAGATTTACTGGTGGTATATCTCTCTTGCCGGAGACCGTCTAGGTGGGTACCAACCTCAGCGCCTATTATTGCTGCTGCTAGACTCAACAGCATACGTCTCAAAGCGACGAACACATTGTGGTATAGTGTATAACTAATCTCATGTTGTTACGGGCAGGCGTATTACTTAACATCTGGTGAACGTCCCGCTTGTCTCTAGAATAAAAAATTTAATTAGTGATATAATTTTTTTGGCTACTGGTGCCTACGTACAGAGCGCTGTCGCACCCACGGCTCGTCATCAATCACCAAGGATCGATTGAACGGGATCAATGAAAGGTGGTGCTGTGGGCGCGCACGGTCGACGAACTGCGCGGGCGCCGCCTGCCGGTCTACTCTAATTCAATTTAACGACAAATTCAACGCGCGTAGCCGGCCGCTGTCGCTGCTGTCGCCGGCTCGCGCGATCACTACACGCACTCGAGTAACGCCGCCGGATTACCTCCTACTCAGGCGTTTGCCGCTCAGCCGCAATCACAATAACTCGCGGTGACGGTGAGCTTGAAATATAACTCGGAGCCGGCTTTACGCTTTTTATGACACACCTCGTGTACCACACTTTTCGAAATTAGCTTTTCCTCCAATACAATGAACCCTCGACGTGGGAAATTCAGTGAAGTAGATTTCCTTTTCTCGCGATTGCTCCATTGTTTCGCCGATAAGTTTGCGTCCACCGCGGACCGGATCCGCAAGGATGGGCGGTGTCACCTTGAGTGCCGGATGCCGACGCGCTGACGGTGAGCTATCGGCCGTCAATCGTGCGAGCGTCTCGCCATGTTATATGACCGCCTGTCTGTTTGTTTCTGCGAGAGACGTATTTATTTTACGAGCACCGACGTCCGCCGAGCGAGACCTCGGCCAAGGTCAGTTCCTGCGGGCGGTGCATTGATTGGAATTTTGATTTGTTTCACGTTCATTTGCCTGTTTAAATGAGTCCAGCGTTTATGGTCAGATGCTAACGATGAGTCGGAAGGTACACGACTGTCCGCTGCTCGCCGGAAGCGGGCAGCGCGTGGGCGATGTCTGCGGCTGTGCGAGTGACCGCTCTCGGCTCGCACCGGGTGACAAATTTAAAATTTGTCTTCTATTTCTGTGTTCTGTAATTTCGTGCCGCTTTGAATTTATCTACACGCTTTAAGTAATAGCCGCTAATGACGTGTCGCCGCGTAAGCTTTAAGCTCTTCCGATGTCAAATGTTTTCAACTTATATCAACGTTTAATTATTGATAAATATTACATAGTATAACTCATTTTATGATACGTTAAGATTTCTAATAAATTACAACATTTCAAAAAGAAATATACAAAGACTAGGGTTAAATTAATATAATATAAAGCTTTTTATTATTAACGTTTAGTACAATTCAATCTTAATAATTGTTTACTGGAATAATATCAGACGTTAGATATAATAGTTTCTTATTTTTTGTGTGTTTAAGTTTGGAAGAGTCGTTATTATTAACCCGTAGACGTTATTATGATAACTGTCGTTAACCGGAATTCGTAACGATACTTTGATTATTAGAAAATTTAATTAACTCCGCACTATTTGCGTGAGGTTTATCAAATACTCATAGTATCCAATTGTTCTGCATCATCACAATTTGTAACGCCACCAGTTATTTCCGCATCCGCTGTTGTAGTGCCGTCCACTGCAATTTAAATATCTATTTGAGTGGCGAGATGTATTAGGGCAGTTTTACGATCAACCAAACTGCGAAATTGAATTCTATCTCTCACTCAAAGACATTAAAGTTGAAAATTCAACACTATCGTAATCTCCCTTTGATGTAGAACGGGAATATGGACAAAGACGGATGTCCGGTGCCGGTCAGGATTTGTTTCACACGAAGCGATTTCTCCGGTTTGAATTTGAAACGATGTTAAATTGATGTATTATACATTTTTTTTTATAAGACTTTTTCATATAATATATAATAATGATTAGATAAAATTTATAATAGTTTAAAATTTCTGGTTTAATATTTCATTTCACGTTTAGACGCCCATGTTTGTTTAGAGCAGTGTGTGCTGGCTTTTATGCTTTTGCTGATACGTTGGGGAGAGAAGCTCGCTTCAGAATCCTTCCGGTTCTTTTAATGCAGTGCATTGCATCGGGGAGCGTTTCAAAGGTCTGCCGTTCTGCGCCGTTGCCTGTGTAAACAACAATTGTAGTATGGGTGTGTTATTTCAGCTTTTTGTCCACATTCCCCGTCAAAGAGACCGACTTAATCGTATTAGTACGCGAATCCGGAAGTTAGCCACGTCTATAGAAATGAAGCGGAAATAAATTTTATACAATAGGGTGATTTTACATAATTTTAAATTTATTGCCGTCTTTGTTACAAATTATTTAACTGTGTTACTGTTTCGTCAATGTCAAACATTAGTGGTAAGACTCTGTTGCCGAAGACCGCCTAGGCAGGTAGCATTGCAGCGCCTGTTTCTGCTGGCGAATAGTAATGTGTAAACATTATTCAGTTCCGTTTTGAAGATTACTCACTTAAAGAAACTTAACATTAAGATGTTAAGTTAATAAAACATTAGACAATTGTTATAAGACACGTGTCTCAGGGTGACGAGCACAATGTTGTGCAGTGCAACATACTAACTAGCGTCACGTTGTTATAAACAGGGGTACTACTTATCATCAGCTGATCGTCGCGCTAGTCTCGTCAGTTTTTTTTATTAAAAAAAAAATGATATATTAGACTAGCGCCCGTCCTCGCCCTTAAAACACATAGAAAATAAAATTTTCTTGCAAATTACAGTGCCCTTTAATTACTAAACTGGCAGATTCAATAACTATATTCTAAGCATTCAAGGCCGTAAGTTCTCATTTGACTAATTGTAAACTTGATTTATTAGTTAAAAATGACAGATTTAATGACACTTTTATAAAAATATCTGCTTGGCGATGTCAAATATCACTGAGGGTATTATAAAATCTTAGAGCTTCTTAAAAATAGGGAGAGGAGAATCTGTCGAAAATAATAGCTTAAAAACTGAAAGAGGTACTTTAAGAAACTAAAGTGAAGTTGCTGCGAGAGCTTCTTAAAATTTTTTTGATCTCTTATTGCCTAGTGTTCCAATTTCTTATTGATCATGCCCCTCCTCTTGTAACTTGTCTGTTAGGCATATTTGTAGTTTCAACGAGGAGATAGAAGTGTTCCCCTCAAAATAGCATAAAAGTTATCTTCTAAAACTGAATATTTTCCTGTAAATATTTTAATAATTCTAAAGCACATGTTATGAATATTAATTTATATTACAAATGTTGTCTTGAACTAACTTCATTAATCCTTCCTGATCCTTTCGATGCTGTATATTTGTATTGTATTATTCAAAATGAAATATAGTAATATTAGTACATCATTAATGTGTAACGGATATACTGTCAGTAGAAAGGGTTAGCTAAATACCGGTTTCCTTTTCACAATTTAACCGTCAAACTTCAGTTCGAAGAAAGCACCTCAAGATAAGTGCATTGAGTGAGATCTATTTGTGAATCATATGATTTACAGATAGATTTATTTATTTTTTCTGTATTTAACATGAACATATACAGTAGACATGTAAAGTAAATAAAGTCCATACCGTTATTACCGTTACTTTATTCGGCACTAACGTTTTGCATACAATGCCCATAGCGGACTGCGCTTGCGCAACGCGCTTCGACCGGATGCGACGTCGCCGCGACGGCTGATGACGCTCTCATCACATAGTGCATGACTTTAAGTCCCAGGACCCTGTGGAACGATACAATATTACCAAACATCCACTTTTTAACACTTCGATAAGGCGGCTCAAACGCCCTTTAACATTCTTATAATATTAATTATGATAAGTACTTATTTATTCCTAAACATTCCTGTTATTTCTTTAGATAAAAAGGACGGCAATGTATGTACATTCTGATATCTAATTATTCGAAGTAACGCATTAAGTGAACGTACATACTAGAGATAAGGAAAAGGTTCTTGGTTGTCGATGCTCAAACCGAAAAGATTCATGACATTTGAACCATTGCGTCTAGTATTATAGAGATTTTTAAAGTTTACAAATAAAAGAACAAAGAAATAGAAAAACAAGCTACAATTGAAATAGTACCTCATACCTCATAAGGAACGCATACCTCCGATCTTCCGCTGCGTGACATGATTCTGATATCGCTGGAATGGCTAGTTTTATAATCATAAAGTAAAATATATCTCTCTTTAAAATTCAACCCAAGTGCAGTGAAACTATCCGCAGATGCGGAACTATAAAAGTATGATCATGATCGCGAATCGATCTTACGATACGGCAACAAAACATGGATGGTCCAGGAGCTCATGATTATAAAGTGACTAATGAGCAGACGTTGTTAAAGATTCATAAGTTGATCAGCGGGTGTTCTCAAAGGGCCCGCTGCATGTCGGCCGGTGGGTGGTCCGTCGGTACAGGGGCGGCCTTGAAACATTCATAGGTTGCGAAGACGTGCAACACATATCGAGAGCAGCAGACCCCTGGCATCCCGTCGCGGGCGTTATGTTAATCAGGTTCCCGTTTGGTCAACACCGCCCTTGGAGATGTACCAACTGACAATGTGATTACGTCTCATTTACGAGGACTGTTTTTACTTCATGTATTATTTACTTAATACTCAAGTTTCTAGTCATACCGCATCTTAAATAAGAATTTAATGTATATCCTTTTTCGTTTAAAACTTTTCCCATCCTGTAACATAATTATTTTATTTTGGGTGTAAGGAGTCATGCACAAGAACTTACGGGACAAAGGCCAAACTCACCTGCTCGTGGTGTACCATGATGATCAAGAAACGAGGCTTTGGCTCTCACTAACCCACATTGGGCCAACGTGGTAGGAAATTGCACAAATCACCTTCTATGAACCCTTACAAATGACGGTCCATAATGCCCAGCGGCACCAGAGGCAATGCGGACTTTATGTGGAGATCTTTGAAGGAGGTTTATGTTCAGCTGTGGACGTCTATCGGCTGATGATGATAATGAAGAACATAATTTTTAGTACATAATGTAAATTTATATGTGGTAGATCTCTATCGCCGAAAACCGAAGTGTGCAAACATTGGTATGTTGAATGTTGTATGGTATAAAATTAGGGGGATGAAGAGACTTCGCGTCTTAAGTATCAATGCAATGCGAGTGCAATATGGTGTAGTATGTACGACCCTAACTAGCTCCACGTTGTTATGGGTATATATTTTATGATCAGGTGAAAGTCCCACTCGTTTCATCGCAACATTGAATAAAAAAAATAATAGAGATACCTGAAACAGTTCAGAAGAAGAATGCTTAATTGTATCTATGATTAAGACTAGAAACTGGAGTATATCATCATCATCATCAGTCGATAGACGTCCACTGTTGGACTCAGGCCTCCCTCAAAGGTCGGTCTCCCAACATCGTGTCTACCGGTACGTGGGCGCTACTCGAGGACTTTACTGCCCCATCGACTGTCAGTCCTTCGAGCAATGTGCTCTGCCCACAACCCTTAAGTCTAGCAATCTTTGTCTAACGTCTATTGTATATAATAGTTTTAAATAACGCAGATGGGTCCTGTTACTTAAAATTGTTATAACTCATCATCATCAATGTTCGGCTCGGACTATTTGTAAATAAGTAATGTATTTATTTACGAACGTAGGTGTCAACGCGACTCCTATTTCCGCTGCCGAGTAATAGTGTGTAAACATTGCTGTGCTTGTAACTAGGCAAACATATTGACCCCCCCATTCTTGCGTTAGTTGACTATTCAGTTATATAATTTTGTTTTTGTTGAACTGTACAAATAAAAACCAGTTTAATTTTAAACCTATAGTACCATAAAGATTTAACTATTAACGTTATTTGATAGAGTAGATAACGCGGTGTAAGATGTCAGTTGGTCAGTTGTGCCTGCTTCTGGTGTAACAGCAGATGGTCGAATCTGATGTCTTTATATAACAGACATTATGCATCGGATATTGAGCTGTATTACTAGTGTTTCGATTTCTAATCAATCTAGTCCTATGGCATAAACTGTTTACATATGTAGGAATGACCATACCTATTTCTGTCGCCAATTTACTATTTATGATTACATTTTAGTTTAGTCTATTGAGACTAAACTTTATATCTGGGGATAAGCATAATTTGATGTTATATACTCATATTTTCTAGTACCGCAATGTTAAGATCTTCACTTGCTATCAGGTAAACATTTTGCATGTCCCAATATATATTTGATTCATCATCATCACCCGATAGACGTCCACTGCTTACTGAAACATAAATTTTGTTATAACAACAAATTTATATACGCTTGAGTAGTTAGCCAGCTAGTTTTAAATACGCCCTTCCCATCATTTTAACTCCACATCGAATGTGATTCTGGAGTTGAATTCAAGACTTCTATGTCAAAAAGCCATATCCACCACAGGAAACTGTTTTACATCTACTTGCGATTGCTGATAATCTTTATAATCTTTGTCCATTTTCGTGTCCGAGTTCACAACATATTAAATGTCAAAATTCAGGTTAACTTAATCTAAGTTTTAAATTAACCTAACTTTATTAGTATACTGATACCTTTATTTTCTCACACAAAATACGTTGTCATGATTTTTGATAATTAAAAGCTGCTTTCCTAGCTAAGCTTTCTAAACATTTCCTCCAGATAGATCTAACGATGATACGGGCGTGAGAACTCAATATCGATTACCGGAACTGAAAAGCAGCAGAAACCGAAACCGTACGAACGACATTGAAGTTGATTTGTATTCTCCTACTATCGAGAAAACCAGTAACATAGCCGCGGAAACTTGTCGGCCACTATTTATACGACTTCTAAAGGAAATAATTAAATTTAACTTGCAATACCGTGCAATGTTACTTTACAGTGACAAATTCCTTCCTCGTTAGTTAAAGATCTAACATTTTATAGTATTGATATAAAAAACGATTGTATAATACTCTTGGCGTTATTGAAAATAACAAACGTTTTAGGAAGAACGATGTAGTTTACAACAATATGTTTGCATATCTGTAAAGGACTATACTAAAGTACTGATCGTTGGAGGAGCACAACCTCTTAACAAGCACACTCCTTTAGTTATAATTAACAATGACTTGGAGAAACTTCTCGTTACTGGTAAGATGTTGAGAGACCGCGTGGACAAAGCCCAGGCGAGTTGGAACGACCTGGTGAAGGTGGCTAAATACCTGTGTGCAATGTTATGTATAAAGCGGCAAATATAATTAAATGGCGTAACGTAAAAAGCAGGTTATCAAACAGGAGTTCCGACCATCTGATCCGAGGAAACGATTTGCAGAAAGTTATATAAAAAAAGATATTAACAGAGCGTAAAATTTTTAACAGTACTTAACTGTTAAGAATAGATAACGGGCTCGTTCCAAGTGTCGTTGCATTATCGCGACAACGGAAGTGAATTGCCGTGAGATAAATCTTCTTGCCGTAGACAGGTCGGCGCGACGTTACTTATCATGTGAGAATGCAACGCTCTACTTACTGCTGCAGCGCGTACCGTTACCCAAGAGGCAGCGGTCTCTAGCGCACTTCGCCCACACCGGCTGAGGAAAGTCGACGAAACGCACACACGTAACGTTCACTTGCACAATGTTAACCATTGTAACAGCGTGCAGTTACGTATCTACTAAGTCAATAATCTCATGATCTAACCAGGTATAGAGCAACAGGTTAAATCTAAAAATCATTTCCTGAATGCTGATTACAACTGAACTACAGCAAAAGCCATGGTTTAGTCTTCTTACCTTCAGTTCGTTGAACAGTAGCGAGTAAACATTAGTATTATTAATTATATTAACAAGAAATTCTATACGAATTTTAATTATTTGCTTACTTTAAAAATTTATTGTGATACCTATAATTAGGTGGCAATTGGCGCGACTTAATGCCTATGGGCATTCTATACCAATCAACCTAATCCGGGAATTGCTGTGGTAGGTGAAGAGGATCTTTTTAAATTTTAACAAAAATGAAACTACCCGTTCATACTATGGATAAATAAATACATATATATATATATATATATATAAATGGCCGAATCAAATGCTATAATCCTCGATTCATGGTTTATGTTTTCGAAGAACAGCGAACTCTATTAGTTTAAAGAGTTTACAGTAATATACATATATCGAAGATTATTTTACATGGATATAGATATGTCCAGCAGTGGACGTCTATCGGCTGATGATGATGATAGTACAGGTTACGCTTTTTAAAATGTTTGCTAGATATCTATGATGGCGTTTCTTAGGAGAGGCTTATGTCCAGCTGTGGACTACGCGCCGTTGATGATGAACAACGGAAGCCTTTACTAACGATTTAGCTCTTTCAATTTCATATTATATAAACAACTGTATTCTAATCTTTGTACTAGTAATATTTTGTTTTTAAACTAGAGTTTTGTAGTTAAAATTAAACTTATAGGAGATTGAGAGTTTTTTAAAGTTTTGATCAATAATTACTTAGAAACAGTGTAGCATTGTTCTTTTGTAATTTATTGCAATTTCTGATGATTATAATTTCAAAGTTATAAAGCCTTTTGTATTTTAACTCTCACAGTGGTCCATTAAAATCTAAGCCTGATAATGAATGCTGGAGCTTTTTGCTCGTCATTGTTAGCCGGTGCGAATAAGCAGTTATTTCTCACGTGATGCCGGTACGTAGGTATGTTTAAAAGATTTTAACCATTTGTTTTATTTCCAATTTAAATAACCAGACGGAAATCCTTTTAGCTGACCCGTGACATTTATACGCGGATCGTGGTCAATGGCGACTGGATACTTATATATACACTTCATTAGCGTCTTTATCGATTGTTTTTCATCGGACAGGAAGTGCGTGAGAGAATTCGTTCCAACGTCCCCCAAACGGCGTATTGACTGTTAGTTTGGTCCTTCTGTAGGTCTTTAAATGTTTTGAAATACAAGTTGACTTGTTAGTTTTGTGTTTGAAATTATATTTTAAATGCCTTTCTTTTTTATTTAACACAGTGACGGGACGAGTAGGAAGTTCACCTGGTGGTAAAGGACACGCCTGCCCATAACAAGGTGGCGCTGGTTAGAACATTATACACTGGAATACGTTGTGTCCGTCGCCTTAGACCTAAGATGTTAAGTCTCGTTACCCCAGTAATTTCAACGGTTACAACGCCTTTCAAATGGAAACACAGTAATGTTTGCACACTACTGTTTGACGGTAGAAATAAGCGCTGCAGTCTTACCACCTAACTGGAAGTTCTCCGGCATCAGACTTAATTTATAAAAACAAAATTTCAAGATCTATTTTATACTAAAAGTTCTAAATTTTATTTAAATCTATTATTACTGTATAAGACCTAAAAAAATATTCGGACCGTTTACGTAACTCATTCAATATTATCCTTAGAGGTCACACACTCGGCCACCCGTTTGGGATGCTTTGTATTCATTCCGCGGAGCTCGAGGTCGTTCGTCCCGGTTCTTGTCTTATGCTAGATACTATTTGCATGCCGCTATCGCAATTTCACGCTTATCAGCATAAGGTTTGAAAATAACGCAACTTGTAACGTTTATAAGAAAATATCTTTAATAAAGAAGGAAAACATCGTGAGGAAACCTGAACATGAATTAGAATTTATTCTAAGGTATGTGTGAAATCATCAATCCGCATTCTGTCCGCGTGGTGGCTATGGTCCCATCGCCATCATATTGAGGGCAGGCCTGTGCCCCAACAGTGGGGACGTAAATTGGCTGTTATGAAGATAACAAAATAATCTCTGATATAGATTTATTAATGTTTTTAATTTTATTATCAAAACTTTCTGATGTGTCGGAAACTGCTTAAGTAGGTACCACCGCAGCTCGTATTTCCACCGCCTAAACATTGCTATGTCGGTTTGAAGGAGGGTAGCAAGTGAAATTACTGGGGTAACGAAATTTAACATCCAATGTAAAGCGACGAGCGCAATACGGTGCTGTAAATACTATACTAATTATCGTCACATTGTTATAGACAAGCGTGTAGCTTACCATCAGGTGAACATCTACCTTGATCCGTCGCTTCATTAAAAAAAAAAAAAAAAATACAAAAATATGTAATATTATGCCTCTACGACCATATTTGTTTTCTTTTTAACAAATTCTACTATGCGATGTCTGCGGTGTTCAATTCGTAAATCAGTCAACCTGGTCGATAACCGGTCGTCGTCGTTCGCGACGTCGCTGGCAACGTTCCCATAAAATCCGCGGATTTGTTCGCGTCACAACCAAATCGCTTCATTACTTGTGCTGGTGGTGAGCGAGCGATTTTAGTGCTTGTCGCTTTGTGTTAACATTATAACCAAGGTTCTGAGTGGGTCCGGGTGACTGAGGGAACTTTGTCGGCGGTCGCGCGGAATTAGTAATGGTGACGGTGTAACGGCGGGTCGGCGCGCGTGTCGATCTTATCGGATGACATTTTTGATATTACTAAATCGTCTTCTTCGCACCTGTTATACCATCATTATCATTTATATTTATAAGGAAACTGGAAGATTTTATTTAGTTTTATATTTTTCTTATACAACGACGCGATGAGAAACGCCGGATGTTCTTCTTCTTAAACCTGCCTCTCCAACTAGTGAAGGTTCTCAATCAGCGTGATACAGTCCTTTCTGTCTCTGGTTCGGCGAAACAATTCAGATGCTTCAGATATGCCTGTCCATTCCCTGATATTCCTCAACCATGACTTTTTCCTTCTCCCTATCTTTTGTTGCCGGATGTTCACCTGATGGTAAATAATACGCCTGGCCCATACCAACGTGACGCTAGTTAGGATGATACACATTGCACCACATTGCGCCCGTTGCCTGAGACATAAGATATAAAATCTTGTTACTCCAGTCATTACTTAGACACAGCCACCACCAGTAGTTAGTCTTCTTCACGCCTGATATCATCATCTTCATTTGTTTTTTGATAGCCATTGACTATTTACCAACATTCTAAACGAGGAAAACATTTAAGTTAGAGTTAAGCGATATGCTCTCAACTTGCAAAAGAATGATAATGTGTGTAGCTGGGGTAAGTCTAATTTGTGATAGATTTTTTCTTTTCTTTTTTTATATTCTTTAACCATTTTTCTTTGGGGGAGGCCTTTGTCCAGCAGTGGACGTCTTCCGGCTGATTGGATTGGATTGGAACCATTTTTGAGAATTCATATCTGTTATATTGTTATATTGTGTTATCGTTATTGTTTGCTTGTTGGTTTTAATTTGTTTTAGTTAGTAAATAATTAAATGTAAACATAATTTATTCTTTAAAGATAATTTAAACGATCATAGGTCTTTGTCTCTGGCTCTAGCTGAAAATCAACGTTGTGCAATATTGCTGCAGCATGTTGCTTAGCTGGACGCCATTTCGGTACTTTTGACTGTTCGTAGATGTATATGAACGGTCAAAAGTATAGGGGTATAAGTATAGTAAAGGTAGAACAACAACTCACGGAACCCAAGCCAGGTTTACTCGCCCTGCTAATCAACAAACGAGGCTCTGGCTTCCATCAACCCGCAATGGGCCAGCGTGGTGCACATTGGCACAACCTCCCATATAAACCCCTACAAAGGCAGCCCTTAGTGCCCGGCAATGCGGGCACTGTAGACCCGTTCAATGTGGGGGACCTTTGAGAGAGGCCTATATCCAGCAGTAGTCTTCTATCGCCTGATAATGATGATGTGTATGTGAAATTAGTATGGTAGCAAATAAATATTTTTTGTTTCATTCAATCATTCTCAGTTTCATGTAAATTTTTACGGGGTGGGTAGATCTAAGAAACCATAAACGCGATAGGTTATAAAATAAGTCAGCTGTTTGCGAAAGTTAGTTCATCATCATTATCATTATCCGCCGATAGATATCCTCTGCTGGACATCCTCCCCCAAAGATCTCCACAAAAAGTTAGTTCACTCCGAAGAAAAGAAATGCACCCTGTGTTATATATCTTGATATTAAGTTATTTTACAAATGCCGAATGCAGCAATCTATTTAACGTCTAGATTATATGCTATGTTTGCTGATCATAAGACCTCTGTCACTCACTTTGGGGAAGAAATTTTGTAAAATCCATTCTTAGCTGACCTTTAAATGACAGAAGCTATATCTCTACCAATTTTGAGTGTAAACGTCTAATAGTTTCTAAAATCTCATGAGGAGTCAATAAACTTCTGAATATCTCCTGTATATGTATAAATGAGGACTTTTATATAAGAGATTATCATTTTGTAGAACCGTACCATTGTACAATATCACAGTTTATACATCCTTGACCTTTTCATACAAATTGCCTTCACGTAGCCATAGAGCACGATTCGATGCACCGAGCGCTATTTGCATAATGACCGTTGCACAAATGCACCCAGCGGAACTGTTCTGTCCTGATTATTGTATACATTTGCATAATTATATGTGACCGAACCTAAATTTGATACTCCAAGCTGTGCAGTCAGCTCTGACTTGTTAATACTTTGACATTCGATATGCTTAAAGTATAGTGACTTGACGCTAGTTCAGCGCTTAGCGTGTTTGACTTTTAAGTCACCACATGTGATTGGTAATGAAAATGAGATTAAGATAAATATAAGGTTTTATCGCAGACATTCTCTAGTACACAAATATGATTTTTTTTTCTTTTTCTAACGTTTTTAAGCCTTAGGGTATGTCAATCCACTATGAAGATAGTTTTTCATTTGATTCCTTACGTACATTCTTGAGCTTGAATCTACTTTGGTGCTAGTCGTACAGCAAATGTTTTTTGATACTTAAGAACTAAACTTCACACTTCTATTTCTGCTGTAAAAACTATAAAAATATATACTTAAGGTACTGTATAATGTTGTTTTTCATTTAATTTTAAATACGACGATGCAAGCACAAGTTGTTAAATAAACATATTTTTTTATTGTTTATAACCTAACGTATGATATACAAATCATTTGCTTTAGGATCCTATTGAATTTGCAGTACATGAATCGTTCTAGATTTTACTGTCTACATGCCGCATACCTCATTGTACGTTCGGAGGCCACTTCCATATTTATTGTTGTGGAAGTCCGTGGGAGACTCGTCAGGTCGTTAGAGGGCCCTGTTCGCCGCGACAGGTTGGCGGATGTAGGTGTCGGCAAATATTGGCACTCGCCTAATTCCTTACCAGAGAGGCATGTTTACCTCGTTGCCTAACTGCCGCCATAGTCTTACGCCGCAGTTGAACGGCGGGTGGGCAGTTTTTATTGAATTTTACTGTTGTTACCGGTCAAATAGAGTCGCGTAACTAGCATAAAATTATAATAAATTTTAATGTTATTCGAAATACTCAATATTCAATAAATTCTTCTATTTTAATACTTTTAAGCGCTAGTTGGTATATATGCATACAAAACGCTACTTAAATACCGCATTATTATTAAAAATTATATTCAGGACACGTTATGAAAACTCGGCCTTATATGATAATTATATAATATAATTCGCATATAACTAAAATTATAGTTTCATTTCTAAAGCAATATGTGGAAAATTATTCATCATCAGTCGAGATCATTACTTATATCTATATTGACAAAGGGACATTACAGGGACGCCTACAATATTCCAATAATACAACGTACATTGAAAATATCATAGTCATCAGCTGGTAGTCGTCCACTGCTAGAAATAGTCCTTCCCCAAAGATCTTCACATCGATCAGTGCCGCGTTGGTCGCATCCTGTGGCTTCCCGCGATTCTCATCAGATCGTCGGTCCACCTTGAAGGCGGCCAACCAACACTACTTCTACCTATACGTGAGCGCTACTCGAGGACTTTACTGCCCCGTCGGCCGCCGTTCCTTCATTCGAAGGGATTTGGGCTTTTTTCTACCACGCGCTGGCTTAATGCGGTTTAGTGAGCACCAGAGCCTCGTCTGTTGGTTAGCAGGGTGCACCAGGGGTGAGGTTGGCTTGAGTCCCGTGAGTTTTTGTGTGAGACTCCTTACAAATTGAAAACATTATAAATTAATTGTTATTTAACTGTCAACTAAGCTATTGACATTTTATTTACAAGTAACAAATATTATAAAAAAATTATGGTTATAAATTATTGAGACTATCTTCACACAATCTTGTGAAGAACAATATTATATATTCGTATATAAACGTGTACAAAATATATCATAGTTTTAGATGTGTTTTCCGAGTTAAAGATTATGATAGAGGACGTTGCTGCTTTATAAAGAACCGAGCCTCTCTCAATGAGATACTGTGATCGTTGAGATGTTATGTTGTGAATTTATCATTTCCATTACAATGCTAATAAGTTAATTCTAAGAATCATATCCTGCTGTGTATTTCTTGTTCCGCTCACGCGCGAGTACTGCGTTTCGCGTTCATTTTGTTAAAAACAAATTGCGTCATTCGAGTTATTGGAAAAGAGTGTGTCGCATCGGTAGATCGTGATGATTAGCACCAAGTTATCGTCGGTTCTCGTAACGAAGCATTCCTCTCAGTTCAACGGCACCAACTGACTATATTCAAATACTGCACGGGCCACGTCACGCGGCGCGGGAGAGCGCGCACTGCAAGGTCGGCCGCCGGCGCTGATCAATGGACCCCCCACTCCCCACCACTACCAAATCGATCAATGGACTACACGTGGCGATCGATACTATGTAAATTGAAATGCATACGTTCACACATACACTAACACACATTTAAAAAATGCGTTATATCGTATAATCTCATCAAAACATCCAATTTATATTGAACTGGTTTTATTCACAGCTGTTAAAACATTTCTTATAGCTAAGTAGTTCAATGTTACGATCTTTACGTAATCTTAATTAAATATTATAATAAATGCGATTTTTTGTTTGTCAAATAGCTATAAATATCACCATGTTCCATACAGATATATCATATATAATATTTGTAAACATGAAACCAGTATTAGAAATAATTTGTAGTCTCTTTCGATTTAGTTAGAAAAAGCGATATTTGTACCATTAATTATAGTAACATTCCAATTTGGGAAGACATTGTTATTTATCAGTTTATACGATCATTAGTTAATGGTCCACATATATGGTATCATGGTCATCTGTAATTTATTGGTTGTAGTGTTGCCCGAGATCGTGTAAGGTAGGTATCACCGGAGGTCCTATTTCTGCTGCCAGACAATAGTGTGCATAAAAGGCGTAAAGTTCCAAGGCGATGAGGACAATGTGGTGCTGTGTACATCACAACAACTAGCATCACTTTATTGACAGGAGTATCACTTACCATCAGGAATATCTCGCTCAAAGCCTAGTCGAAAACAAATGGTATATATACTTGTACGACATTGAAAATGTGCTTAACTTTGTGTGCACAAGTGAACAGTTTATTATCACATTACATGTGTAATAAGTAGTTAATATATTAACTTACTTTACATATTACTTAACCGTGTTGTAAATTATTTTGTATGCTCAGTTGCTGGGAACTAGGATTCTCGTTGCATGTAGGACATGTGATAAATTAACTAGCTGCATCGCATCCGGTCGACTTGGGTTGTAAGTTTGTGAAAGCACTTTGTCCACCTAGTTAACAGCGAAGATGCTTGAGAAGAAATGCGGTTAATCGAGAAAATACTAGATCCAATATATTATTAGTGCTTATCTATTTATTCCTTAATCACGCGAAAGTATCAAAACGCGAACATTACCATCCGACGCGGAATTAATTGTATAAGCTATTAATCTGTTGAATCTCATTGATACTTTATTTCTTATTTAATCTGTTGCTATAGTAACCGTTGGTATAGACACTTTTGGTTGCGGTTGCCCTTAAGAAATATTTGAGACAAATTTCAAGTCTAGTTTAATATTATAGCCAGCAATATTAAAGTGTGCTATCTATTTACTTCAGTAATCAAAAAAATACCATTCGATCCAATGCAACGATCCATCAAAGGTCCGACAGTGGTAGCCGTGGTGGCAGCGCTGGTGGGGGGAGGAGGAGGTTGTTTATCACCGCCTCGGCCTGCTCGCTGATAATTGACAGTTAAATGCCCTATTAGAGACGATGCAATTGAGTAGCCGGTCACGGTTCATATCGCCATTACACGTCGCCGATATACAGGATGTTTATAATTTACTGTTGTTTTTTGCCATCAATGACAGGAATCTGAGATTTATGTGTAGGCACTGTAGTATACTGTTTGTACCTATTCTTTATATTTTTATGGAAGTTCATCCAATAGGCTTCTAAAGTACATTTTTCGACATATAGAAAAAGAAGGGTAATGTCTATTTGTTCGAGTATCTACAAAGGGTTTTTAAAATTACATCAATAAATGAAATAATTGCACAAACACGTAACGACTTTATAACTTTTTTTTGTTGTGTTATAAGTACTAATTACATATTTCCTGTACCCAGCAAGTCTTACGTTTGTATCAGTTTACATAAATATATAGTGCAATTATGATATGCTTACGTCATACTAGTTTTTTTGATCTATAACTATAAAACCTTATATAACCTATTGGTTTGTTGTTTACACTTTTGCATATAATATTGTAGATTGATGGAAGAGATATATACTTGACATTGGCGAAATCTATAAGGAAACGCCATTAACCCAAGTGATTGATTGATTGATGGAAGAGATCAACATCTATTGGTAGTACCACATCGTAATTGAGTATTAGTAGAGTTTTACCGCCGTAGGATTTCCGATCATTTCAATATGTTTGATTAATAAAAAGTTTAAAATAAAGCGATAAAATTAAATTTCTCCTGTTCATTACCAGAGTTACTGGAATAGCATATCAGTGAGCGGCCGTAGATGGTCATAACGGGCGATCGCGACCGCTGCCTTTACTAGGTAAGTGGTTCCGTCGTTGACGCCGGCGGCGGGGTCGTTAAGTCTATAATTAGCCTTTAGGATGAACTGTAGAATGGCCGGAGGTTGTACAAACGAAGGCTGCTTCCATGTTTAAAGCAGCCACGATGGATAACTGGAACTGGACCTTGTTACGTCTAAATAAGTGGACATGAAGTCTTACGAGCTATTTATAAACATCTGTTACAAATTATTTGGGTTCTGTAGTGATTAGCAAGAAAGTAATGGTATAACGGTATAATTGCAACGTTAATTTATGGGTTTCTGATTTTTCCATAGCATATATTATTACTGGTGACGACAGGTCTCTGTTGCCGCCGGCTAGCCGCGGCTTCTGTTTTTACCGCAATTTGATGTAGCTGCTAAAATTACTGGAGTAACGGAACAACACTATTTCTCGAGGCGACGAGAACAATACGGTCCTGTGTATTTCATCTTAATATATTATACTCTTTGCCTTGAAATGATTTTTGCTCTTTAACAAGACCTTCGGTTTTATGATACGTTGTGCTTGGTTTTATGTTCAAATCAATCTTCTAACAACGTTCCTTTGAAGGTAGCATTTGATTAAATCCTTTCTTAACTGACTTAGACTCGGCCAAAGGAATAATCATAACAAATTTCATGTCTCTAGGTCTTATGGTATCAGATATCGTGATGAATCTACATAGATCTACATAGAGAAATCTTTTATACATATATACTAGCTGTTCCCCGTCCGGTTTGCTAGCCGTAACATAAAATTAAACTTGAAATTTGTCTGAAGTATTCCTTGAGAGCATCCGCAAATGACATTCTGTAGCAATCGTTACTATAGAAACCGCATAAATAATACGAAATGGAAATGTTTATAAATGTTAATTAGAAATAAAATGATGTAGGATCTATGAAATACCAAAAAATAAATAGCCTATAACTATCTATTATAATATATATCTATTTCAGCGTAGAATGGTCACGTTCCTGTCGGTAAGTTTACTAGTTTTCACGTGATTGGCAAACAAATGAAACCCGTTTTCAATATTTATGAAGAAGATAGATAAATAGATAGATTTAGAAAATGTCTTAATTTACAGACTATTCGACTTATCTCTCCTCTCCTCCTCCTGTCCTTTTCCCAGCTATGTGGGGTCGGCACAGTATGTATTTCTCTTCCATATCCCTCTATCAGCCGTCATATCTGAATTCACACTCTTCATACGCACCTCATCTTTCACACAATCCATCCACACTTTCTTCGGTCATCCATCCTTAATAAATTAATAACCATCCATGTTCATTCTCATTACTTCCTTTGTTATATAAAAAAAAGACTATAAAATATATATAGACTAGACTAAAATATAAAGACTATTCGACTTACATCTATCGCAATTAATTTGAAAATTATTAGTATTAAAAAATTGGGTTTAACGTGTAGTTAACACTAACTTTGCAGTTAACCAACATCGTTTCGGTTGAGTTTACGTTTGGTTAGAATAAAGACCAGTCATCTGAGTCACGCCGGATTTTAATGTATGGTCCGTGGAAAAATCGAGACGGTCGGAGTGCCTTCTGAGAATTTTCGTCATCGCCTCTTTGGTTGGAGCGAACCTCCTTAACTCGCCATTGTTCCCGCCTACCGCTGATCCGGTGTCATTAAAGTTTTCCTGTCTTTTATAATTTCTTAAATCACGATAAAAGTATATAGTCTATTCAAAATACAAAGTATTTAATAGCTGTGTTATTAATCACTTAAATGATGAACCACAAAAAGATTTTTATTCAAAAGCATAGCTTTGATCTAGTAGATCTCTGTTGCCAGAGATCGTGTGGGGTAAGTACTACTGCAGTTCTTAATTCCGTCGCCAAACATTGACGTGCAAACGTTACTGTGTTTCGGTTTTAAGGACGTCGTAGCTAGAAATCACTGAAATAACGAGACTTAATATCTCATGTCTCAAGGCGACGAGAACAATGAGAAAATTTATATCATCTTTACAAGTTCCAAATGGGTAGGCTTATCACTTTCTATCAGTTGAACATCCATTACCATAGTAATTTCATATGCATTCAACCTAGATTACAATAGTATCATCATCATCAACAGCCGACAGACGTCCACTGCTGGACAAAGGCCTCCTCCAAAGATCTCCATATCGTAGAGTTCATTGAGGATAATCAGGTCGTAAACCACCACGCTGGCCTAGTGCACGTGCAATAGGCACTACTGGGTTAGTACCATCGGTTTTATTTTTTTTGTTTGAAACAAGTCTTAACACTTGAACTCACTTAGGCTTGCTCGCACGAATTACTTTGGTCCTTACATGTTGTCAGCTTTAACATAGCGATGGGAAGGCAGATTTACAACGTGAAGCTAGTAGTAGGTAAGAAAGTAGATTATCAACAAATCCTGCCACGATCATTACCACATGACAATCCTGGTGTTTAAGAAGCTTAAATATGGGGAAGAAGTGTATGCGTCGGTATATCTTGATAGGTGTAAATGGACATTGTCGTCAGAACGTCTTTTTTTTTAATTCCAATATCCGGTGCGATTTGTGCTGCACCCGGTGGAATTTTAAGTGCTCTACACTCGTAAAATTAACCGGTTTTTAATGGCCCGCAAATGAATGGCGTGGAATTTTAAAAAGCGTTTATGTTCGCCCGATGATTAGAGAGGACATTGATGGAGGATGTCCCTTTTTAAACAGAAAATGCTCTTATAGCTTTTTTATTTACTAACAAAGAGATATTTTAGTTGTTTTCGTCCGCAGTTTCTTATGACTAAGAACTATTGAATGACTTTTTTGTTATTCGATCGCTATCGTCGCTATGTAATAGTGTAAATAATCAACGGCTGAAAAGTTATAAGGTACTTAAAAGGCACAGGCACTTACAACGCCAACACAATTAATGTGCTGTAACATATCCAATGATGTTATTGATAGTTAGGATGGGAGTTCCACAAAGGTGGAACATCGTGGAGGTTTTAATTGGTGGAAGTCCGACATAACTTGTCTTTGCTCCCAGCGAAGGCAGGTATGCGAAGGCATTTCTCCAATTTAAAGCAAAAAAAAAGAAATAATGGGGGTCCCCAGCGCCTTCCAAACGACTCTGGTGAAGGTGTTGGCCACAAACAACGTTCAGCCTATGTGGTAGTGTTTGCGAGGGTGCTAGGGGTTGCATAAAACAGTCCCGCCGACTCGGCCGGCCGTCAGACCGCCGTTGTGTTTCTAACGGAGATATAAATACTGTGGATAACCACCGAATGGGGGTTGTTGTTGTTACAAATATCCACAAGACCTTTATTTTCTCCCATAAGGTAAGGAATTTTTTGGAAGATTTTTTCCCTCGACACAAAAAAGACTACATTTTATTAAAGTCGTTATTTATAAAGTTATAGGCAACAGTTTTAGTATATGTGAAATTTACCGTTATACAATACTTTGGTCAAAGGTATCTCTTTTTAAACATTGTAAAATACTGATGGAGGCATAGTTCTGATATAATAAAGTTAACTAAAAATTATTTAACACCATATTGCCTTAAAAGTTATTTCCGTTGCAAAATGAAAATGTGTCAAGTTATTTTTTTTCAGTTTCTCGCTTGAAGTTAACCTGTTAATGCAATTAAGCGGGTGCATAAAATCGTGTGAAAGTTGAGAATGCTGTTAACTCCCGCGTCGTCGTCTCCTAACAGCGTCTTGAAACCGTCAAATCGTCACTTCGCTAATGGAGGTCTGTCATCGAGTCGACCCCTTTAAGCTCGAGCTTCCTCGCGTCCATATGTCATCATTCCGAGACGGATACAGCTAACCGTGCCTCGGCGTTGTGGATAAAATTACCCTCTAGATGACTCCTTTCCGCGACACATGGTCTAAAAGGAGAAAAAATGCAGACAGTGAATCCATATCGAGAATAGACTATGACAAAATAATTAAAAATTGCCTAATGACTTTTCTTCAATGGAGGACTCGATAACATTTTGCGGTCTACAAAATTACTAGTCCCTGCTGCTGATATATCTCTAAGAAAAGACAATACACTAGAGTCCAATACTTTCATTAAGATATGTGTTCATACTTTCATACATTTTTAAGATATATAAAAAATAGTAAAAGATTTTAATCTTTAGTTACTCCTAATCTAATATATCAGGGGTAGTAAAGTTTTAAAACTTTAATTCTCTTTGAGGAAGTCGTCAACGTTATGACGAACACTGTTCGTTTTCGCGTGAATTAGACGAGGGCCACTTAAAAAGAGATCACAGTTAAGAGAAAAAAAGTCCAGTTAAATATTAGAAGCGTAGGCGCGGGGCGACCGCGGGATCGGGAGATGACCGCGGTTCAGTTTAACTACTGGCTTCCGCCAAATGAACTAACTAGTGACGCATTGTTCGGCGAAATAGAAGCGCGGCGCTTCGTAAATTGGGCCCCGCTACATTGGAAATGTCACTTGATAATTGTTAAGTTTTTTTTCCTTTTTTCAGCACATCAATGTTTGTTATACGTGTAGTATAAAAGCGATTTCTTTCGTTACGTATCGTAAGGTTTATAATATAACACTGTATTATGTTGATGTGTATACCTATGTACATCAGATATTGTTAATGAAAACATAGCCAATTTCACAATAAAAAATCTCTACAATAAATGTATCTCTTCGACGAAACGTCAATTATTTTTCATAAAAGACCAACATCCTCTTATAGAATAGAATAGAAAATTCTTTATTGCACACCAAATAATATTACATCATATAAAAGAATATATAATATATAGCAATAAATGCGCAATGGGCAATCCTGTAATATAGCCTTTCACTTAGAAAACGCACATAGAAATTAACAAGATCTGCGTGTGAGAATTATCATGAGCATCATATTTAATGCTTCATATTTTTCATTATATTTGTATTAGTAGATTCTAAAAGTATTGTCTTAGTTATTCTACGGATCTCCCCATTTCTGATTCGATTGCACAGTAGCAAATATGTATGTACCAAGTGGTAAAATAAAATAACTAAGACGCCACAAAAGTACTTCCAGTCTACAAATTCTAACAAGAAATTTCGCTCTCCTATAATAGCTTTTGATATTAGCACAAGAATACTAATATAAATTTATAATCCACGCTTCGAGGAAGCTCCGCTGAATAACAGATGTTTCCTGCGGATTTCGTACAACGCTTGTATTTTTTACAAGGCGCATGCAAGTGCTTCGGATTCGGAACTCTTCTTGAAATAACGGAAACGCCGCTATAGCTTTAGACTTCCATCTTTTACATACATCCATTTAATATTTACGATTTTTCTTTTATTAATAGAAACTTCAATGTATTTTTTTAAGCTCTTGATTAGAATTTAGGAAACATAAAGATTGTTAAGAAAACCCTTTTTATTACTACTATCTAGGTAGGTAGGTATCGTCAGCCCTGTAGTCTCGGGCTAGAATGAATAGAACTAAGGTAAGCCTTGCCTGTCGTAGAAGGCGACTAAATGGATCTAGGAGTTGCGGGGGTCTTGAGGGTGGGAACGCTTATCGCTCTACAATCGAGCGAACCTGTGTGGGACAGCATATGGCTCAGTGATGCTGCCTGGGAGGGTTAAGCCCCCTTCTCAGATACATATTCACACAAAATGTAGAGGGACACCGATGCGTTCTATAAGAGATCCCAGAGCTTCCCCGAATGGACTGATGCAGAGCACCGAGGGGGTTTTAGTGAGTAAAAATTTCACCAGAAGTAGGGTATCTTTCGAAGATTGTCCCTCGATATCAAAAAAATGGTACGTACTACCGCAGTGCTTATTTCTTCTAGCAACCAGAAGTATACGTAAATTAGGTTTGAAAGACAATATAGTAAAATATGTTTTCTAGCCGTTTCATACAACGGAGTTCTGTAACAAACGTAACCAATGTAAACTTACTCGAAAAACATTATTGGTTTTATGAGAGTGCAGTAAGGACATGTTCCCCTAAAAATATGTTAAAATTTTCAATAGGCAAAAGAAGTAATCCATATTGTGATGTATGTCAAAAAGTATTGATATCATATTTTATTGGAGTTTGTGCGGAACGAACCATATAGCAAATGTTATTAGAGATATTCGATGTAGTAAGATATGACTTACTAGTAAAAGCCCGGCAGAACAGAAATTATTGCTGTTCTAGATACATTAAAATCTTGTAATTATTATCAACTTCAATTATTATGGAAATTTAATTTAACAATGATAATTGCATGTATGTTATGATTGTATATTGGCTATTTAAATTCCGAGGAAACTCCACTCCATTGGCTGGCACTGTTACGCAAGGAACTAATAAGCTACCGGCGACAAACAGACACACACTTAAGCAGCATATGAATAAGATTTTTTGTTTTTCACAGATTTTTTCAGTTGACATTTTAGATGTAACCACAGCAAAAAAAACTTTTAGGTTCACTTGATTATGGATTTTCTAAGGTTAATTGTTAATTAAGTATTAGGCCGGCTTAACCTAGAAAGTGTACAATAATATAGTAATAAAAATTAAGTTTAAAATATACTGCAATTAGTAAAAATTATAGTGCTACAAGTAAGTTAACATCTAATGTCTCTAGGGGGCTATCCTTACGTATTGCTTTGAAAACATCTTAACTATCACCTCATTGGCAAATTGGTATCAGTGACAGATGAACGTTTTAATAAAAAAATACTCTCCGTTCAAACAAACTACGAACACTCATGTTGAACCCGGCAAAAATTTCAAACTTAACCGCTAACCGAACATAAGGGCGAAAGTGTGTCTTCTTTGGCTCTCTCGCATATCCCGGCGGAAGTGTGCGGATGTTACGTCACCGGAAACAGACGCCCTCTGTGTCATAGCGTGTCGTCACCGCCGTCATTGGCACGCGCTAATCATCGCGGGATAATTATCGGCGCTGTGTGCTGGTATATGAGACCAATAGTGGTACAAATATGAGTCACATTTATATGAACAAGTCGGTAAGGCTTTGGAAATATGTAATACATAACAAGCTTAATACTTAACGCTGTGAAATACAAGCTTTAAGTTATTATAATTTTTTTAATTGACGTAGCAATCAGACGAGCGTCACGTTCATGTATTACAATATAACGATAGGTAATCAAAGTTAAATATTATATTCACACCATCATATAGCGCTTGTCGCCTTGAGAAGATGGTATGTTTCGTTACCTCAGTAATTTTACTAGCTACAACTTCCTCCAAACCGGAAATGTTGGCACACTACTGTATGGAGGAAATAAGAGTTGCTGTAGTACCTACCTTTTTTATTATACATGGGGGAAATGATGAAATACTGCCTCGTGGGGGCAAAGACAAGTTATGTCGGACTTATAACGCCTCAAATCCCACGATGCTCCATCATCGTTGCTTTACGACGAGGCCAGGGGATCGCTTTCGCACACTTCTGCAAACCCGCCAACGCCGGCTGCACCATGCAGTTCCATTTCGGATGGAGAAACCGCATCCCTTTTCTATTTCCGTAAGGGCGCGCCGGGACATACAGCGCGCCTTTTTCTCGGCTTCTTATTGTCATATGGACAACGGATCCCACCTAATCCATCACCCAAATGACATGGGAGCCAAGAAAGAAATCTCGCTCAGCTTCCTTCGGTGAATCTGGTGTTGGGCTCCGCCGCCAACCGTTATACGGTTGTGGAGGTTAGGGAGAGAGGCGAAATACCATGCCAACACTTCTCTTCCATCGCAGTCTCACCGCCGCCTGATCATCGCGTGGAGGGTAGGGTAGGTGCAAGCCTAACCTGAAGCCCCCTAGCACACATCCGATGGAGGTCACCCGAAGTGGCCGCCTCGAGCCGGTCGGGTAGGTACTTCATAGCTTCACCGCACAATACTGATTGCTGGAAAAATAGGAGCTGCGGTGATACCTACCTAGATTGTCTCCGGCTACAGAGATCCACCACTAGTAAAGCTTGTATTCTTAAAAAAAATCATTTCTGTGCTTATTATTGATGAGGCTATTCTAATAAATGAGCTCACAAATCACTCGATAATGCATAAATACTGATTTGCCTTTTAACGCACAACTACATTCACCGGAAGAATATAATTAATGTTAGTACCGTCTTATTAAAAAATGTATGTGTGTATTACCTACAGACTATAAAAAGCTCGTGTACGTACTTGAATTGTTTAATAAACATTTCCTTTATCAATATCGTTTACATATTACCTCAATGATACCTTAATTTCTGTATTAATAGTTGCATTGAATGTTTTCGGCGAAATCCAATTTTATGTCAATAAAAGTGAATACTCTCATTTGAATAATGAATTGAATAAATCTTTCCAATGTTATGTTTATTGACAAAATACAAGTCGATATTTATTACTCTACTTTGTCAATAAACGTGAACAACATCATGTTGATCGCTTAAGCTTATAACGAGACAACGGAAATGACTGTCATTATACAATACCCAAATCACATTCGTATCAAAGAATGAACGATGTCTCCAGCCCGACAAAACGTCGGAAAACAAATAATATGGTACAAAAAACTAATGGGGGACAATCGATCACTACCAACTCTCGTCGTTTGTAATTATTTCCGAGCGGAAATGGGTCCAAGATAATTCTGCGACGTATCCTCCTCGACCCTCCGCGCCGTTCGCCCTTACATATCCGCAACGGGCGTCGTAAATATATTTCATTCGCTGGACGTCTTCCACGGCGGAACGTAAACTCTGGTGCGTCTGACGTCAACGGATCCGCACCGTGTTTACGATCTCATCGCGAACACTTAATCAACAGCAGGAAGACGTTATACTTGTACCTATGTATATTACGTATTAATCCAATCAAAATATGGTAATGACCGGCTCCCGATCGCCGGGCGGCGGATTTAATTTGGCCGTGTGCAATTTATGATCATGTTTCCCCAATTAACTGGCAATTCGGTGGCTTCGATTATTTCGCGTAAAATGTGCGGGCGACTCCCGCATCCGGTGATTACGTCCACGATATAATTTGTGATGCGCCTGCGCCGGGCGCAGCCGGCCTACGCTCCGATTTTTGTTAGATAAAAAACGGGAAGGGTTCGCCTTGCCCCGTTTCTGTGCAGTTTATTTGTTTGTTTTTATTCAAGTCGTTTTTACACCTGCCGTTTGATTTGCTTTTCTTATTGCTCGTAAGATTTAAATGAGAATTTGCCAGTCATATTTTTCAATAATCTTTTTTCTTGTGACAACCTTCGATTGATGTCATTTATAATGCAATTATTGTTTTTTCAAGCTATGATTTGATGTTGAATACCTGTAATTTTTTTTATATTACTTTATTTGTAACTACTTCTTTGCAATATTAAACAAAAAACTTTTTACAAACTTATAACCTATATTAAAAAAAATTATCTGCTGCTGCTAATGTCCGAAAATTTTGAATAAATTTTAATAACATTTTTACTAACAGTAAGCAGGAGTCATGAAGCATAAACAGACATATATCAAATACTTTATCAATTCATTGATAATAATAATTATGACTAAAAATAATATACAAAATCATGGCTTGATTAGTTTTAATAGCAAATGTACATGTGTGTACAAGGCCTGCAGGGTCAATTAGTTTTTAAATGTGTGTTAATTAGTTCACAAATTAAATTTAACTAGAGACCGTGTTGTTGATGGGTTGAAATATTCGTTACAGAGGCGGACGGCATCACTGGAGTCATCGGGCGCGTGCCGGCAACCGGATGTGCCACCGGCGACATAATGTGGCTGCTTGATGAGCCCAATCAGCCTTATGAAGGTAATTGTGTTATCTGTTACTCGACCTATTGCAATTCACCCATATAAGCAGTAACTCTTTGTTTTACATAATCTTTATTTACACTCACTCTTTGTATTTTTCAGATTGTGAACAGCTCCTTTGTTTTCGGTATTACAATGGCGAAAGTGACGACTGTGTCGCGGAGTCTTCCACACTACCGCCGCGATTTAAAGTCGACCTTAAGAAACTGCCTCTTCGCCTTAAAGAAGGTATATCAAGGAAACGAAGTGGCGATCACGTTTCGCCATTTTCCTATAACAATGAAAGCTTTGAAATGAACTCTGAAAATGTTCCAAGAGTAGAGCTCGTATCAGGCAGCAGTCAAGATATCAAGCATCTCAGTGAGAATGTCAATAAATGCTCAATTAGCGCTTTAGCAAGTAGTGCGAACAAGCTAGAACAAACAAAATGTGATCCTAGCAATTCTTCTATTAGTGACATAAGTATTGAATCTCTGCCTGTAAGTAATGAATCTCAGAGTACAGTGGAATGCAGACCGACTTCATCAGGAGTTAAGAAAAAATATCCACCTCCCGTTGACACTGGCGGCTGTTTGGCCCTGAATGGTGTCAAAAAGAAATCAAAAGTGAACAGTGGCTTCGACTCCCCTACTTCGCCAGACGCTGAATATTATAAAATATGGTCACCAAAGAATCCCTGCAAAATAATGAAATTCGTATATGACGTCGAAGGTGCTAATGTGCCAAATGATGCGCAAAAATCTCCGGTACCACCTCTACCTCCAAGACAATCGCATAAACCACTAGAGAGAACGCACGCATTGTCTCCGCCGCAGGTACCAAGACACAGAAAACCAAAAAAACTCACAAAGCCCGAAGATGCGTTTACTTTTGAATTGATAGATACAGACGAACAATTTTTTACGGACAATAATATTAATCATTCATCTGTCCTGCAAGGTGGTATTAATAATTTCAAACCTGGAGAGTTCTTTTCCGGTAATCAGGTAGCTATGTCTTCGACAACTAGTTTCTGGAGAGATGGACAAAACGTTGCCCCATTGGCGACGCCAGAGACCGATGGCAGCTTATGTGAATCAACGGTTTCATCCATGAAACTATCTAGGTTAAATGATGATAGAAAAGCAAACGATGTACCTGACGGCTCGCCTAGTGTAAGTAGAAATAAAATAATGTTTATAAAAGATATAGGTCCCGATAATTATATTACAACAACGTTTGTCCGTAAAGACCACACAAATATTGTCTCCGATACTGTAGATGGATTAAATTCAACGCCAAATCACTCAAAATCCGAAGAAAAGGCCCAGAATACTTTTTTAAATGACATCAGCAACCATTCGGAATTTGAGGATGATAATAGAAATCAAATTGAAGAAAAGGAGATAACTGTTATGAAAGCGCATAAACCGCTTACGAGGCAAAGTTCTTGTCGCGCTAATACACCAACGATGATGACAGCTTTTTTAAACTCATCGCATATTGATGGTCCTAGTAGAGAAATAGACAACAGCAGTTCAAATGCTCCAAGCTCTTGTAACTCATCACACTCGGGATCGCCAGTTGATGAAACAAGTAAGCCGTTGCCAAGTGTGGGTACAATGATTATGAATCGAAAATACTCATGTGAACCTTCAACGCCTAAAAAACATTCTAGTCTACCCCGACATTTACTTAAGAATCTAGGTTGCGAAGGTACACCTAAGCACTCGCCACTCAAAACTGCAAATACTGTAAAAAATCCAGAAAGTCCTTTAAGACCGCATCCGAGAGTACTGTCAAGGGTGGCGGCATTAGCAGGAACAACAACGCCTCAATGTCCACCAACACCCACGCATCACGCGCGAAGACCTAGACCTTTACCGCCGCCTGATTTGCATCCTCCACCAATACAGAATGCTGAGAATTTCGAAATGGTCGAGTTTACCAGTGAGCTAAGGACGTCGGAGATAAGATCTCCTAATCTTGAGTTTGTAAACAGTAATCATTTTACCATAGTGCACGCAGGACCTCCAGATGATGTAGTATTTAGGCGGCCACCGCCCGAAGATAATGACGATAACGATAACGCATTAGCTTCACCAACGCCTTTAAGGCATATGGCTGGAATAAGGTTGCCGTCGATACCAGAACGAGCGTCAAGACAGATGGCGCTTACCGGAGATTTCCCTGCTAATATGATTGGTGGGATCATCGAGTGTGAAGAGCCTTTACCTGCTGGTGAGTGGGTTTAATTTATGTAGTACAAATAAATATTTTTTTAATTATTGTATAAGATACATTTTTGGTAAATTTGTTTACAAAAAAATTATTAACATATTGTACATTGACACTTTCCATCTTAGAGAAGCCCAACAGTGAGAACATTAAATAATTGTTTAAAAACAATCGATTTAGTCTTTGTCTGTCGACAATGTGTATTGTAATCGTACAATCTCTGGGATGCAACTATGTCTTACTATGTGTTTAGTGATGACCAAAAAAGCAGTGTGTGTTTTAAATCGGCGTATGTAGTGTATATATATATGTTGTTCCACATGGTGCTCGTCGCCGCGAAACAGTTATTTTTGTCTCCAGTAATTCCATTATTAATAAACTTCCTTTAAAGCGAAACACAATATTTGCACAGAAATGGGTCTTGCGGTGGTACTTACATAGTTACTAGAAATGACTCCCTCAAAATAAGAATAAATATTGTTAACAATAATTAAACATCCATTAATTGTAATTTTTCAGGATGGGAAGCCCGCATGGATAGTCATGGCCGTGTGTTTTATATCGACCACATCAACCGGACAACAACGTGGTCGCGGCCGTGCGCTAACGGGACAGCTCCGCGCTCTCCCGCGCCGGAAGTACAAAGGAGACAACTTGACAGGAGGTGAAACACTTTGTCCGTTTTTAGAATTATAACCCAGAAAACATGTAAATATCTATCCAGAAAACTATTGTTGGATAACGAAGTGTCATTGGTTGAGTTTTGTAGGTAGTGAAAAATTTTATATGCTTCATTGATTTAAAAAAACAAAATTATTTATGTAATATTATTCAGAGTTTCCTTCGTAATCATCAACTGATAGTTGTCCACTACTGGATATGGCTTTCCCTAAACATCTTCAATCGCCATAGTGTTTTGCTGCTTGCATCCAACGGTGTTTCCTAACTAAAGTTTGTTTTACAAGTTTTCTTATTTAAAAGGGTTTTTCATATTTTTACACAAAATTAAATGAAGTGTTAATCTATCAACAGATACCAGTCAATCCGGCGTACTATGACCCGCACGCAGCTTGGCGACGAGGCGTGCGCCGCCGCCCCGGCGGGCCCGTCGCATGTTCCGACGTCAGCGCCACCTGCACCCCTCGCACCACCCGCTCCGCCCATACCACCACTAGCGCCGCCCGCGGTACCGCATCCTGCTGCTGAATTTCTCGCTCGGCCGGACTTCTACTCCATACTGCATATGAACCAGGTACACGACGAAATTGCTTTAATGGTGGTAGATCTCTATTGCCAGAGATCGTCTTAGCGCAGTGCTTATTTCTGCCCTCAAATATTGCTCTATTACTCTTTAAAGTGCGCTGTAAGTAGTGTAATTACCGTGGTAACGAGATTCAACATCTTATGTCTCGGGTGGCGAGCGCAATGTGGTGAATTATAAAACATCCTACCTAGCGCCACGTTGTTATGGGCAGAAGGTGACCGTCCCGTTGTCTCGTCACTTAATTGAATTAAAAAAAACAGTAGGTTAGTTAAAACAGATGCTGGTGGTTTTGTCAATCCTTGTGTTGAGAACATATTAAGCACTAACTTATCTGATAAAAGAAAACGATCAGCCATTGGTTCAGAGGGTTCAAGTGGTTATCAACGCTATAATGTCTGTCATAATTTTTATTTAACAACGATGATCACTGGTGGTAGGTTTTTCTTGCCGGATATCGTAGGTATAAACACAGATATTACTTTTGCTGCCAAACAATGTAAAAAATGCCAAAGTATGTAAATATTACTTTGTTCAGGTTTGAAGTGCGCTATAGCTTGTGAAAATGCTGAGGTAACTAAATTTAACCGACACGTTGTTCCGGACGGGCGTATTACGACTTGATGATATTACGAGAACCTTTGATTAACTCCAGACGATGTTTTAAAAATTATTGTTGAACGTTAAAGAAACGGAAGTTTGATAGGGATCTTTTGTCGTTTCAGGAAGCGTCCGCACTTTACAACGGCAATTCAACGCTGAAACACATGATCTCCAAGATACGTCGCGACACGACATCCTTTGAGCGCTACCAGCACAATCGGGATTTGGTCGCGCTGGTTAACATGTTCAGCGAACAGGATCGCGATCTGCCGCTTGGCTGGGACACTAAGCTAGACCGCAATGGAAAGGTGGTTGTTTAATTTAAATAATAGATATAAACATGTATAAACTTTATATCTTTCTGCTCCTTCGTATGATCTTTAACTAGGTCTAACTTCACACTCCATCGTGCATGAAGTGTGCTTAAAAAGGATACAAAGTTATTTCTTGATCTATTAAAGTTAAAAAAATTAAATGCTATTTGATATACTTTTTTAAAACGGTATTGACAATGAGCACATAGACAGATAAGCACTTCACCTACTTCGCCAGATAGCGACGGGCGTCTTTTTCTATCTGTGACTGATGGAATACAATAATGTGTATGAGGGTCTATAGGTAATCCGGAGGTTTCGAAAGGCTATAACATTATTTTGATTCTACCTCTAGAAATAAATTAAGGCACTCCCACATAGCTAGCGGATTAGCAACTGCGAGGCTTTAAATAGATGTGATCATAACGTGAACCGCATTATGCTCGTACGGTGCGGTCTCGCAGCGCTTCTTCGTGGACCACGTGCTGCGGCGCACCACCTTCATGGACCCGCGACTGCCGCGTGCCGCCCGCCTACCCGCCGCCCCATTCTCCCCGCTGCTGCCGCATCGTCGGCGCGCCGCACACGAGCAGGCACGGCACACACATACATACAGGCTCCAATCATACCTTCAATACAAAAATATGCTTTCTGTATATTATTTTCATATGTGTAACACTTTTTAATATCAGTCTCGGTGCTTTAAAAATAAATTACACTGATCAAATAAAATCTTTTATCATCATCATCAGCCGATAGACGTCCACTGCTGGACATAGGTCTCCACCAGAAATCTCCACATCGATCGGTCCTGTGCTGCAGTCAAGATGACATCTGGAACCGCCGGGTACTAGATCCTTCGTTTGTAGGAGTCTATATGGGGGGATTTGGGCCATTTCCCACCACGCTGACTCAATGCAGCTTGGTGGGAGCCAGAGCCTTGTTTGTTGATTAACAGGGTGCACCACGAGCACCTGAGATTGGCTTGGGTTCCGTAAATTGTTGTGCGGGAACCCTTACACCCCTTTTCTCTTATGTCACAATTATATGTAAAATTGTTTGCTCATCTAGTACGTCAGTGTCACATCTAGATTCTAGATTACTGAATGTAGACAGTGTATTTCTGTATTGTATCGGTTTTTGGAGTCAGTTCAGGCAGTTCTTATTATGTGCTAGTTGACAGTTGATGTTCTTGTAATTTGTTGGTTTTTATATGTTTGTTTGTGGGTACATGTTTTGATATTTGTTGTTTTTGTTTCTTCTATATCTGTTTGTGTTTTTATATTTAATGTAATCCTTTTCGTTACACTTTGTCGAGTTTGTCGATAAATTTATTAATATTCATTACTATGATTATTTACATTTAAACAAAAGAAGTGACGACGTCGCCTTACTAAGAATTCTAGTAAATAAAAAAAAATTAAAACAATAATTCTCAAATAAAAAAATTATGTTGTTAAGAGTAAGTATAAAATAGATTGATACATTTCAGACATTTAAAATTTCATACTACCTACAGGATAACGGATTTCATATCACTACAGGAAGGTCTGTTATTGGAGACTGTCTGGACAGATACCACTGCAGCTCTTACTTCTGTCGCTAAACAAGTGTGCAAACGTTACTGTACTGATTGTGGAGAATTGTAGCATGTCATTACTAGGGTAGTGTGACAAACATTTTAAGTCTCAAAGCGATGACAAAATGTCGTGATGTGTGTATATTATCCTTACTAGCGCTGCGTAGTTATGAGCGAATCATTATACGTCAGATGTAAGTCCAATTCATGACCTAGCTTCGTTGAATAAAAAAAAATTAAAGTAAGATTGTGTTGATATATAATGTAATACAACACTTTAAACTTGCATCGTTGTATTTGTTGTTTTTGCTAGGTTTTTTTTATTTGCTCTGTGAAGCATGTTCCTGTCTTTTTTTTTGACTAGTTTGTTATTGCATGAATACGATGATATTTTTTGTTGTTGCAGTTTTTGGTATTAGATTAGAACAAGTTTATTTTTTTATTTTTGCTTGTTTGTTTATTTGCGATTAGTAGTGTGGCGTAAATGCATAAATTTCTTATATAAAGATGTTGTCAACAGGCACCCACTCCGCCACCACGGCCACCGGTCAGTTCTTCCGACGTGTACGCGCATAACTTGCATCAGGAGATACCGGTTGCGTACAACGACAAGGTACAGATATTTATTGTACATAACAATTACCTCCTGCACCCTGTCAACGGTCTACAAACATTACCGTATTCCGGTTTAAACAGCATTGCGGTAATAAAGATATAGACATACTTAACATCATACATCCTTAAAGCTATAAGCACAATCTGCTCCGTAATCATACATTCCAATTATTGTGCTTGTTATGAACAGGTAAAGGTCCTGTGGTGGTTCTGTGGTCCTGGTGCTTCGCGTGATTAAAAGCAATGGTTATAATTAAATAAGAGTATTAAATATGATATAAAATCTTGTTACTGAAAATAAGGAGAACTGATAATCGTCAAGTGTATTTTTTAGTCATAGCTGAATTGTTTTAACCGTTTTCTAGCTACAACGCCGCATGTGTAATTTTTGACTGGAATAAAGGAAAAGTATCTAGTGTCTACTACCCCGTGTACTCTAGATACAATGGCAATAGCTATTGTCCTTAGTTCTTTAATTTTACTTCTCTAAGGTGTATTAAGACGTATAATGAGTATATAATGTTTGGTCAGGTGGTTGCGTTCCTCCGGCAGCCGAACATAATGTCTATACTACGCGAGCGGTGCGCTGGCTGCGGAGGTTGCGGGGGCGCACTCCGCGAGAGGATCAACGCAGTTCGAGTCGAGGGTGCGCCTGCGCTTGCTCGCTACCAGAATGATTTGCAGCTCACTTGTCTACTCAGGTCAGTGGATACAAACAATAGTTCTTTTATGTCTTTAATTGAATAACATTTCATCACAATTTCACTGTATTAAGTACATCGAAGCCGTGAATGATGAAGCGTGGTCATTCAAAATATTCTGCTTGGTACATCGGCAGCCGCAGGTAAGCGGGTTCGAAATACCTTACCGTCAATCAAAATACAAAATATTTAGATCCAGATAGAACCAAGGACTTCGTATTGCTATAAATAAACAGTGCATTTTATATTTCTTCTGCTGGAATTCACGATCATCTCTCTCTCACAAGGTAGACTTTAAGGTCATTTATCCACCACGCCTACCTTGTGCTGCGGGATGTGACGTGTGTTCACGAGGTTTTCAATCACCGGAAGCTCAAGTTAAAGAGGAGTCTATTCTGCACCTTCTCCAGCAGTTCAACGCGGTGGACTATTTCATACTAACTACTTTACTAAACTTTTATGTTGCTGGTATTTTATTGTTGACTTTGAAATTGTTAGTTTTCTTGTTGGTTTAATATTGATATGTAAAGATTTAAACCTCATTGTTACTGTGGTTAAACAACTATTCAAAATGAGAAAAAGATGGCCCAGATCTAGTAAAAAGAAAATGAATATGTTCTCTTTAATAACATAGTCATCATGAAATTTAAGAAAGTTCTTTACTTTGTCTTTTGTATTAATTTTCTTTAATATCATGTTAATAGGTGTTTACTATACATGACTTAGAATTTATTCTAAGGTGTGTGTGAAATCACCAACCCGCATTGGGCCAGCGTGGTGACTATGGCCCAATCGCCTTCATATTGAGGGTAGGCCTGTGCCCCAGCAGTGGGGACTTATATTGGCTATTATGGAAGCTATTTACTGGCGGTAGAATTCTGTTTGTCAGAGATCGTCTAGGGTGGTGCCCTCGCAGTGCCTATTTTTCTACCGCCAAACAGTAATTTGGAAACATTACTGTGTTACTATTTAACAGTGTTGTAAATAGTGAAATTATTTGAGTAATAACACTGAATACCTCGCAGTACTTATAACTATGTATTTATAAAGTACTCCATTGTTATGGACTGATGAGTTACTTACCATTAGAGGAATATAAAGAAATTAATCGAACATAGCATTTTACTGTTGAAGTGTTTGAAATATATACGCCTGTCTATTACCACTGCCATAACAGGAGGTAAATTCATTTCCCTTAAAGAATATATATATATATATGATGCATTTAACCCGACCCAAGGTGTATTTATATACGTTAATTAAATAAAAAAAAAACACCTTGTTTACGTAAATTAAATAACATATTTGTTCACAATAACGGATAAATTTCACACGTTAATTTCGTACAAATGCTTGTATGATTAATATTCTTTTCTGTCCGCAATAAAAACTTTTAATTTATACAACCGGAAACGTCGTAATGAATTCATTACCGGCACAGGTTCGTGTGAAAAATACATTAACAAATAAAACAACTATAAAACCTTTTTCAATTATTGTTTAATTATTATATAATTGAATATATTACGGATTTTTTTTTCAAATATATTAACCCAGTGGAAAAGTACCGACTAACCAGATAGACGTCCACTGCTGGACAGTAACATATAATGATAAGTTGGAAAGCTGATAGAACTGATCAGCTTTATCAGCTGCATATAGCTGTAAACGTTTCAACGCATCGTGTATGATTAAATAGTATTATAATTTAACTAAAAACGTTGAAACTGTGTCGCGTGGTATTACTTATCGAGCCCTGAATCTACTGCGTTTATGTTAAAACGCAGCCCGTTAAGGCGATGAACAGTTATAAAATATGTGCGCCTGCGCAATATTGTTTATTCGTTTGATACGCGATACGTGGAAAAGGCAATGTGATTTAGTAAGTTCTATGTTGACCTGCAAGATATCTTATCTAAGAAATTTTAAAGTATATACTTATAATAATAGTAGGATTGTTGCCGGAGACAGTCTAGTTAGGTACCACTGCAGCTTCTATAATATTTCTGCCAAACAGTATTATCAAACATTACTGTTTTACACTTTGAAGTTAACTTCTTACTCATCTTAACATTCTGTGGAATAAAAAAGTACTATTACTATGCTATGAATAATTTAAATTATAATAATTCACACATACACATAGTATTTTATCGCATCGTAATCATATCGGAAGTGGTAGATACCATAATAACAGCCATTATGGTATCTATCATTTTCGAGCATTACTTCTGTCATTTTTTATTTTCTGTCCTGTAAATAATGTAATTTATTGAACGACTATCATTACTATGACTTACGACAATGACTTACATCATTTTCTACCAATTGAAACCCCCCTACTTGTTCATTTCGTTGTATAAAAAAATCATAACTAAGCATTAATTTAAGCGGTAAACGTAGCCTTGGGAGGCCTCCCACAAGGTGTACTGACGATCTGGTGTGAGTCGCGGGAACCCACTGGACGCGAGCAATGCCGAACCGATCGATGTGGAAATCTTTGGGAGAAGCCCATGTCCAGCAGTGGACGTCTATCGGCTGATGATGATGATGATGAAGCGTTAATTTCATATCTATTCAAGGCTGCTTGGGGCGTTTTACTGTTGGAATTCTTTTCAGTAGCCTATAGTAATGTTTAATAACTTTAAGGTGTTATCTACTTATGTTATTTAGGCAATCCTAAATATATTTTCCCTTCTTACTACTTTTGAATATTTTATATCATGTGAATAATTTGTGGTGGACACACTTGTTATCATCAGATGAACGGCGCTTGAATGGCTAGTGCTTTTGCAAAGCCTAGCTTTCTAAACAGAAAAGCTATTTACCTGTTTATTTACATATAAATATTTAACTTTGGAATAGTTAACAAGTTTCATGATAAATAACTGTTAAATTGACTAGCTGTTTCCCGCCCGCTTTATTGGCTGTGACACCTCGCAATTTTCGTTGGAAAAAAAATTTCGTAAAATCTATTCGTAGCTGACCTAAACTTGGTTAAAGGAATATTCCTACCAAATTTCTAGCTCTAGGAACCATAATTCCAGAGATTTAATAACGAGACTCCACATCTTATATCTCAGGCAACGAGCGCAATGTGGTGCAGTGTATAACATCTTAACTAGCCCCACGTTGTTGTGGGTGGGCGTATCACTTACCATCAGGCGAACGTCTCTCTCTTCTCATTCTTTCTATGAATAAAAAAAATCCTTTTAATACTTGCGAATTCTCACACATGCGAATCTTCAAAAGATACACTGCTTCGGGGAGAATTAGAGTTATGTGGGATTTATACCCATTAAAAACGCCATTAGTGGTCATCCCTGGTGAAATTGTTACGGAACGTAGTCTCCACGTCTCTGCGCTGTGTAACTCACCTTAGGTGAGTTCATCGATTTAGAGGCTATGAGAGCCCCGAAAGCCTGCGAATCTTGAGACCCTTTTAGTCGTCTTCTACGGGAGATAGGTTTTACCTTAGACCTATTCTTAATGACTCGAGACCAAAGGACAGTGCTGGATATCGTTGTATTATAAGTATACAGTCGTAAATTTAAAGAAGTCAATTCTTATCTTGCCTATGACTCAGTTCGCATTGTTAAAATAGTTTAATTGTCATTAGAGAAAATCAAAGGTTATCGCAAGATGGTCGAACGTCCGTTTCCGCTGATAGACTGTAAGGGCGCTCGTTAACCCACTTCCAACGACGTTAATTACAGAAGACCACACTAGTACTTTAAGTATAGTCAGATAGCACAGCAGCCAATTTTGTACCTACAATGAACAAAAACTGTAAATATATGTGACATACAGACTCACAGACGATTTAGCTCCTTAAAATGAAACCTAATTACTAAGTTTAAAAATTTATAGGATTTTTTTTGTAAAGTAAAAAAAAAATAAAAAAAAAATAAATATTATCAACTACGTGGCTGAACTGACTGACTGTACTTACATTTCATTTAATGGGCGAAGTATTCCTATTGATAAGATTTACTGCACTTGACACACCTTCACTAAATAACTCGTTATTATCAGTGATAATAGGAATGAACTGAACCATACGTAAATTCTGTTCATCCTTCATTGTTTTTTGTTATTTGCGTCGAAATTATTAACAGCGTTGGTTTAAAATACCAAAATTATTCAAGTTACACTCAGTCTATGTCCAGAGCTTTTTTTTTTGAACAATCTAAGAAATAAAAAAAAATTAAACGTCTTGATTTTCTTGGTGTAGGCACTTGCAAGCCCTTATAGCTCATCTGATACTAGGCTTCAGGAGCTGGATCCACGGCCTGTTATATTTAAACGAAGACGAAGAAGTTTAGTATAGTTCGATCACCACTTGTCGCTCGGCGTATCATAAATAGCGACTATGAAGAACCCTGTGTAAAGGACTGTGGTCTCTTAATGTTGCCAATAATTAAAAAAAAGCTTGCCAATACGCATGTAAAGGATATAGTAGGTGTATAACGTTTTATTATGTTTTCAACTCTTTCTCTCTCTCATGACGTACACGAAGATTTCGTTTTGCGGTCGTTGTATCTCATCAAAACAATGTACTGAATTATTAGCGACGCTATAAAGGCGTGATTTTTTATACTGGTTAAATCTCAGTTAACAATGTATATACATATATATCACATCTCGTTCCCAGTGGGGTAGGCAGAGACCACCTCTCTCCATTTACTACGATCTTGGCACACCTTTCTCCCTTCCTCCACTTTCATGAGCGTCTCCATGCATGCTCGTCGGTTGCGTGTACTCTTGACGCGGCCTTTAGGACATCTTTGATTTTATCGAAATATGTCCGCCTAGGTCGACCTGCACCGATTATATACTCTATATAAAATATTTCTTTTTAAACCAAGCCATGCACACATCAACAATAGCTATATCTTCAAAACAATAGAACCATGAAAATTTTTGACATATGAGATAGTGCTACTTGAGGATAAAAGCCTTAATGATTTTCTGGTATCCTTGCTGTGTCACACATCATTCCTGCGTATCCACTATCTCTGACAGGACACTTTCGGTATACTGTCAACTGAGGTTCTGTAAACAGATTACGTTTTAATCAGTAAAAATGTCGACCGGTTGGCCTAAGCTGGTCATATCTTGTTACCAAGTCCATTACTGATCTATTGTTACATTTGTTTATTTCTTAAAGTACACATAAACGGAAATATATATATTTTTTAATTTTAATCGTGTCCTGGCTGCATTGCTGGCTGTAACATCCTTTCATGAAAGAATTTCGTAAAATTCGTCCTTAGCTCACCTGTACTCGACAAAAGGAATATTCTTACCAAATTTTAAGTCTAGGTCTTATGATTCCAGAAATATCGTGACGACTAAAGACTCACTCTATATAAGTGAAATTCTCATATATCTATCTTTTTACCTATCATCATTATCAGCCGACAGTCGTCCACTTCTGGACATATGCCTCCACCAAAGATCTCCACATCGATCAATCCTGCGCTGCCTGCATCCACCTGCTCTCTACCTATACATATATATAATATAATGAAAATGAGTTTTCCTTTGTTCGCCAATCACGTGAAAATTAGTGAATGTATCGACACGGGAACATGACCATTCGACGCAGAATGATTTGTAGATGGTTATAGGCTATTTATTTTTTTAATTTCATAGATCCTTCTAATCTATGAAATTAGAAGATAGTTCATTTTATTTCTGATTAACTTTATAAACATTTTCATTTCGTGTTATTTATTCGGTGGCTATAACAATAGTTGCTATAGAGAGTCACTTGTGGTTGCGGTTGATCTTAACAAATATTTTAGACCAATTTCAAGTCTAATTTTATAATACAACCAGTAAAGCAGCCGGGGAACAGCTAGTATCTTATTCATATGCAGCTTAAGTGTGTGTCAGTTTGTCGCCGATAGCTTCTTGGTTGCTTGACTAACACTGACAGCAATGGAATTGAGGCAAATAGTCCATACACACTGATACCGTACATGTTATTATAATTGTTACATTCAATTTCTATAACAATTAAAATTGATAATAATTAGATTTTAATGTAAAACAGCTGTTCGTATATTTTCACTGATTTCCATAACAATTAGTAATAACTATAAGTTTGTGTATAAACAACATATTCACTGATATAATTCAATTTCCACAGCAAATAATACTAGAACAGCAGTCAATTCTGTTGACTGCTGGGTTTTGACTATTATATATATATATATATATATATATATGTATATATGTATGTATATACATATATAAAGTAAAAAGTGAGCTGTTCGTTTTGTTATCGTAACTTCTTATATAAATATCAATCGTTGTGCTATGAGATCATTTCTAAACTTTTTCGTATCAACTGACATTTGATAATAAGCTGATGATGCTTACTTACATTATGTTTCGTTTTATCTTTCTACACATCTAATGTTTCCGTAGAACTAATATAATATAATTTTAATTACTCGTTTCTGGATTAACCGGAATCTATGCAGAATCAGTGGACTCAACCTGTTAGTCAGCGATAAAATAACTTCATTATTTTAGATATTCATCAGCCTCTGGTAATATGTACGAATGAAATATTAAACAATACTTTACTATATAAAGTCTTATTTAATTTAACTAAACATAGTTGCAATATATCTTGTTAAATTATATAAATTGCTTTGAAAGCCTTACATAGATATATACTTTTAAAAATTCAATAGGAATGTATGGATTAAAAACGAGCTTAACTGTAAGAGTTAACCCTAGAGAAAACATACCCTTGCCGAGGAATGCAATAATAATAGTTTTTTTTTACTTCAAGTAAGCGACGAAACGAGCGGGATGTTCACCTTATGGTATATGTTACGCCTACCCATAACAACGTGGCGCTAGTTAGAATGATATATACACCACCACATTGCGCTCGTCGCCTAAGACATAAGATGTTGAGTCTCGTTATCCTTGTAGTTACATTAGCTACAACGCCCTTCAAATCGTAACACAGTTATGTTTGTACGTTACTATTTGGCAGCAGAAATAGGTGCTGCGGTGGTCCTAGACAGTCTCTGGCAACTGAGACGTACCACTAGTAATGTGTATTCCATGCAGCAGTAATGACAATTCCAAGAAAGGAAAAAGTAAAAATATTCTATATATATATATATACATAATGTATGGACTTCATCGGATAATTATTTTCTAAAGATATTTCTAAACCACCACGACGTGGGGTCCTACAAGAAAATAGTATACCGTTTGGTTAAAGGTCGGCAACGCAGCTGCGACTCCTTCAACTGTTGCGTCTGTCCATGGACTTCAGTGATCACTTTCCATTACACGAACTATTCGCTCGTTTGCTAACTTTCCATATAATTATTATATAACTTTCTATATAATTATAATTACGGAAGGACAGATACACAACACGACGAAGAGCATTACAGAGCTTCACCGCTGTTAATATAATGTATAGAAGTATTTATTGTTATATTGTTCTACGAAGCGAATAGATTAGAGATACATATATGTGATACCGTTACACGCCTGCCCATAACAACGTGACGCTGGTTAAGATCATATACACTGCACCACATATTACTCGGGTAGACATAAGATGTTGTCTCGTTACCCCAGTAATTATACTAGCTACAGCTCCCTTCAAACCGAAACACGGTAATGTTTACACAATAATGTTGGGCAGTAGAAATAGGCGCTGTGGTTGTACCTTTTTATTTGTCTTATGTTAGGGAAATACCTTCGTGGAGGCAAAGACAAGATATGTCGGACTTGCACCGACTAAAACCCCCACGATGTTCACACACCCCACATTCGTCGCTTTATCGCAGGGAGAGCTTCGTGACCCCGCTAGCGCCGGTTGCATCATGCAAACCCACCTCGAGGAGCTGCGGTGGTACCTCTTTAGATGGTGTCCAGTAATACTATAACACCAGTGTATTGATGTTTCAACAGATGATTTAAAATAACGATGTTTTTGTTTTTAATTGTTAATATTTAGTAATATATGGTAATCTAGAGAATACTAGGTTAGGCATTAAGTATAAGCATAGGCATTGCATAAGTATGCAAACAATACAGTATCTTCTGCTTTTGTCCGTGCACGTGCTTCGTATAATACATGCTATTTGCGATGTTAATGTTAGCCATAAACGGCCGTTAAATTTCCTTGAATACATCGTCGTTGCCTTATTTGTTTACTTGTCACTAACTCGTATTTTATGTAGACGTAAACAAATGCTAGCCGTGCGATGACTGGAGCTCGCAAGAAAGGCGATAAGTGTTCTTAGGGAAGAATACTTTAAAATTTTCCATTTTACCTTCACTTCAGAACAACTATTACTAATCAATGCGAGAATTTTTCATTACATTACCTATGAAATAGGTTATACAATGCGGAATTAATGAATCAGATATACTGAGGTACGAATACGTTTACCTGGGGCAAACAATCCAGCTGGGTAAGTTAACTACCTGAAAGAGTTCAATCGACGAATCCAAATCGAGTGAGCAGCATTCAGGAAGCTACGCAGCATCTTTTTGTCTCAATACCGCAGTGTCTGAAGACAAAAGTTTTCACCTCGTGCGTGCTACTAGTGTTGATATACGAAACCTAGACGTGGCCCTTTACTATCATCTGCCTTATAAAAAGGCTCAAAGTCACTCAAAGGGCAATGGAGAGGGAGTTTCTCTGAGCGATCGAATAAGAAATGTGAAGATACAAAGAAGACTAGTCACCGACATAGCCCAAAAGACTGCTAGACCTAAGTCGCAGTGGGCAGGACACATTGCACGAAGGACACAATCCCACAAGGTGGACCGAGCATCTGGTGAGACGGCAACCCACTGGATGCGATAAACGCGGGACCGATCTATGTGGAGATCTTAGGATTGTCCAGCAGTGGACGTCTGTCGGCTGATAATGATGATGATGATATCTAAATCTAATATATCGCCACGTCTTTATTTAGTTAAACGGTGTGATTGTTATTGTAGATGCTGAATTAACTTGTTAATTAGATGACGTTGAAGAATGCACAGTATGGAAAATTTTAGTTTTACAAAGCAATCGGTCGGAAGCTTTGTCATTGCGAATCGTTTCTCGGACGCTGTAATTACTTTGGTCAGAACAAAAAAAAACAACAAATGGTAAACCACTGCAAAAATGTCTTAGATAAATACTTTTATGCATTTGTAATATCACGTCTCGTTCCCAGTAAGGTAGGCAGAGACCAGCTCTCTCCACTTGCTACAATCCTGACACACCTCTCTCGCTTCCTAAACTATTATGAGCGTCTTCATGCATGCTTGTCGGTAATATTCTCTATGCATATAGAAGATTCCCAGAGATTTATTGCGCTGTCACGAGATCACCTGTTACACGTATACACTTAAAATTGGATAGGAATATACCTTTTACCGATTATAATATAGGTCAGCGAAGAATGGATGGTTACGACCAGCAAAGTATGCAGGGAACAGTTGGTATTTAATATAGTATTTATTTACAGTGCTGCTTGTTGTCCGCCTTGGTTAATTTCTCATTTATTATTTATATTAATTTATAACCATCCATCCACCATCATTACCATCAAGTTCAAACGGCCCTCGAGCTAGTATAGTTACTGGAGTAACGAGATTTGACATCTTATTAGTATGTCACCACGAGCACAACGTGGTGCAGTACATATCATTACCGCCACCTTATTACGGGTAAAGGTATCACTTACTATCAGGTGAAAATCACGGTTGTCTTATCGATGCCATGAATACAGAAAAAAATCTAACCAGCGCCTGGCGTGTTAGAAGACAAAGCAATTAACCGCTGTGTCACAACAACAATTAAGACGCTGCATTCTCTACTTTGCGTTTTATTTTTTGTCTAAATAATATCTAAATGTTTATTGTTTCCACTTCACAGTAATTGATTTCATATAATCGTTAAATAACCTTGATATATATAGGTTTGCCGGCTTAGATAATGGATTAGAACAAGCTTAACACTATCCACTCATACCAAGGTCCTAGACTGTGAGATAACGCTTATTTATTTCTTTATTCCTTATTGTATACCTCATAAATAGGTTACGAAGGGACGGACACAAGTCCTAAGTGCCAATCGACTAGCTTATAAATATCGTTAACTGTAAGGCAATTAAGATAACCTTAATTACCATCACAATAGTGATGTTTTTAACTCATCTTGTAGCACTACTCAATGTAGAGGATAAAAGGTTGTGATCAAAAATTTGTTACAAATAAGCGTGATAGTTTTGTACACAGACATCATTTGGCCAGACTTGCGGAGATCAATAGAAATAACTCCCACATCCCCTTCGTTCACCAGACGACCAGACGCACGGCAAGTCTCCATATTTTGGTTTCGCAATATTCAACATCTACAGTTTGCGAACAAAAAGGTCCAGCTCTTCCTTTTTTATAAAAACAGTAAAGGAGTAGAACAACTTGCCGGCGTCGATGTTCCCATCTATATACTACGTGGTGATGTCTTCAAGAAAAGAGTGAACAGGCTGCTACTAAATTAGCGCGCCTTATCACCATAGATTACATCACCATTTAACATCATGTAAGACTTTGGTCAAGCGCTAACCATGACGATATAAAAAGTAATATTGATGTACTGTTAGTCATTTGTAGAAAAAAAACTAAATAGGTATTAAGTGGTCTTAAGTTTATGGGTATATCTTGTACCCCATTTTTATTTTAAGTCATTTTTCTGGTAGTAGATCTCTGGTCGTCATAGACCATCTATGCTAGTTACAGTCAACTTGAATTTCAACCGTAATAGTTAAGAAAAGTTTACAAAAAAATATATTAACTAATTTTGTTTAGCTGATTGCGGAAACCATGGCTATCGGCCTTTGTAGTCCAGTTTATCAGTAAAAAAAAATGGTTGAATAACTAACCATACCAACCAGCGTTTTAACATTTCAGCTACGACCTTTTTTTATTGTTCATTGATGCGATAAGACTAACAGTAACCTGATAAGTGAATGCCTGCCCTTAACATCACGGCGCTAGTTATAATGATATACACAACAATTGTGAATATCGCCTTAAGACGTAAAATGTTAAATCTCGTTACTCAACTTACTACAATCCCTCCAGAACGGAACAGAATAATATTTGCATTCTACTCTGACAGAAATAGGAGCTGCGGTGGTACCTACCAAGACGGTCTCCGGAGACCTTTCATCAGGACTTTGTTATTCTACACAATTTGAATAATGTCCTGTATTGTCAACACAAATGTTGGTGATGCCCGTCTCGTCCGCATCAGCTGCTCGCGTGCCATAGCAACCATGACAGCTCATCGTTTTAATTACACGCAAAACAATTGTTATATCGTACAACGCGTGGATTCCCGGATTTACGATCCAGCAGACGAACGATTCCGTTCATGCGATAAATTGGATCCGAAATAGAATCTTGAAAATACCTCAGCCACGGTTACTGCGACAGAGTTATTACTAGATCTCTGTTGTTTTTTTTAATACTCATCCCGCAGTGTAGTGGATCCTGAGTCTTATTCTACGTTTCTATTTATTCACTGACTTCTTTACTCAATCATTCTCCATCACATTTCCTTCTGTCACGCTTAAACGAGGAAAACTAGCCGTTTTTTTTATTCTAGAAAGCGACGAGACGAGTAGGACTTCCATTCGATGATAAGTGATGCGACTGTCCATAACAATATCACGCTATTTAGGATGTTATATTATACATTGTACCAAATTATTGTCCTTGCTTTACCGCACTAACTACAACGCTGTTCAAACTGGAGCACAGTTTTGTCTGCATACTATTGTTTGTCGGCTGCAATAGGCACTGCAATTGTAAGTAGATGGTCTCCGGCAATAGAAGCCGACTACTTCCATACTTGTCAGCAGTTACATTGTGCTGCGTCTATTTTGTTTATTTGTCATACAAACACTAGCAAGAAAACGTAAAATATAATAATATTAACATTTTTGTGTTTTACCCGCCCTTACGGCGCAGAGACATGACCCTGACCATCGGGCTGGTTCACCGATTTAAAGTAGCACATCGAGCGATGGAGAGAGCTGTTTTTGGCTTTTCTTTAAGGGACAAAATCTTGAACGAAGAAATTCGACGGAGAACTAAAATTGTCGACGTAGCTCTTAAAATCTTCAAGCTGAAATGGCAGTAGGCCAGCCATGTCTGTGGTGTCAGTGACGGCCGATGGGGGAGAAAAGTCTTGGAGTGGAAGCCGCGTACAAATCGAAGAAGTGCAGGACGCCCATCCTCCAGATGGACCGACTACTTTATGAGAGTGGTCGGATGTGGGTGGATTCGAGAAATTGAGGATCGCATTTGGAGGAAGACATAGGGGAAGACCTATATCCAGCAGTGGATAAACAGAGGCTTATAATGATGATGATGTTGATTTTGTGTTTATTTGTTAACACCCGCATTGGGTCAGCGTAGTGGGAATTGTCCCAAATTTCCTCCATATCTACCCCTATAAACGACGGCGCCTGGCAATGCGGGCAGCGTTGGAACGATCGATATGGGGGATGTTTAAGAGAGTCTTATGTGGACATCTAACGGCTGATGATGATGATTTGTTTATTTATACTCATTAACCTATTTGTTTGTTTATATGCATTCGTAATGAGTGGAGAGAAATATACGGATATATCCGTGCACTAAAATCCGTACTGCACTTTACATTTCCACGGCCCGTTAATTTTCTGATGCGCGACGCCATCTTGCGACGCGCGCCCTATTTTCATTCTAAACAGGGACCCGTTTTACGCAGCGCGGCCCATGACTCATAACCTGCGAGTTAAATACATAATATCTAGTGCACAACAAACAGGAACAGCAACATTAAATTCTGAGTAATGTTAATTTTGCAAAAACATGCTTACTGGTTAATCAACTAAACGCCGAGACGAGTGAGAAATTCATCTAATATCAAGAGTAGCGTAGCAGTAATATATTTTAACAGCACCAAAGTGTAGTTAGGTTCATTCTCGATATTCCGTAATATAATTAGCAGCTAAGCTAACAACACAGTTTTTTTTTATTACTACTGTTTAATGTCAGAAAAACGGCTCTGACTTAATGCGATGACCATTTTTTTTTTCGTGTGGGAATCCCGCATTGGATACATTTCTGCTATGGGGGCAACAAAAGGATTATGCTGGACTCTTACCTGCTAAAACTCTGACGTACCTTTCAATGCTTTTAGCCAAAACCACGGGAACGCTTTCGTACACAACCGTGGTTCCGACAGCAGGAAGCCTTGACAAGGCCATGTCTCAAGGTGGAACTAGAACTTTCCACTCCATTTATCTGTGATAGGCGGAATACCGCGCGCGCCACCTCGAGACCTATTATACTTGGCAGCAGATTACGCCCGAATACGCCACCGTGGCTTCAGTTAGAGGGATTGGAAGGCGTGAAACATCCTTTTCCAACGCTCAGGAATATGCCTACGAATTGAGAAATGGGTGATTTTCTCTCGCTCCCTCTTTGCAGTCACTTTCTGCAACATTACCTTCGCGCAGAAGGTTACGCCAGCGTCCCACAACGTCTCACTGCTGATCATGGCTTCCATAAAACCACAACCAATATCTGTGTATTTAAAAACCTGCCGGTTTACTCATAACATTTTCCTCAATTAGAAGCCCAAGCATAATGGCGATCGAACCCGTGCCTCTTCAGGTAGTATAATGCGTACGAGCACAATTTCAAACTAAACCCTTGCAACATTTGTTTAATGCAAATAAACATATTTTTAATACTACAAGAAAGATCTTCATTATCATTAGGTGCCCTCTTCAAACTGAAGTTTGGGGATCAGATCGAGAAAACCAATTTGAAACTCAGCTATTCTTTTTAACTGATGGTATTTAAACCCTGCCCATTCCTTTATGTCATCAAATAATTTCTTGCGCTGTCTACCAGGTGCACGTTTTCCAGAAATTTTGCCATCCAGGATCAACCTTGGAAACTCATAAAAGTAACAAAGATACATACATACATACAAACTATTCGATTTGTGTTTACATTGATTTTATAACTACTGATGAAATGAGTCATGTTTACTTAGAAACGAGGATAATTGGGCCGATGATGGACGACTGTTCAATGACGCCAGTAATTTATGTCTCTCGCACACAATATTCCATACTTATGGTGTGATACTTTATGGTTGTAAATAAACGAAATATTCGCAGAAAATAAGACCCGAGTGCTGCTGCCAAACACCTCTTAAGAGAACTTCAATAACTTCAGACATCACTCAATGCTTACGTTATTTGTTTTCAATCATATCGTATAACGTTCGATGGAAATTCAATCTTATGTCTTCGGCACAGAATTCATTGTCGGCTGTGTTACGTAATATTATTTTCGTACCGATACCTGAATTCGCGTGAGTCACATCTAAGAGTATCCAACACGATATGAAGGAAGAAGGGAATTTTCCGCGGAAATTTTGTCGAAACCTTAAAAACACATTTTCCTTCATAGCGATATATAAAAATCTAAGGCGATTTTATTAAAGTTAACTAGCGATATGATTGCGTTATTAATATAATAGTGATTTTATTTACATAATTATCTCAGTGTGAAATAATCATTAATATACAAATGTATCTCAAACATAAATCAAAAAATAATAATAATAACAAAAACAGGAAGTTTCTTGTTAGGTTCATCTTTACGCATCAAATGAAAACATTCAAGCAGTAATTATTACAGATGTACTGTAAATTAAAAAAAAAACACAACCGCCTTGTTAACTGAGAAAAGGAAAGAAGTACTACATTTGATTGTATCCTTGTTCTATTGTATAATTTTTTTACTAGATGTGTTAATGAATGTTTCTCATTAGGAAATGTAAAGACATAGCTACATCTTCTTCTTAAAGTGCCTCTCCAACTAGTGAAGGTTGGCGATCAGCGTGGTAGTCTTTTCTGTCTCTGGTTCGGAGGAACAATTCGGACGCCTCATATATGCCAATCCATTCCCTTATATTCTTCAACTATAACTTTTTCCTTCTCTCCACATTTCGTTTTCCAGCTTCTAATGACTGACTAAAGAAACTTTGATTTTGTACTTATTAATAATTGCTATTGTATCTTTTTAGTACAAATGTATTGTAAGTTTTTATTTCCGAAGACAGTCTAGATAGGCATATTTTTGCCGCTAAACAGTAATGGCCAGACGTTACTGTGTTACAGTTGAAAGGGTGTTGGGTCTACTGAAATTTCAAGGCGACAAAATCAAGGCAGTGTACATCATCCTAACTAGCACCACCTTGTTATGGATAGGACTATCACTTACCATTAGGTGATCGTCTTACTTGCCTCGTCGCTTCTTCGAAATTAAAAAAATCTCTTTGTAGAAGAGACGCTTTAAATTATCTGGGACGCGTAACGAAGTAAAGATAAATGCTTGTAACATGACGACGCCACACAATCAAGTACGTAACTTAGGGCTTCGCAATTAAATTATACTGGTACTTTAATCGAGAGCGATCAGCTTGCGCCCTTGTTTATGGTGTTTCCATGCGGGCATTTGCATACAATCACCAATCTACTGTACATCCTTATATAACTAAACTCCCACGAACGCTTCGTTTAATCTAGTGGCGCGACTTCACACATTTTTTGTATTTACATCTTCTCTAGGGTAAATTTGTCAACAAGTTATTTATTAGTTTCTTTTAACACTAAATAACGTCAAGGAATCAAGCTGTAACAACAAAAACTTCTTTATATTTAATGAATTACTTCATCAACAGAATAAATCATTCAAATACTCTGCAGAAGAAAATCGTCGTGAAGTTTTGGACTATTAGCATCAGGAAGTAGAATTACTTCCGTATCGTTGAAGGGTCGTCGGGTTCGCGAAGTTTTGAAGATATTCCATCTCATAGTTCAATAAGTAAACCGTGGAAGGATGAAAAACATGAATTAGTTTTAATAATTGCCGAAGTATAGTGGAAAAGATATAATAATTTCTGATAAAACTGTACTAGGTTGACTGGTAGAGAATACTCAAATGTTTTAATTCCGCCTGTTGTGGCTTCATTCATGGTGTTACAAAAAAAGTTTAAAATAAAAAAATATTGGAGAGAGAGGGTTAAGTTCTTGCTTGAAATGTACGTAATGAACAGGGGGCAAAATGTGTTATGGAGATAAACTCGGAATCGATCGTCAAGGATTAAGGGTATTCGCTGGGGTTTTACTTGATAGAAATTCTTCATACCTTTTCTTTCTGGATCTAAGTTGGAACTTATCTTTTTTTTAAGTGATACACCTGCACATAATGATGTTATAAATAGCACCACATTGCGCTCGTCGCCTTAAGACCTAAGAAGTCAAGATACCCCAGTAATTTCACTAGTTGTAACGCCTCTCAAACCAGAACACAGCAATGTTTGCTCACTGTTATGTAGCGGCAGACTATCTCCGTACTACCGGTGAATAAAAATGTATATAGGTTTAGTTCTATGTATTTATTCATTATGCAATACGGATCTAATCATACTTTCCAAGTAATATTCCTTGTAAGTTCAAGAATGGATTAACGTAAGTTGAGATGATGAGATGATCCAACTTAACTAATAAGGTCGCCATTAAGGACAAACTACTTTAAATAATTAAATTATAGTTCCCTTGTAGTTTGTGCTATTAGTTTTCAGTCATTACTTTGCTACGGTATTACGTTTTACAAAGAAGCTTTATAGCGTTATCTGCTTACATACAAGATAATCATTATTACACTCCCGTTCAATAAGCTATTATCTAGCTGGTGAACCCGGAAAGTTTACTGGTTGATCAGTCCCCTTCTGTTTACATTACAGCTCGGGCTTTATGTTCTATAGTTTTACTTTTCCATGATATTAATTCGATATGTTAATTTTGATGTTTTCCATTTGTTCCTTTCATTAAAATGTTCGACTTGCTCATACAGCTCATAGACTGAGACCTAAGCTGGTAAATTATGCTCACTAAGAATTATTTGAGCTATTATTATAATATTTATACTTTATTCATATGCAGCTTGTGCGTCAATTTGTCGCCGATAGCTTACTGGTTTCTTGCGTAACAGCGCCACTAGCCAATGGAGTGATGTTGCCATGGGATTCAAATAGTCCGTGTACACTGATATCATGCATGGATTTATCATTGTTCAATTCAATTTCCATATCATTAAAATTGATAAGAATTGGAAGATTTTAATTTAACTAGAACAGCAGTCAATTCCGTTGACTGGCGGGCTTCTACTAGTAATACAAGTTTTCCGATTACTGGTATATATAAATGAATACCGATTATCGGAAAACTTGTCATCCAAAATAAATAAACATAGACAATAGACAATTAAGATACGTATTATATATTCAAAGAGGCATTTCTTGTAATTAAGTTTTACTTCGGAAACGAAACTAACTAGGATTAGAAGTTCAATCACATGCTTGCATTTGTCAAATAAGTCTCAGTTTCGCTAACAGTAAAAAATCTAACCATGTTTCATATTTGCAATAATTTACTAAAGATGTTAAGTTAAATAATATGAAAGGTATTCTTATTAATTATTACACAAACATCCGCCACTAATGTGAACATTAGACTTGCATATCCTAAACATTTTGTGGATGAGCCTCAACCGAGGAATAAGCCGCGGTTTGCCAACCACTGGTATATGCGTTGTAGCTTTTGAAGGATAAGCGCTCGCTTTCGAACGACTACAATTATATTTATAAAAAGCTTATTATACTTCCATGTATTCGATAAAAAAAAGTAACGGATTTCCCGTCAGTACGGACGGCCGTTCGTTTTCGTAATCCGCTGGCTGCGGTGCGTTCTGCAGCTCGCGCAATATCCTTGTAATATCCGGTGCAGCTGCCGCGAATAATGACTTTAAAGTTTTCGTATATGTTTATAGTTCCCTTTGCACTGTTGTGCTTGTTTGTGTTCATACTCGAAGTGGGAATTAGTGGGATTACCACTCGTGGTAGGTCTCTGCTGTAGGAGACCGTTTAGGTAGATACCATCACAGTTCTTATTTCTGCTACCAAACAGTAATGCGTAAACGTTACTATGAACTCGTTTCAAGGGCGTTTTAGCCAGTGTAATTACTGGGGTAATGAGCCTGAACATTTTATGTCCCAAGGCAACAAGCAGGCGTATCTCTTACCATCAGGTGAACGTCGCACCAATCGGTGAATAAAAGATAAGGAATTGCGTTACGATGATAAAAGCTTAGCTCGTATGATTATAATTTATTTTTAACGTTGAAACATTTCAGTTAATTTGATGTGTAATAACAACAGTGATCTCGCTGGCCTAATGGTTAGAGTGTGCGACCTTCATTCCGAAGGTCGCGGGTTCGAATCTTGGTATATACCGATGACTTTAATATTTAAGTTATGTACATTTGTAAACTTTAGTAACAACAGCGAAAATACAAACGGTGAAGGAAAACATCGTGAGGAAACCAGCACATGAATTAGAATTTTTTCTAAGGTGTGTGTGAAATCACCAATCCGCATTGGGCCTGCGTGGTGACTATGGGCCATCGAACTCGTATTGAAGGTAGGCCTGTGCTACAACAGCACGTGAAAAATGCAATTACGAATTTATTTCATATCATCATTATCCTCCAACCTTCTCCAAAGTGAACTTAGGTTTTTCATATAGCAATATTCAATATTCACCTAAAACACTGATGGTATATATAGATGTTTGCTGGAAGCGGCATCCCGGTGGGCGCTATTTTCGCTTCAAGCAAGCGTCGGCCCTCACCGTCTATTTTAAACTGATACTCCATCAAATCAACAAACAGAGAAATAAACCTATAGTATGTATAGTATAATTAGATGCATCATTTGCACGGATGGTAAGGGTATTAACTGATGAAGGTATGACTGATAGCTCACTTTCTGAGGTGGTAGTTTCAGAGAGGCGCCGATTCGATCCCTACTGGATTTGAGCTTTCAGTGAAGGAAGCCATTGTAAGGAAACCTATGTGTTCAACAAATGGTAACTTTCTTGGGCATGTGACATACGTCAACTCGCATTTGGCCATTTGTATAAATGATCTTGACTCCTCTTTTGTGATTGAAGGCCCTGATCACTACGACTGGGAACATAAAATGGCCTGCTTATTATTACTATAGCGGTGATATCCCACGAATTGAACTGACGATCTAGTGCAGTGCATATTTCTATGTGAGGCTTATATACAGCAATGGTCAACTATCATGGTGATCGCTGCATTGAACGCGAAACATTTCAATTCCCATATGTATTTATAATAAAATGCTATTGTTTTCATACTAAAGTCAGATTTCTTTGTTTCAGGTAAGGATTCCAACGAGAACATAAAAATAGTAAAGTAAATAGAACTAAGAGCAAATGTCGAATATTGGACTATTCGAACATAATTTTATTTTTTGCTTTGCAGTATACAGTATACCATCGAACAAATGATCATAGCCCTAAAAAAGTAACCATAATTAACACTAGTTAATTTAAACTTTCATTTTAATTATAGTTCCGTAGAAGATATACTTTGTAACAATCACAAATATTACTCGAATACAGCTCATTGGGAAATCAATTTTACACTTCACTATTTAGTGGTCACTTTAAAAAACTATCAAAGTATGTTTATACCGCTCTCCGTCTTTAATAATGCATTAAATGTAGCTATTTATATCCGTAACATCCCTCAAAATATCCTAAGTGAAGCCCGCGCCGGATGTGTCCATATTGAGTATACGTTTGAAAGCTGTACCTCGACGCGTCCTTTTGAACAAGTGGAGACCGTTTTTGATTAACACAAGATTATATAACTGAAAGACAGGTGACTGGAAACTATTGAACAACTTTTCGATATCTGATATCATAATAAAGCGAGGAATAAATATAAATAACTAGCTGTTCCCCGCTAACTTTGGCGGCTGTCGCATCAAATTATAAATCTCTAGGCTTTATGGTCCCAGAGATATCATGATGAGTCTCTACATAGTCGAAAAACTCTTAAATATATCTATAATTCACACTTAACATAAATTGCAATGCAAACATTACTGTCTTCCACTTTGAAGGGAATTGTAGTTAGTGAAATGACTATAGTAACGTGCCTTGGTCCTCTGTTTAAATTTGGGGCTGGTTATCATCCATTCATCAAACCTTAGTGTTCCGGTTTGAAGAGCGCTGTACCTATGTAATTACTGGGGTAAAAGAGACTCAACGTATTAGGGGGACCGGAAAGTAATGTCGTTTTCTTACGCTAAATACAAACACATACATTTTTAACGAGTCTTTATTTTTAATCAATGATGTATTCCCCATCATTGTCAATAACCTTTTGCCATCTAGTGAGTAAATTTTCAATCCCTGATCGATAAAAATTAATTGGTTTTTCGGCAAAATATCTAGAGATGGCATTTTGGATATCATCCAAATTTGCAAATGTTTTGCCACTTAAAAAGTGTTGCAGCGCTCGGAATAAGTGGAAATCCGATGGTGCAACATCGGGCGAATATGGTGGATGAGGCAGCACCTCCCACCCCAATTCATTAATTTTTTCTAGAGTTCGCCTTGCGCAGTGCGGTCTTGCATTGTCATGTTGGAGAATGACGCCTTTTCGGTTGACAATCGCTGGCCACTTTTCAATTAAAGATTGATTGACTCGCTGCAATTGTTCGCTGTAGAGGTCTGCAGTAACAGTTTCTCCAGGTTTCAGTAATTCAAAATGAACAATGCCGCGAATACTCCACCAAACACACAAAAGCGCTTTTTTGGGGTGTAAACCTGGCTTAGCAGTACTCCGAGGGATTTCATTTGGAGAGAGCCACTGCCTTTTGCGTTTTGGGTTATCATACAGGACCCATTTCTCATCTCCTGTGATCAAGCGATCAAAAAACGCTTCTGTGTTGTGTCGTTGAAGCAATAAGTTGCATGTGATTGATCGGTTAGCCTTATTCTGTTCGGACAGATTATGCGGGACCCAAACACCTGCTCTGCTTACTTTTCCAATCTGCTTCAAATGTTCTTGGATGGTCGACCAAGGTTTGTTGAGACTGTTTGACAATTCCTCGATCGTCTGACACGGATTTGCTTCCACTTCCGCCCTTAACACGTCGTTGTCTAACGCTGATGGTCTTCCTGATCGATACGAGTCGGAAAGATCAAAATTACCCGATTTGAACTTGGAAAACCACCTTTGGCATTTACGAATGTCCAGTGCATTTGGATAAACATCGCAAATGTTTTTGGTAGCAACTGTTGCGTTATTTCCCTTGCGAAACTCAAAGAGCATGCAATGCCGGATGTGTACCTCTTCTGGTATTTGGCTGGCCATTTTACCCAAAATTACAAAAAAAAATTGTAATTCAATTGTCTATAAGTAAAGAAATCACTATAACCTCACAATGTCTTTGGTACGCCTCTGAACAAAACAATGAGCTGACAAATGACAATCAAGTATTGGCATGCGCAGAAACGACATTACTTTCCGGTCCCCCTATTATTATGTCTCAAACGACGAGAGCATTGTAGTGCTGTATATCATCCTAACTAGCACAACTTTGTTATGGGCAGGCGTGTCTCTTACCATCAAGTGAATGTTCCGCACGTCTCCTCGATTCCTCGAGAACAAACAAATCAATAACGATTTACTTCCATTATAGAGCTTCAATCAAATTATTGAATACAGTTTCATGGCAAAAAATTACTATATTACATTCAAGCAGCCTTTTCCCAGACCGAAGTTATAATATACCCGCAAGCTTCGAAGAATAAGATGCGCGTACGCAGGTGCATTTAACATCTTGTAACAAAGCTTTGTTATTCCATTCTTACTATACTTGCAAACGAAAATGAATCATCGGCATATGGTGTAGGGTCTAAAATAATTTGATACATGTTAAGAATATTCGTCTGCCCCATTTAACCGTGCAAGCCCATCTGCGGGACATTCGTGGATGCGTGTAATAAAAATAGCACATTGTTGGTAACACCACTTGTTCAGATCTAACGGTGCAGCACTTTGTTACAATGCGCCGGGGCCTGTGATTATTTCATGTATGGAGAACAAATCTGGCATGTGTTTGCCATACGTACGACAAAGATGTCCCATTTAATACCGGAAAGCCTTTATTGGCCCTTCATAGTGTGACTCTAATTAAGTCATATGTATTGTACAGTATTAAGAGGTTAGCGCGGTACGGGCGTTATGCGGAGGGATGAAGGACATATAACAAAGAAAGTGATGAGAATGAACGTGGATGGTTATAAGGGTAGAAGAAGAGCGAAGAAAGTGTGGATGGATTGTGTGAAAGATAACATGGTGTATGAAGATTGTGGATTCAGGCATGACGGCTGATAGAGGGATACGGAAGAGAAGTACATACTTTGCCGACTCCACATAGCTGGGAGAAGGGCAGGAGAAAGAAGAAGAAGGAGTATGATAAAGCATTATTTATGTAGTGTTGGAAGTTTCATCATAAGGTCGATCGATGTGGAAATCTTTACGGTTGGCCTATGTCCAGCAGTGGACTTCTATCGGACGATGATGTTGATTAATACTACAGAAACATTTTTAAATTAAGTAACTTTAATTGGTAACGAAGAGACTTGATGAAAATATCGATTCATATCAAAGAAGTAAATTTCTACTTTAGTTGTGTCCGATTTCAAGTATTTTTAGGTATAACAATAATAATTCCCGGAGCTGCGATTTAAACTGCGCAGGCGCGTCTACCTGATGAGACACAATACAGATCCGTTAGCGGAAAAAAATCGGTTGCTAAGCAACATTAATAAAGCTTACTATACACGAATGGTTGTGGGTAACATTTGTATGATTAAACTTCGAAACTTTTAAGTTATGTGAGTGTAAACTAAAAATAAAGCATAGGATGGTAAAGTGAGTAAATAAAACAATCAAGTTATAATATATATAACTTATCAATCATACATACTTTGCTTGCTTTATACAAGTTTTCACCTATATTTAAGTAAAGATATAACTTGTTATATCATGTCTTATTTACTAAATAGACGAAGATGCCAAAGGAAACAGAAATATTAGTTAATTAATGTTTCTAATACAATTGTACGCTGTCTGCATACTGTTTCTATTTTGATAGATTTTAAACGTACATTAAAAAGTATCTTTTTGAAATATAAATGCTGAGAACAGAGTATTAAAAAATTTGGCCTTTTTTTTGTAAATTTAACGAAGCGACGAGATGAGAGAGACGTTCACGATTCTGATAGTATAGCAGTTAGGATAGTATACTAAATCACATTGCGGTTTTCGCTGTCACTGTTAATTTCGCTAGCTATAACTCCCTACAATCCGGAACACTGTAATGTTTGGCGGACGAAATAGGCGCTGCAGGTGTTACTAAGCTGGACGTTCTCCGGCAACCTACCACCAGTGAAACTGGAATGTAAGCAAATTTAATTAGTGCTGTAATATATCTTGATAAAATGTTTAGTCTCCGTCCGTGTGCAAGCATCCTAAATAAACAATCAATAGTTGTAAATTTCTTTTGAAGTAACATGCTATAGTATTTATTCTCAGTTCATATAATTATGGACCTAGTGCCATTGGATATAAAGCTTATTTCACATAATAGTGTAAATGACAGTTGCTTTATAAAGTTGGAATTTTCGTGGTTATGCCATATGTTTGATGCTCCTGACATGTTAATGTTAACGGTAGAGGGTTAAATAATTTAAATAATTATACATGCTGTTGTTTTTATTAAATAAACAGCATTTTAAAATATATAAAGGATTATTAATAAGAAGTCTGTTTTTAAAGTCTGTGTGAATAAAATGTTTGTTTGATTTTAGTATTAACATCCTTGGAACATTTGATTCGAATTGAATACCAAACAGGACAATAAGTTTTGGAGAAAACCGTTAATTTATATTTATAAGAAGTATGACACATTCTTCTAAATTTACTGATAAACTATACGCTTGTAGATTTCTATTGCCGGAATTGTCTAGGTAGGTACTACCGCAGCTTCTATTTCTATCGCCAAACAGTAGTGTACGAATATTACCGTATTCCGGTTTGAAGAGAACTGTAGCTAGTGAAATTATTGAGGGAACGTGACTTACGTTTCAAGGCGGTGAGCTTAATATGATGTCATAAAGAAGAAAAGATGAGCATAATAATAGTATTGAAGAAGGCAGCCCGGTCTATGAAAAGTTTTCGTCCGGTTATAAAGTGTTTGAGTTTAAACAACAACCAATCAACAGTAAACCTTAGAAAGAAAAACCCGGTGATTAACCCTTTGTTTCGGCGAAAGTAAAAGTAGAAGGATGTTAAAATTTCATACCTTTCATTTAATATAATACACCCTAGTAATTTCCTTTACAACTTTTATAAATTTCGAACCCTTATTACGTTACTTTTACTTTAAAATTACTTCGTTATTGTTAATTTTGAACAATGAACAGATCAAAAGAACTCGTGATGACAAAAGCTCGGGTGCTCAAAAGTGAAAAAATTCTGTATAGGTAAAACAACAATTAATATATTATTCTGGTTATTTCTAACTAAACTAGTTAAATATAACAAATAAAAGAATAAAGCATGTTAAATATTAGAGCGGGTAGATATTTATATATGAACCTTCACACGACTAAATGCCTATGAAGATGCCTTTGTATTATGAACATCAGTACTTTTTTTTATTTCATCAAATTTACCGATATTAAAAATAGAATTCTATGTAGTTTAAACTAGTTTACGAACAATGTTATTTCTCTTGGTTTTAACTTCTGGATTCCTCACTAGGAGCTGCCTGTATCGAAGAAACCTAATTTATATGATAACTACTGTTACCTAACTAGTATGAAGTGTTATATGAGATAGCAGATAAAGTTATCTTTTTAAGATAAACCTGCCATTTTTAACCTTCACAACAATTATTAATTAACAAGGGTAAAAGAAAAAAAAGATTATGTGATAAATTATAAATAAACTCCAACGGTTTGTGTGACTATTAACGAAACTATTCGAAACGTTTAAGCGTCCTTGCGGAGTGGACGGGAACGATTAGGAGCGCGGCGTTTCCTCGCAACAGTACTGGCCCACCGTTACGCACTGGTTTGAATGTCGTCCGCAATGTAAATCCCGCAACAATAGTTAACCGTGTAACGAGCCTCTAATGGTGAACACTTTTGATGGGCACTTTTTGTGGCCGCACAATTTCCCGACGCTGGGCAGGTGCTGGCCGACGTTATTGTGAAACTTAACGGACGTTTATGTAATTAAAAAGCCGCACGCTTCTCATACTATAAACATTCATTTATAATATTTAATCTGTAAAAAAAATCTCTAAGTATTTTTCTTTTATGTGGCAATGGACATTGATTGTAGGTCGCTGTTGCCGGTGACAGTCTAGGCGGGTACCACCGCACCGCCTGTTCCTGCTGCCAAACAGTAGTGTGCGATCTTTACTGTGTACTGATTTGATGTACGTTGTAGCTAGTAGTAACAACTGAGGTAACGAGACTCAACCTCTTATATCAGACGACGAACGTAATGTGTACATCATTCTTACTACCGCCACGTTGTTATGTGCAGTCGTATCACTTACCATCAGGCGAACATATCGCTCGTCTCATCGTTTAATTGAATGTAAAAAAATTGACAGGTTCGCTGGCCTAATGGTTAGAGCGTGCGGCTTTCATTCCGACGGTCGCGGGTTCGAATCTCGGAATGTACCAATGACTTAATATTTAAGTTATGTACATTTGCGAACTTTAGTTACAGCAAGCAGCGAGATGCAAAAACGGTGAAGGAAAACATCGTGAGGAAACCCGCACACTGACATCATCTTTGTGTGTGTGTGTGTGGTGGTCCGAATAAAGTGGCAACAGGCTCGCCCCCTGTTACATGGGACGTAATCTGACCACACCTGGCGAAAAGTGGGTGTTTATTCAACTCTGCCCACCCCTACTGAGAAAAAGGCGTGATTATATAAAAAAAACAAAATTGTTTTTGATTTTTATGGTATAAGTATACAAGTTAGTTACGATATAAATAGCTTCAGGAGTCTACAAACCTTTGGTGTCGCCAACAAATATAAACCATTCATGATTCATCCACTATCAAGCTATTACAATAAATATGGCTCAAGGGCGGCTGTATAGCGTGATAAATATTGCGCATTCTATTCCGATTGTCGCTTACATCTTTATCTAATACATATTACCAAAAAATATTCCTTTTTTATATATAAAAAATAAAAACATTTCTACTTTACCTCGTGTAAATTTTAACAATGAAAGTCACGTGGTCATATACCACTCCTGACCTTCCTAGACAATCAATATTGATTTTAAACTGTATCTTTATCACCACTTACTAAATATTCGGTGATCTGTTAATGTAAATATAATATGTAAATATGTTCATAGACCACATTTCGTTGAATACGATTCATTACTGTTTATCTTTAATTATATTGTGCTAATTGGTTTACATTTGTTGATTAATGAGTGTTCTTTGTTTTATATTTTATCATTATTTGTAGTAAATCGCTTTCTTTACTATTGAAAATGTGAGAATACGTCATCGAATAGCGTGATATACTAATTTTATAGGGTTTATTTTTTTTAATATAACTTTGATTACCCTCAGATGGCAGAGTATCTTTTCGAAGATTTCACCGTCAAAACGTATCACTTACGTGAACGTCTTCCTGTTGCTTAACCGGATAAAAAAAAACATTAATTAACGGTCTGTTAGGCGATCAAATCGTGTCTATGGATATGGCGTGACGTCATTAATAAGTTATTATTAGGTTTCAATTTGTAAACATTTTTTTTAAGTTTTTAGCATTCTTAAGTTTACAAACTTAGTGTTACTAAGTTTGCTAAAGTACGAAACACGTCTGTAAAAAGAATAATATCTCATAGTCATAAGTATCATACAAAGCTGCGACTTATTTCTATCTACTTTTGTTAAAATAATGTATATATATATATATACGATGCCTCAAAGTTTAACGCGCAATAGTTAATTTAGTTTCGACACTGATTTTATTAACGTATCGTCATCATCAGCCGATAAACGTCCACTGCTGGATATTGTAGGCTTCTCCCAAAGATCTCCACAACGATCGGTTTCGCGCTGCTCGCATCCAGTGGGTTCCACTGATTCTCACCATATCGTCAGTCCACCTTATGGGAGGCTTCCCAACACTACGTCTACCGGTACGCGGTCGCCACTTTAGGACCTTACTGTCCCATCGGCTGTCGATCCTTTGAGCAATGTGCCCTGCCCACTGCTACTTACTTCTAGCAATATTTTGGCTATATCGGTCACCTTAGTTCTTCTGCGGATCTCCCTGTTTCTGATTTGATCGCGCAGAAACTATATTAGCGAATAATTCAGGCTTTTCCGATCTAAAACCATATCCTATCCAATCTAAACTCCACAACACGTAGCCTCGAAATTGAACAGGAATCCTCCATATTACAAAACGAGTATTTAGCCGCTCAACAACAGAGACAGTAAAATATTAATATAGCATTTTGTGTGATAAAGTACTGGAAAAAAAAGAACATACTCCTGAATGAATAAGACTGAAGGTTCCTACATATATATGATCAGAACTTTTAAATGTGGTCACAAGCATAGGTGTGTGCTTCATGTAGTCAAATCAGCAGTGCTTCCCATAGCTCGCTAAGCCTATCTATATATATGATGAATGTTAATTAGTTAGTTTATTTTTACGTATAGTTAAGGATTGAGCATTCCTGATCTGTGCATTTCTCTGGTCCTATGATATCAACACGAAAAAGAAGAAGCGCTAAAACGAATAGTAAATAATAATCAACAGTTGTAGTTACTCTGATAATATCCTTCATCTCAGTCCTCCGATGACTAAAGATGCTGTTAATAACTCGAAACATCCCTTAGATAATCACAATGAAATATATTTGTTTTTAAAAGCGAAACGGTATATGAACCATCAGTTATATCGAATAGTTGAGGATCGAATTTGTTTTGTCATTCTTATCGCCAATCTTCAGTTTGAAGAGGGCACCTAATGATGATGATGGTGATACACAGTTTAATATATTTTGCTGCTATCGCAAAATGTAAATATTTACATATATCTATTATTAAACTCAATGTCAATTGGTAATATTAAATAAAGTCCAACACCACTCAACTTATGCTCTCGGAACATTCATTTGGCGGCTCCCTCGTCCTCTTACGGCTGAAGTTAATGTTCAATGTTTACATTCTGATTACTTTAACCTTGTTAAATTAACTATTTAACGTAACCTATTACACTGTTTATTAACTTTGTTTTTGTTATAAATTTACTGGTGGTAGGTCTCTGTTGAGGGACACCGTCTAGATAGGTACCGATGTAGTGCCTATTGCAGCTATCAAATCTTACTGTGTTCCGGTTTGAAGGGTGCTGTAGCTAGTGTAATTACTGGGTTAAAAAGAATTAACATCTTGTCTCAAGCGACGAGAGCAATGTGGTGCTGTATATCCACCTAACTAGCGCCACATTGTTATGGGTACGCGTATCACTTACCATCAGGTGAACATCCCACTTGCCTCGTCGCTTAATAGAATATAAAAAAAAAACTTAAGACTGCCTATAATAGTAACTTAGGGGTTTAAAAGTATTACTAAATATAGAGTATTTGTTATTTTAATGGATATCAAGGACACTAGAGGGATATTTTTAATGAAACGATGGTCCGATGTGAGAAGACATATATCCAGAAATTGCACCAGCTACAACGCCATTCAAACCGGAACACAGCAATGATTACACAGCACTGTTAAGCGGTACGGTTAGGAGTTGCTGTGGTGCCTAGACGATCTCCGCTAAGATACCTACCAGCAGCAAAGTACCGTTAATATCGTTTTACATATTTATAAAACAAATTCATATTAATCACTGCTACCGTGTATATCGTCTAACTAGTATATAATTCATTTTATCAGATCTTGCATAAAGAGCGCGCGGGCCGTATGGGTCCCGTATTCACACAGGTTCGATACCCGTGTTGAGATGTAGGTCGCGATATACAACGCACGTGGCGTTTCAACGCCTTTACAAATATGTTAAGGAGACGAAATTTGAATCATAATAAGCCATTCTAAACCCCGACAGTAGTATGCAAACATTACCCTGTTCCGGTTTGATGGTCGTTGCAGCTACTGATTGGGGTAACGATGTTTAACATCTTGCCTGAAAGCGAGTACAATACATATTCCTGACGTGTGGCAGATTTTTATGGACGGGGTTATCACTTACAATCAAGTGAATTGAAACAGTAATATTTGAACAATGTGATGCAGTGTATGTCGTCCTAACTGGTGTAATATTTTAATAGATATATCTTCTTTAATCAGGCAGGTGTCCTACATCGAAGCTTTGTCAAATTAAAAACCTAATAATGAATAATAGAACCTTGATGTTTAGTAACACGGCCACCGACACAAGTGCTGGTGTGCCGGGTTTGCTTCCGACGCATATAAATTAGTTTTAATATCAGCTAATATACGCCGCAGTGTACGTGCTCTACCGTAACTGAACATATATGGCCGAATTGTATTAAGGATGAAATAGATGACCTTTACTGATTAAACTAATATCGCCGAGGTTCTATTAATGTACCTCTAGTTTTGAGGTCTTTTGTACGTATCTATGATAAGGGTAGTGTTTTTATACTTAATTCTCATACGTTCATGATGGTAGGTCTCTATTGACAGCCCCCGCAACAGGTTCCCGACTTGTAGTGGCGGTGGGGCTCAGTAGCCGTGGCTTCGGTCTGTCATGGTGAAACCAAGAGGAGCCTACTCGGTCTAACAACGAGTCGTAGGACCGGCTCGACTTCGCCGCTTCGGATGAGCTCCGTGAACTCTACTTGGATGTATGCCGGTGGGCTGCAGGATCAGGCTTACACTGTCCTACGTAGCCGTGAGCCTAAGACCAGACCAGTAGCAGAGAGTCATCCGAGATTTTTCTCTCTTGACTCCCGAGGCCTTTGTGGCCATATCATAGGAGGCCGAGAGGAGAGCGTGCTGAATGTTCCGACGCGCCTTTACAGTGGTGGATAGAGGAGTCTCTCCCTTCGAGATGGAGCTGCACAGTGCAGTTCCCATGACTCCGCCGCAAAGCGACGATGGTCGAACATCGTAAGGGTTTTAGTCGGTGCAAGTCCTAAGTAACTTGTCTTTGCCCCCGCGGCGCCATATGTACGAAGGCATTTCCTCCACGTAAAACCTATAAATAGGTCTCTGTTGTCGGAGAACGTCTGGATATCACCACAACTCCAAAATATAACAAATAGTAGCGTACAAACATTACTATGCACCTGTTTGAAGGGCGCTATAGTTACTGAACATCGAAATGATGAGCACAATATAGTGTAGTATATATCATCCTGTTGTTATAATGAACAGGCGTATACCATCAGGTGAACGTCTCGTATAATATAAACAAATTAACTGTATATAGTATGGTTAAAAAGTTATATAACGTTCTCAACATAATTGTAGTTAAAATTGTGTTAATAGTTTAATTCAAGATAATGATAAAATGTTTCTTAGATTCTCAGATCTAAGATAAATTAGTTTTTGCGACTGCTGGTGTAATCATCAGCACGCGATGTACACCAGAGGTATTACAATGGCCCATTGTTAGCGGCACGGTTGTTCAACGCCAGATTACCTTGCAGTTGACTTACGGGTAACACAAAGTTACGGACTAAGTCACTTTATAACTTAACTAAACTTTGTAGCGCACTGCATACAATATACGCTATACAGTTGAAAAATCACCAGCAGCTTTCTTTACTGGTGGGTAGGAGGTCGCAGGAGACCCTCCATGTACCTACCACCGCAGAGCCTAGTAGCAGTGTGGTAACGTCACTGTATTCCGGTTTGAAGGACGCCGTAATCAGTGAAATTATTGGAGAAACGAGTCTTAACATCTTATGTTTCAAGGCGACGAACGCAATGTGGTGTTGTATATAACATCCTAACCAGGGTCACGTTGTTATTATTTACTTGTTTATATTTATATATATATAGTTTATAGTTATACTTATATTTGTTATTTCACATTAGGTGACTGTCCCGCTCGTCTCGTCGTTTGGTTAAATAAATAAATGCATAACAACGCACGAGACCCAAGACAACCTCATCAGCTCTTGGTGTACCCTGCTAATCAACAAACGAGGCTCTGACTCCCACCAACCCGCATTGGGCCAGTGTGGTGGGAAATGGTCAAAATCCTGCTATATGTACCCCAACATAGGACAGCCGCCATGTTGACTGTATGTAAAAATCTTTGGGGGAGGCCTAGGTGCTGTGGACATCTATCGCTTGTGATGATACGCTTTCTCATTGAAACTCTAATTAGTATATTTACACAACATGCAAGTGATCTTATCTAAGACCGTGCTCATGTATTATCATAGACTACAGCTAATAAAGGGTCATTACAGATAAAAACTATGTAAACAATACTTGTGTAGGTCACAGTGAGGCAGGTAAGTACTGTAATGAGTCACAATGATGTCAGACTGCAAAGTAGTTGCACACTACCTGCCAATTACGTATTTACTAATGCAGTCATCTGCGATGAGTGCACCATACTTTTAATAAATTTTATGACCTTTAATGTTATAGTTATATAGTTCATTATTGTATAATATATTGTCCTTTATGATTTTTCATGACTTCTAATTGCTTAGAAAATTTTCCCCAGGGTATTTTCTTTTTCTATAAATCGCCGGTCTTAATCATCATCAACTGATAGACGTCCACTGTTGGACATAGGCTTCACCCCAAAGGTCTCCACGTTTACAGAGGTTCATATGAAGGGATTTGGGCAATTCCCTACCATGCTGGCCAAATACGGGTTGGTGATTAGCAGGGTGAACCACGTGCAGATAAAGTTGACTAGGGCCCCGTAAGTTGTTGTGCGGGGAATCCCTTACATCTTGAAGGTTTTAATTATATTTGTAATATAACGAGTTTTTTTTATTACTTTTTTACTACTATTATTTATTCGACGAAGCAACGAGACGATCGAAATGTCCACTTGATGGTAAGTAATACACGTCCCTGTAATAACGTGTTGCTAGTTAAGACGATATACATAGCATTAAGTACAAAGCATTTAAGTGTAATGTGATTTTACGTCGCTTTAAGACGTAAGTCGTTAAGTCTCATTACCTCAGTAAATTTACTAGCTACAACGCCTTTCAAATCGTAACACAGTAACGTATGCACACTACTGTTGGACGGCAGCAATAGGATCTGCGTTGGTACCTAAATAAACGGATTCAGGTAATATCAACTTACTGCTATAATATTCGAAATTTTTAATCTACATTCAAAAAATATTAAATTGGACAATTTCCTCGAAGTATAGACCGTTGACATTAGCCGAATGTGCAATGGCATCCGTCCCGGCACGCGACTTATACCCTCGGGGTTCGATCCCAACGCAAGCACCGGGCGCGTTCGACTTAATATCGCATGCGACATGCGACTTGAAATAATTCCAACAATGAATACATTACCTGACTTTGTTAGTGTTTCACCCTAAAAAATCATTATTTCCTAGAATGTCGAAATTGAGGGTACAATCAAAAATTTGTTTATTATTTTTGGAGTTTTTAATAAATATGCTATGATATCCAATATGAATTCTAAAGTTTTTAAGTGTATATTTTCACATCTACTATTTACGTCCTTTGTACCATTCTTTTCCTGACGTCGAGACTCCTCATCTTCTATCCAAGAAATTTCCATATTCTAAGATTATATTTTTATATATACATAAAGTATTTATATGGTGATGATAATTACTCAGTGCCATACTCCAATACATATAAGATCAAACGGAATATTTTTTTTTCTAAACGGAGCGCATTGTCGGGTCAGTGGTTACAAACAACGAATCTGTGACCGGAACAGGCAATGATTCAGTGCGAGCTTTAAGTTACGCCCACCCCCGTAGACGGCGTAGCTCCTCTCTACGCTCCGGATCAGTGCCGACCGAGACGCGGTACTGAGCGGACGTCTCGATGACCGTCGTCTAATTAAATTATCGTAAAAATAACGCGGGAATAACAACGAATATTATTTTACAAAAGAAAAAATATTCTGAACTTATAAAAGGATTATAAGAATTTTGTCATTCTAGTGTGTTATTATAAAAAGGGAACGGTGATGAGTTTGTACAAAGTGTGGAAGTAAGTGACAACATTAACCCTTACTCGGAGCTGGAGGCACGGTCGCCCCGCGGGGCGCGCCGTCGCCAGTTCATCAAGGGCTGGAAGAAGACCATGGGTGTCATATCGAAAACTTTCGGCGTCGTTTTCAGTCTGTGAGTAATAAGTTAACTGCTGTATTAGTTGTCATTCTATTGATGCATATCGCTTGCTAATCATTTTTGACTTAGCTCGGTTGATAATGGCTCCACGGCTTAATCAACATTACTTCAGAGCTATGTAACTTCACCAAAATGTAAACGAGGATGTAACAGCGTGACTAATTCTATTATATTTTCCATTCATTAAAACTAATTGTGATACCTTTATATGTACAAAAGATAGTGCAAACATTTTCTTAAGTTAGCATAGCTTATCAATGTTGTTTATGTTACCGTTTGCTGTAGGACAAATAGATAACTTCAAACGTTTGATAAATAATAGAAAATTTATTACTAAATATGTCACTCGACTAATTATAAAACACAATTTTACGGTAATTAATGGTGTTATTAGTGAAATTAAAATACAATATTTATAATTAGCAAAAATGTGTATGAAAGAAACTCTTGATGCAAACATTGCTAGTGATGCTGCTGAGTAGTAGAGTAAAAACTTTGTTGTGATCGGATTTGATACTATATTTAGTGAAATTTCTACCGTTATCAGAATCGGAATTTCTCCTAAGATAACTATACAATGTTTTCCTGTATTGACATTAGGATGTTAGTATGTATTAACATAGTGATGTAAGTAGGCCTAATCCCTCATAGATATGGGGTAAAACACCACATAGTAAATAATAGTATTGTCATATGCATAATGAAAAAGTGCAGTACTGCCATGATTGGCAATTGTAACAATATTGTAAACTCGATTCTGAAATTCAAGTTCATGTTATTATTATATTAGTATTATTAAGCCCCAATTGAATCTTGGCAGTAAATTGTAAAGTTAAAAATAAACAGCCGACCAAACCATTGACCCACTTCGTGGCAGCCGTAGCTGTGTGATAGGGTCAATTATTATTAAAACGAAGTAATTTCCGCAGTGTTTGAAAATTAATGGATTTTCTATCGATCGATAAATATTATTATATACAAAAGGTTTTAAACGTGAACATAATATGAAAGGCAATGGAATAAAACAGTTTCTTCTTTTATATGTACTCGTAGGTATAAGTAATATGTTGAATGTTGGTTTGTATTATTTATAAAAAAACATGCTAGAATCATTTATATATTTTTTTTTGTTATTAACGTTTCTCATGAATAATACACCAAATACAAATATATAAATTATGGTTGATGTTTACCTGTGACGTGGCGGTAATTACGATGGTATACACATCGCCAAATTGTACTCGTCGCCTAGACTCATAAGAGTTATGTTTCGTTACTTCAATTGTTTCATTAGCTACGGCGCCTTTAAAACCGGAATACATTAATGTTTTAACACTACGGTTTACGGGTTAAAATAGTAGCTAGACGGTCTTTGACAAGAGAGATCTAATAATAGTTCGTCATCGTTCTCCCGTAGTATAGCGAAAGTATAATTGAAGTATATTTTCTTTTGACTTGTTGAATGTTAAACTAGCTCTATGTAAGTAGTATGACGTTAAATTAAGTTTGAAATTCTTTTATAGTTCATCCATGCTGTGTTTGTGTACAATGTTCCGCGCCGGCGCCAGCGCGGTTGCGCAAGCGCACCCATTCGCACGTTAGTTGGTATCGAGTCGAAGCGCGCGCTTTTGGCCACTCTCGTAACTTAATCGTTATGTGTATATAGTATCCAACTTTTCTGTCCAAAATTAAAGTCCAAATATTTTAACATAAGAAAATTCATTCACTTATTGAACGAAAAAATCTACTATTCCCATAAGAAATGCCTCTGACCTGAGAAGAATAGGCGCAAGATAGTCAGCGGGCTATATACATATATATTATTCCAAAAATCTTACATTAGGAGTTTAGGAGTTCACCGCTTGATAATCGACACATGTTATCTTCACATAGTCCTTCAAATATCTGTCAAAGGTATAACAGGGTTTGCTAATCAAAACATTTTTAACTAGATTGTTAAAATGGTTGAGATGGTATGGTATGAGAATTTGTGGGATTTTATTATAGACACGCACATTGAAACCCTATATATTTTAGGTTAATTTCTATCGTATGTGTCACTGCGATTAGTGTTTGTAATAATATTTTGATGACTATATATACTGTCTTTTTGAAAACGTTTTGGAAGAGAATCGCAAGCTCTGAGATTATAGATTACGTGAACTGCTCTTTTCTTAAGTTAATTGGTAGCTCTCGTTTTCCGGCTCTCACACGCAGCTACTCCTCTACAGTTAACTCATGCAAAAATTACAACACATCCACAACAGTTCACACATCGTCCGGTTTCCGAAGTCAGTACAAAAGAAAATATTTTAATATTCTTAATTATTCTAACACTCTCACGATGCGAAATGCGGTGAAAGTTTTATGTACGATTTTGATTCTTTTGTACTAACAAGAAGAATAACTTAAATCCGTATTGTTTTAATTTTTTTAAATCGCAATGAATCTACATTCAGAGATACGTTCACATTTCTTCTTGTATGAAGGGTAGAGACAATCCAGACGTTCACATGATAGTGATACACTTGCCCATAACAACATGGCGCTAGTTATGATCGTACACAAAAAATGTGAAGTCTCGTTACCACAGTGATTTCACTAGTCACAGCACATTTTAACCGGAACACAATAATATTTGGCCTTAGAAATAGGAGCTGCGGTGATCCCTACCCAGAATGTGTACCAAAACCTAACGCCAGTAATATGTAAAGTGCCTTAATCAGTTACATGTTATAAAGTGACAATGAGGCTGAATGGTAAAAGTCTTCTCTATATGATTTTTTTTTTTTTTATATTGTCACGCCTTTTTCCCAGTAGGGGTAGGCAGAGGTGAATAAACCACCCACGTTTCGCCAGATGTGGTCAGATTAGGTCCAGTGTAACAGGGGGCGAGCCTGTTGCCACTTTATTGGGACCACCACACACACACACAAAGATGATGTCAGTGTGCGGGTTTCCTTATTTCCTTCTCTATATGAACTGTCTCTTATATATTGACAGTAAAACAGCCAATGCTGTTCTGATAATATATTTACTATGAGTGTACTGTGTAGATGAACCGATAAACTTGTATGTTTTAAACTTAGCTACTGCATCTTAAAGTTAAACCTAAGATAGATAAAACAAAACGAATTTTAGTAGTGTATGTAAAGATCTTAAGTGTGCTTTCATCCTTGATTTACTTACTACTTGTTTTTTTTTTTCAAGTTATCTATTTATCCCATCTAAGAAACTCGACAAACTGCTCGCCTGCATTTATGTCTCGATACAAAAAAGAATCGCTCCCGTGGACCATTCAGAATGCAATTAAACTGAGACTTACTACCACGTAAATTTTTTACCTGTTATTCTGGTGTCGTAAAAAAAAAATATTTGTAACCGTTCATTAATATAATAAAAAATTAAGTTTACAAGACGTACCTTCTTCCTGAACACGCAATGCTATTTTTTCGATTCAAATCAACAAAAGTTACCTATTTAAATATCAAAGGTTAATTCACAAAAACTGTTAGGAAAAAATATTATTTATATGTACTAGTCTAATCTAGACTTAATATTGTTTACAAACGATAATTTTATAACAATAACCACAGTCGAGTATACAACTAACGGGACCGGCGTCAGGCCTCTGATGTGGCGAAATATTGCCTTCAGTCAATAATAAATTCTAGCTCTAGGTTTCCAGATCCAGGTGGATGATTATAACTCCTCGTATATCCTGTTTTGTAAGATTTAGTTACGCAACCAGATAATTAGTGTTGAAGTTATATTAGTGAATTTGCTCTTCGACTTCGCCTATATTGCGCTGATTGCGTTATCCACACATTGCTATATAATCATACAGTTATATTCTCGTGTAACTAGACAGATAATTCTTCTTGATTACAGAGAAAATAACTCACGAGGAGTAATATCCAAAAAGTATCTTATATTTTGTTTCACTGTTACTTTTCATTATAACATAGCTGAATGCATAATACGTAAGCAACACACCCGGCAAAGGTATCTCTTGTACTACCTCTACAGTGTTTAAACCGATACCGACAAAGGGTTAAGCAGGGTAAGGTACAAACTACTATTAAGTTTTTAACCCTCGTTACCACGTGGGTTTACAACGTGTAGGTGAAAGCAGAAGTTTCTCGGAAACCGTCGCTATTGCTCTTTGTGCTACTGCTATTTGCCGTTAATCGATCTTATACTTAAGGGTAACGGAAACAAGCTTTGACATTTGAAAACTAGATGACAATTGCATCCCTTTTTTATTCATAAAAATGTTATGCTCTCATCCCATCCCTTGTTTTTAACTGGTTTTCTCAATCTGATCGCCAAACTTCAGTTCGAAGAGGACATCTAATGAATGAATGAATCCCATCCCTTGTGTAATGCAAAGATACTAAGATTTTTAACTAATATCGGGTATTCATATAAATTATATAGTAGTTCCATTTCAACGGGAAAACTTTTAAATTATTCCATAGTAATATTTTTTTCTATATGTATCGATTTCAAAGTATTACCAGTGATTTAAATTTTCTCAAGCAAGTAACACCCGAGCATGCATGGCACGGCTGCTAAACGTCTGCATTCGACAAGAAGAGACCCTGTTTGATTCCGAAGCAAAGTGTATGGAATTTATTCATTTTAAATCTGTCTTCATAATAAAAATTCTGTTTACTAGCTGTCATGATATCCGTACTAAAGTATTCTTGATGAGCAGGTACAACTCCACTTTCATTGTAACTTATATCGTGTAAAACTGAAAGCAGTAGTGAATAAACTGACGTATTACACTAATGTATACGAAACCAATGGCAACGTGTGTAGTACACAAACGAATTAATAACATAGGTACTTAAATGTAACTTTATTTATTGTGAACTTTATTGTACTGTTACTTATTGTAAACTTGAGTAGGTTTATAAGTGATTAGGTGTCAAAACTATTTGTTTTATATTATTGAGAGGGTGCGACGCGATCTGAAACTTTATGGCGGCCGTAAATGGGAAAGTTTAGGTGTCGCTCACATGACCATGTCTCTCTTAATACAGGAAACAGTAAAATAAGTTTCCTCTTTTCTCCACACTACTCCGTTGTGCGGTGCAGTGTGAACGGGCCCTTTGTTTTATCGTGCACCGATATCGTTTGTCCGCTGTCCAAATCGAAAGCTAGTAAAGCGTGTAATGGTTTGCTCGTTATCTACGCGCTCGATGTGGGGACAACGATATTTAAAGATCGTTACGATACGATATCGATTTGACTCGAGCCTCTATATTTTTGTAAACACTTGTTATATCTAAACAATGGCATCAACTCGAAGTGTGCTAGACAATGGATTTTTTATGTGACAATACGAGCGAAACATTCGCGTGATGAACTATATGACATTAATTAGGATGATCTAGTGATAATCGCGAGAAGCACTGGATGCGAGCAACGCGGGACCGATCGATGTGCAAATCTTTGGGGGAGGCCTGGTTAACAGTAGACGTCTATCAGCTGATGATACAGCACCGTATTGTCGCACGAATAGACATGTTAATTTACTACAGTTATCTCACTAGCTACAGAATCCTTCAACCTGGAACTCAGTAGACAATATTTTTATACTGTTTGGCGGCGGCAACAGGAGCTACGGTGGTATCTACCTAGACGGTCTCCGACAATAGAAACCTCCCCACCAATGTTAGGAAGATATGTTTAAATTTTCTCTTATGTATGTAATAACCAATATTACATACATGATATCAAATTATAGAATATGAAGTATGATTTTTTCCAAATCGGGCCACGATATGTATTGTGTGAACAATTGCGGTTCACCGCGCTCGTATATTTCGCAACGGCCAATTTGCACTCAGTTACGACTTCCCCTTAATTACCCTTGAACGTTGTTACATCAGTAGATTGATAACCAAAATAATAGTTAGCTTAACTTAACCTGATCGATAATATAATAAAACAAGACGTTCAATATGTGAGTTACTGTTTACTATTTGGTTAGGAAGAAAGTATTTTTGTTTCTTAGATTGTTTTTGATTATATCTGTTTTTTTTTACTCTTGTAATCATGTTAGATTTTTTATATTTTGTAGCTTTGTAGTTGAGATATGTACCATACTAAACATGCATGTACTTTTTTTTTGCAATAGTAAATTTGCGATTAATTTAACAACGAACTCACCGGATAGAGTAAGAGATATTTGACAAATTAAATCTAATGTTTTATATAGAATAGGTGTGCTGTATTTACACAACATACTTATTATTTTTATTGAAGTCGATTTGTTTATCCGTTGTACATACATATACAGATTTACGTAAATGTAAAGTAGTTATTTATTTTAGAAGATACATCAGTGTTACGGGCAGTTGAACTCTGAGGATTTCGTTACGTAGTTAATTTTCACTCCTCGTCTAACGTTTGTCGTTCAGAGTATGAGCGGCGTAAGAAGCGAGAGCGGAAGCGGAAACGTTATTAAATTTTCAAAACCACCCAAAAATAAACAAACTTCTAATGATTGTACATGTTGTTATTAAAACTAACCTATATTAACATAACAATACATATAACTGATAAATTTAATACAGTTGAAGATAGGGAGGTTTAAAAAAGGATATCAAAATTCGCACAGCCACAGCCACAATTGAACACAAATATCTTTTTACTCGACGAAACCATAAGAGCCGGATGTAAATTTCGCACTAGTTAGAACCACACTGCACCACATTTTACTCATCGCCTTGAGACAAGATGTTAAGTCTCCTCGACCCCAGTAATTTCATTAGTTACGACGCCTTTCAATCCGGAACACACAAATTTTTATACAGTACTGTTTGAGGGCAGGAATAGGCGCTGCGGTGGTACCTACTTAGACGGTCTCCGGCAACAGACCGACCGACAATAAGAATATACAAGAGATATATGTTCACAACGCTCGTTTCCTTGATTATTATTACATGGATCGTGTTTTCACAGACGCCATTTTGAGAAGCTGCGAAATCTGAGTTTGACAGCACCTAATATCTTCTTAGTCGTTGGTGGTGACTTTCGCCGCACGCGCCCGCTGCCACTGTGTTTGTACATCATGAGGGTAGAACGAGCGGTGTACCGCGACCGGGAGCTGACGGACCCGTAAGTCGGGATTGGCCAAGGTGGACCGCATGGGCACTGGTCACGTCACATTTATGGAATAGCCGACAGACAACTAGACCGCAACATGACATATAATTACATACGTCCCTCCACTGCACGCCGGGTTTGGATGATACTATATTACTTTTTAACCTACGTAATACATTCCAAACATATATTTACGAAGAAAATTTGTTTAACAAATAGATTTAGGATCTAATCAGCTTGTTAGTGATTTGTTTTTTGTTTTTTTATACAAAGAAGCGACAAAACAGGCGTGACGTTCCTCTAAAGGTAAATTATACAAATAGCACTAGTTAACATGGCGTACAGACCATATTGTGATCGTCGTCCGCTTTTGTTACCGCAGTAATTGCACTAGCTACAACGCCCTTCAAACTGGAACACAGTAGTGTTTGTCAGCAGATATAAGACCTGCGGTAATTTCTACATAGACGGTCTTCAGCAACAGAGACCTATCACTAATATAATATAACCTATTTATCATTAACATTTTATAAGCTATAGTGCGATAGTTTAATGTAAGGTAAAATAAATAATCGCTACGGCTTAGAATCTATGTCAACCATAATTTTACTATTGAAGAGACGTTTAGGTCAGAGATATTTTCGTAATAATTTATTTTCATATACTATAACCTTTACCGTCACAATTAAATGGGTCACTCTATCAGATATATCGGTGTTCCGCACGTCATCGGATGGCCGCCTCTACGTAGAATATTTCAGAATCACCGTTCAACATTTAAATAGTTTCTCATAAAATAACAATAATTTTATACCTATGCATTACAGCAAAAAAATTTGTAATTATGAACTAAAGAAGATCGTATGACTGGCGGTAAGTCAGCCAGCCGCCGACACCGCACCGTCTATTTTTGGAGGGCTGCTTTTGCAAGTAATTACAAGGATAATGAGACAATATCAATATTTGTCGTGTTATGAGAATATCCTATCCAATTATATGCAACCACATTATTAAGCAGGCGTACATAAGTTAATATTATAAAAGTATAATGGCTCATGACACAGCTCCCGGATGTAGTGGTTAAGTAATCTTATATTAGCGGGTGTATAGTCGCTAAGTAATTGCCGTCTGTTGGCTCTGGCTGCGATTGCTGCATCATCACGTCACAATAATACAAAAGTGACCATCGCCGTCGGGACAGGCCGTTAGTCATATAATTGTTTTACACGCGGGAGTGGCCCTCCAATCGGCCGTTGGCCTTTTTTCTACCGCCTATGTACTGTTGATGTACCGCTTTTATTATTCAACGACTCTCAACTTGTAAAAGTTCTTAAACTTCCTACAGACCATATATCATTAACAAATTGCAGTTTTTCAATATATCATATAAAAATTAATCTTATTAATGTTACGTGTATCAGATGTTGATGAGAGATTATTTTAACCTCTCAACCCCAACAACGTAACCTCTGGTAGTAGACGTTTAACGCAAAGTATTACTATGTTATCTTATTTTATGTATATTCTATCTTGAGGTACCAATATATAAATGCTATATTTCTTTGTTCATACTAAATGATCAAACGCATACAACAGTACTTGTTAATATGAAATACAAAATCTCTTTATTCATGTCTCTTTGAAACGTATGATTCATAGCGCCTATACTCATGGCAGTGATTAAACTAACCGATATAGATTATTGTGTATAATATATATAGTAAAAACTTGTTACACTTTATTTAAAAAAAAAAAAACTATCTCTCTTTATGGTATGTCACAGATTATGTCTATTCTTTGCCGGAAGTTTGGAGTCCGCAAGGATCTAACCATCACTTCTTCGAGTCGTAACGTAGTCGTCCTAAGTAGTCGTAATCAAAAACCTTATTATTACTTCACTGCATACTTAAGCTGTAATTAAGTAAATGTTATATGCAACTTTGAATGTAAAGTTACCTATAATAAGTTAAAGTAAAAGAACGAACACTTGTAAGGCCTTACCAGCATCGATTATAAACTAGCGACGTTTTATGATTTATGGATGCTTACTTTATTATTACTATGTGATCTTTTGAGAATGTTGCCAGATAATCTAATTCGCTTCATCATCACCGTCATCGTGAACATCGTGAACGTCTATATTTGGATATAGGTCCCTCATTATGTATTTCATAAAACACGGTCTTACTCTGAATCCAGTGGCTCGCGACGATTGTTTTGATGTCTTACCAGCTAGTTAATTCGCTTAAATATCATTATAAAGGTAGGGGGTCACAATAAAAAGGTGTGCTAAGCAAGTTGGGGTCGACAGGCCCCATGCCCTCCTATTGTTCCCTCGCGCCATTGTCGCCACTTCCTGTCAATATGGCGGCGTATGTAAAACGAACTTAATTAATGCGTTTATCAACGGAGCGGTCTGATACAATTTCGACGCTGCGTATGTTTTTTTGTTGCGGAGCTCGTACAGTGAGACTGAGTTAAAGCAATTGTTCTTTGTTTTATAGTATTTATGTGTAGAAGATTAAATTAGATGAATTTTAATTCATTTACATCAAATTTTTAATAATTACTATGACGCAATTCGGGAGACGTTATATATCATTTAAATTCATTAGACTTCATATATTTTCTACTAAAAACTCTCATACCGTCAGTAACACTATTATAACCGTAAAAATATTAACAACAGAATAGTAGATTCATATTTGTGTTGTGTTTCACATTATCGTCACTTGACGCGCGTTTATGACAGCTAATTACTGGTAAATATGAGGAAAACTTTACAAAAGAGTAATATTTTGCCCCAAAAGGAAGAAGGTCGCGGTGATACATGTTTCTGTGTGTATATCGCTTTTGGTTTTGTGTTGTACTATTGCTTTGTATTTGAAGTTATGAATCCTTTGCAGCAATCCGATGTAAGATAATATCGTGAGGAAATCGACAAGAGCAACAGTTTTCGAGGATTTGGATAAAGTGGTGGATGCTTGACCTGGATTGTCTTTTACTGCTAGTACTTGTCTGATTGATGTTGGCAGATTTCTGTCGCCAGTGACCTATTAGGTAGATACTGCAGCTTCTATGTGTTCACTCAAACAATACTGCGCAAACATTACCAGCTTGAAAGCCTTGTAGCTATTGAAATTACTGAGGTAACAACACAACATAAGTCTTCAAGCGGCCAATATATTGTGGTGTTGCGTATATCATCCTAACTAGCGCTACATTGTTATAAACAGGTGTTATCATCAGGTGAACGTTTCGTTCGTATTGTCGCTTTATGGGACAAAAATAAAATCTCTCCTTGTGATTAATATAAGTCCCAGTTGTGGGAACAATACCAACTTTATATGTTATTCAAAAATTTATGTATCCATAAAAAAATATATTTAGGCCGCTACTAAAGTAATAAAGTTACTTTGTCACATTCAATCTTGTTACGAGTCTAAAACAGTCACAATGGTGACTCAAGTGTGTCAGCACCTTTAATGACAGTGTATACATTGTGTAAGTGAATTGCATGCATATATGTATAATTAAACATGCTCGTCCATGGTTGTAGCCCGCCGGAAGTCCTTCATAAAGTCCTAACTAGCGTGACGTGGCCTGTTGCCACGCCGCGGCTCCCGTGCTTATTAGTTAGGGTATGATAATTTACACGGACCTTGCCCGCAACTTTAGCGCCTTTTGTTAAAGATTTCTGTAAAGATAATTTAAATTTTTGTTTTAACGGTAAACTAATTCGTCTGTACGTCTATTTATATTGTTTATAATATAACTATCTCATCCCTGTCTGCATGTTAGCCGTAACACCACCGCAACTCGCTTTGTAGAAGGAATTTTGTAAAATTCGTTATCAAGCTGACATATACTCCGGAAAAATAATATTCCTGTTAAATATCAAATCTAAGCTGTATGGTTACAGAGATATCATGATGAGCTATAGGCGGAAATGTATATATTAACAAAATATATGTATATATCTAGTTTTACACCGCAATAAGACCCGACATCATACGCTGGAGGAAAACATACAGGATTGCAGTTTATGAACGTTATGAATGTTGTGTATAACTTTTATTACTATAACATTATATATGAATAATAAAAAAAAATATATTTAATAAATTTCACAATAAAACCTCGCAGGTATCTTCCCAGGATAATGGTGACGTATTAATTTAACGGACGTTTAGACTTAATGCCGCGGACCCGTGTTAATGATGAATGGTGATACTATCGGCGAACTAAAGGCTATTCTTAAAATTCAATTTATGATGAAACTCTTCGCTAAATTTAATTAATGTGGGATAATAGTAGAGGTCGAAACTAAACCGGAAAATTAGAATATCTCAATTTTGTAAAACTATTAAACTATAATACAATACATATGTATAACTACGTTAACATTTCTTTGCTTTATATTGTTATAAAAATTATTAAACTTTTACACCCGTTAAGGAAACATCGTAACTTTTTCTATCAACAATAGAGTTATTAATTCAATTTCACTTTGAAGTTAAGCTATAACTAAATACTCCAGCTCATATATTGGCAGCCGAAACACAAGCATTGCTTTTATGGTAACAATTGACAGCATGGAATATAATAGCTAGTTGTTATGGTGTAGGATATCAAAATGATGAATTTATATTTGTTTAATACTGGTGGTAATTTTTTATCCTCAAACGATACTGTAGAAACATTATATTGGTGCAATTAGAACCATCGCAAATAACCTGCTTGATTTCAAGATGTCACTGCTACGATTCAATCTCTGATGGTAAGCGGCAATGTAGATTTTTGTTGCTAAAGCGCCCTAGTCTAGAAGCAAGTAGTAGATCATTCCAATCCTTCGCTGTTAATTCCATCAGGACCATATCGTAAAAAAAATCCTTTGCACGTTTTAAGAACAGACGGACAGGTTCTTTACTAACAACAAACATCGCTTGTTCCCACCGCTCTCGCCGCAAGAAACACAGGAATTTTGTTGTATTCATTAAAGCTACATTAAATTCCCACCCGTATAGAAAAGCCATTTATAATAGACCCACTATTTTTACTACGCCAAGGTATGGCTTCTATCACCATACATGATATAACGGGTAGATGTAAATTAATTTAACTAAACAAACGGTATAAATATATGTAAACAATCCAATATTTACTTCGTAATCAGTATTCTCAATTGGTTTAATATACCTGTTTTTTTTATTGATAATCCTAAATATTAACTAGTACATAGTACTAGTATAGATTAGTACAAATTTATGTAGATCATAATTAAAATAATTAAGTACTACTAATGTAGTTTTTGATATTAGTTGTGTCTTGAAAAATTTATCATAATTATATATAGTTTTCGGAGAAGCTGAACCTGTTTACAGTACCTATTGGTATGTAGAGCTTTAAAAGAGACCTAAACAGCGGACATCCATTGATTGATGACGATGATACTTGTTTACATAATCATTATTATAAAAAAAGTTGCTTCAAACTTTCGTAAAAAAATCTACTTCTACTTGTTTATGAGTATATATAAGAAATTAGTTTATTGAACTTTATTATTATCATACCCAATATTTTAATTAAGCTTTCAACAACCGTCCAATGGGACATCCGGGCCATTGCAAGTTCCTTTTAAAACTTAAAATTAATGTCATTGAAGAATTTTTATGTATCCTTTAACATGCTTTATATATACCTAAGAGAGTTCCACCTATGTAGAGACTCATTATGATATCTCTAGATCCGTAAGGCCTAGACTTGGAATTTGGTAGGAATATTCCTTTGAAAGGATTTAACAAAATCCCTTCCCCAAAGGCAGTTGGTGAGTGCTACGTCCAGCAAAGTGAAGAATATTTTTTAAATATTTATTATGCAAAAATCCTTCTACGTGACACTAGGTGGCTGGTTATGATATAATAATGCTTATGCAAAATTGGCCTCCCGTTTTAGTTTCAAGGTGCTGCTGTAAGTCGGCGTGTGGCGGGCTACAATACATTCTTTTGTTTTCACGTAGTAACCATTCACTCATTCCGTTTAGGAAGTAATTTGTTAGAATATTGAACACGTAGTTTGGCTGGTGGTCGTTGAGGTCGCACCAATGTCGCCTCACTCGCAGGTATATTATTATAGAAGCGAAACCATTCATAACCAAACAATTTACATTGTTTACAACGACAGCCGTCAAGAATTAGTATGAGCGTGTTTTTTTTTTCAAGCGAATGCATATCAGTTAAACTCAACTAGAAATATATATCAAGAGAATAAACTTATTTTCTCGATAAGTTCTAAATTCTTCGTTTTTTATACTATTTGCAATACCAATTAGATTTACGAAGGATATACTAAATTCTAACTGTTCCCTGCTCGCTTTGCAGGTCAAAACTCCTCTAGGACTCGCTTTGAGAAGGAATTTTGTTAAATCCGTTCTAAGTCGACCTATACTCCGGAAAAAGAATATTTCTACCAAATTTCAAGTTTTACATGCCTTATGGTTTCATAGATATCGTAATGAGGCTTTACATAGGTGGAAATCTCTTATACATCATGTAGATAGTAGTTAGTTTATACCGTCATGTAGATAATGATTGAATCAAATGGTCTCCCATACTAGTACATTATATTATAGATTTTAAAAAACTAGATACTATAAATTTTCTCTTTATTAAGACCTGTATGAAAGATCTAGGTTTAATAAAAACAAAACATAAATATTTCATATTATCTTTATAATAAAAGAGCTTAATGGCTTTCATTGTTGTATTGCTTGCATAGAACCTTTCGACAATTGTCATACCCGAAAGATGTACAATTCGAAGAAGTGAGTAACGCGATACTTTCCAAGGTCCCGGGGACCTTAATAACGGTTCTAAATGCAACACGATATTGGTACCCTAAACCGTATTCTCAAATTGCTCTCATTCTTTAAATCATAACCCATCGTATAATAGATAGGTTTTATAGAATCATTAAAAAAAAAAAAAAAAATTATAATTATACGATTTGAACAAAACGAGTTCGTAGACATCCATAAATTGTCATTAAATCATTTTTAATTATTACTCAAAAGTTTAAGGCCTAAGGCTTTAAAAATTTGATTTTGTTATATCGAAACTATTTTTACAAAAGGTCAGAAGTAAGTAAAGGTAGTATTAAATTTACATTATAAACCAAAGATCTTTATAATAGATAACTTTTTTCTAAGAGAAGATCAATGGCCACAATCTCGTCGCGTCAGTTTAGGATCATATTCACCAGCTCTATATTTTGGATAAGGATTTGAATATCAAACTGTTTAACAATGAAAGAGAAACTTTACTAGTATGTCTTATTTTACGCCTAAGCGATTTCAGCAAAAATAATTTATTGTGCTTCATACGGAAAAATCTCTCTCTAACTTGCCTAGAGAATTCTTTTGAAAAGACTTTTTTATTATGCCTAAATTTAAAAGCTTCCTTTTAGCTTAAGACGAGAAAGATCTTGCTAGCTAATCTCCAATATCCAGCACCTATTTGCCAATTGAAACGTACATGGTTATGTAATTCAGTTAATAGCAAAAGTGTCTAAATTATCAATACACAGTTCATTGACTAGTTGGCAACTTAATCCGCACTGTGCTATATACAAAACGATTAACTTATCCTATGCCTGAGTTAGCTTATTTCCAGGCATTATATATGACCGCCCTAAATACTATGCTCGGTTCCTATCCCGCGGGATTGTCT